>CM026391.1:51540618-51561107 GCA_014843695.1 Archivesica marissinica
CTGGTCGACTTCTAGGTCAGCATTATACTATCCTGCATGTATGGCCAGACATCCTAATCACATGACCTACTTTACTAAATATACACACATTCGTTATTTAGCTGCTAGTTTTATGGTCTTGTATATTACACGTTAATTAAACGCCACAAATCTACCTGTAACTGTAGACCTACATTTAAATGTATTTAATCCCCCATTGGGTACCTCTATCATGACAATGAGGATGTCCTTATAAAGCTAAATATCCTACATTCTTCGCGTAACTGTATTCGTAATTACCGGAGTGAATACAGATACCAATGTAGCCGTCACAATGGCAATATTCACACAATGTATGGCTTGTAAATATAACCGTGTAATAGTACTATAAATACAAATAGTCAAGGTTTGGCCTTTTTAATGAACACGAATTTTCTTCTTTGTAACACTTTGTTAATTTTCAATTTTAAAGCCTCAGGCATAGACATAATTATACAAACATTGGGCTAAATCCACGACCGTTTCTACGTTTCTACAAACATAATGCCATATATATATATTATATCGACAGTCATAGGCCAAACATTTGACTGTTTCTACAGATACAACGTCACGTAAATATTTGTATATACAAACATAGATCAATCATGTGTCTGTTTTATACAGACATAACACCAAGTGTATACTTATACATGTACATACATACATAAAACGTATGTCTATTTCAAAGGATAGGTCGTTGGATATATAGTGTCCTCCATATGAAGAGACCTTATTATCTCACTCAATTCTAATGACATTCAAACCTACTTCCAGTTATACAGACATGTGGACACATTGCGTATGTTTCTACATATGACCAGACCATATATATTAGGCCAAGTCTAGAATATGTCTCCAACCCTATGTCTACAGAAATTAATCCAAATGTCTATTTTTACAGGCATACGGCCAACTTATAATATGAATCCCCTTCGAGGCCTGTAAGTTCTGCACATTATGCGTGCCTGTGTACATTGCATTAGTGAGACTACATAAATCCCTAAGACACCTACATATATCCCTAAAACACCTACATATATCCCTAAGACACCTACATATATCCCTAAGACACCTACATAAATCCCTAAAACATCTACATATATCCATAAAACACCTACATATATCCATAAAACACCTACATATATCCCTAAAACACCTACATAAATCCCTAAAACACCTACATATATCCTATAAAACACCTACATATATCCTATAAAACACACACATATATCCTATAAAACACCTACATATATCCTATAAAACACCTACATAGTTCCCTAAAACATCTACATATATCCTATAAAACACCTACATAGTTCCCTAAAACACCTACATATATCCTATAAAACACCTACATATATCCTATAAAACACCTACATAGTTCCCTAAAACACCTACATATATCCTATAAAACACCTACATATATCCTATAAAACACCTACATATATCCATAAAACACCTACATATATCCTATAAAACACCTACATATATCCTATAAAACACCTACATATATCCTATAAAACACCTACATATATCCATAAAACACCTACATATATCCTATAAAACACCTACATATATCCTATAAAACACCTACATAGTTCCCTAAAACATCTACATATATCCTATAAAACACCTACATAGTTCCCTAAAACACCTACATATATCCTATAAAACACCTACATATATCCTATAAAACACCTACATATATCCATAAAACACCTACATATATCCTATAAAACACCTACATAGTTCCCTAAAACACCTACATATATCCTATAAAACACCTACATATATCCTATAAAACACCTACATATATCCATAAAACACCTACATATATCCATAAAACACCTACATATATCCATAAAACACCTACATATATCCTATAAAACACCTACATAAATCCCTAAAACACCTACATATATCCTATAAAACACCTGCATATATCCCTAAGACACCTACATAAATCCCTAAAACACCTACATAGTTACCTAAAACACCTACATATATCCTATAAAACACCTACATAAATCCCTAAAACACCTACATATATCCTCTAAAACACCTCCATATATCGCTAAAACACCTACATATTTCCCTAAAACACCTACATATATCCCTAAAACACCCACATAAATCCCTAAAACACCGACATATATCCCTAAAATCACCTACATATATCCATAAAACACCTACATATATCCTCTAAAACACCTACATAAATCACTAAAACACCTACATATATCCCTAAAACACCTACATAAATCCCTAAAACACCTACATAAATACGAGATAACGATATAAGCTAGATCTACTGGCACATCTAGACTGCATTATAACATCATACGATATAAGCTAGATCTACTGGCACATCTAGACTGCCATATAACACCATAGATCGAAAATAGATCTACTTGCATATCTAGACTGCCATATAACATCATACAATCGAAGCTAGATCTACTGGCACATCTAGACTGCCATATAACATCATACGATATAAGCTAGATCTACTGGCACATCTAGACTGCCATATAACATCATACGATATAAGCTAGATCTACTGGCACATCTAGACTGCCATATAACATCATACGATATAAGCTAGATCTACTGGCACATCTAGACTGCATTATAACATCATACGATATAAGCTAGATCTACTGGCACATCTAGACTGCCATATAACACCATAGATCGAAAATAGATCTACTTGCATATCTAGACTGCCATATAACATCATACAATCGAAGCTAGATCTACTGGCACATCTAGACTGCCATATAACATCATACGATATAAGCTAGATCTACTGGCACATCTAGACTGCCATATAACATCATACGATATAAGCTAGATCTACTGGCACATCTAGACTGCCATATAACATCATACGATATAAGCTAGATCTACTGGCACATATAGACTGCCAAATAACATCATACGATATAAGCTAGATCTACTGGCATATCTAGACTGCCATATAACATCATACGATATAAGCTAGATCTACTGGCATATCTAGACTGCATTATAACATCATACGATATAAGCTAGATCTACTGGCATATCTAGACTGCCATATAACATCATACGATATAAGCTAGATCTACTGGCACATCTAGACTGCCATATAACATCATACGATATAAGCTAGATCTACTGGCACATCTAGACTGCCATATAACATCATACGATATAAGCTAGATCTACTGGCATATCTAGACTACCATATAACACCATAGATCGCAGCTAGATCTACTTGCATATCTAGACTGCCATATAACATCATACGATATAAGCTAGATCTACTGGCATATCTAGACTGCCATATAACACCATATATCGAAGCTAGACCTACTTGCATATCTAGACTGCCATATAACATCATACGATATAAGCGAGATCTACTGGCATATCTAGACTGCCATATAACAGCATACGATATAAGCTAGATCTACTGGCATAACTAGACTGCCATATAACATCATACGATATAAGCTAGATCTACTGGCATAAATAGATTGCCATATAACATCTTACGATATAAGCTAGATCTATTGGCATATCTAGACTGCCATATAACATCATACGATATAAGCTAGATCTACTTGCATATCTAGACTACCATATAACACCATAGATCGAAGCTAGATCTACTGGCATATCTAGACTGCCATATAACATCATACGATATAAGGTAGATCTACTGGCATATCTAGACTGCCATATAACATCATACGATATAAGCTAGATCTACTGGCATATCTAGACTGCCATATAACACCATACGATGAAAAAGCTAGATCTACTGGCATAACTAGACTGCCATATAACACCATACGATGAAAAGCTAGATCTATTGGCATATCTAGACTGCCATATAACATCATACGATATAAGCTAGATCTACTGGCATATCTAGACTGCTATATAACATCATACAATCGAAGCTAGATCTACTTGCATATCTAGACTGCCATATAACATCATACGATATAAGCTAGATCTACTGGCACATCTAGACTGCCATATATCATCATACGATATAAGCTAGATCTACTGGCATATCTAGACTGCCATATAACATCATACGATATAAGCTAGATCTACTGGCATATCTAGACTGCCATATAATACAATATATCGAAGCTAGATCTACTGGCACATCTAGACTGCCATATAACATCATACGATATAAGCTAGATCTACTGGCATATCTAGACTGCCATATAACACCATAGATCGAAGCTAGACCTACTTGCATATCTGGACTGCCATATAACATCATACGATATAAGCTAGATCAACTGGCATAACTAGACTGCCATATAACATCATACGATATAAGCTAGATCTACTGGCATATCTAGACTGCCATATAACACCATATATCGAAGCTAGACCTACTTGCATATCTAGACTGCCATATAACATCATACGATATAAGCTAGATCTACTGGCACATCTAGACTGCCATATAACATCATACGATATAAGCTAGATCTACTGGCATATCTAGACTGCCATATAACATCATACGATATAAGCTAGATCTACTGGCATATCTAGACTGCCATATAACATCATACGATATAAGCTAGATCTACTTGCATATCTAGACTGCCATATAACACCATAGATCGCAGCTAGATCTACTTGCATATCTGCCATATAACATCATACGATATAAGCTAGATCTACTGGCATATCTAGACTGCCATATAACACCATAGATCGAAGATAGACCTACTTGCATATCTAGACTGCCATATAACATCATACGATATAAGCTAGATCTACTGGCACATCTAGACTGCCATATAACATCATACGATATAAGCTAGATCTACTGGCATATCTAGACTGCCATATAACATCATACGATATAAGCTAGATCTACTGGCATATCTAGACTGCCATATAACATCATACGATATAAGCTAGATCTACTGGCATATCTAGACTGCCATATAACATCATACGATATAAGCTAGATCTACTTGCATATCTAGACTGCCATATAACACCATAGATCGCAGCTAGATCTACTTGCATATCTGCCATATAACATCATACGATATAAGCTAGATCTACTGGCATATCTAGACTGCCATATAACACCATAGATCGAAGCTAGACCTACTTGCATATCTAGACTGCCATATAACATCATACGATATAAGCTAGATCTACTGGCACATCTAGACTGCCATATAACATCATACGATATAAGCTAGATCTACTGGCATATCTAGACTGCCATATAACATCATACGATATAAGCTAGATCTACTGGCATATCTAGACTGCCATATAACATCATACGATATAAGCTAGATCTACTGGCATAACTAGACTGCCATATAACATCATACGATATAAGCTAGATCTACTGGCATATCTAGACTGCCATATAACACCATAGATCGAAGCTAGATCTACTGGCATATCTAGACTGCCATATAACATCATACGATATAAGCTAGATCTACTGGCATATCTAGACTGCCATATAACACCATAGATCGCAGCTAGATCTACCTGCATATCTGCCATATAACATCATACGATATAAGCTAGATCTACTGGCATATCTAGACTGCCATATAACACCATAGATCGAAGCTAGACCTACTTGCATATCTAGACTGCCATATAACATCATACGATATAAGCTAGATCTACTGGCACATCTAGACTGCCATATAACATCATACGATATAAGCTAGATCTACTGGCATATCTAGACTGCCATATAACATCATACGATATAAGCTAGATCTACTGGCATATCTAGACTGCCATATAACATCATACGATATAAGCTAGATCTACTGGCATAACTAGACTGCCATATAACATCATACGATATAAGCTAGATCTACTTGCATATCTAGACTGCCATATAACACCATAGATCGAAGCTAGATCTACTGGCATATCTAGACTGCCATATAACATCATACGATATAAGCTAGATCTACTGGCATATCTAGATTGCCATATAACACCATAGATCGAAGATAGATCTACTGGCATAACTAGACTGCCATATAACATCATACAATCGAAGATAGATCTACTGGCATATCTAGACTACCATATAACACCATACGATGAAAAAGCTAGATCTACTGGCATAACTAGACTGCCATATAACACCATACGATGAAAAGCTAGATCTACTGGCATATCTAGACTGCCATATAACATCATACAATCGAAGCTAGATCTACTTGCATATCTAGACTGCCATATAACATCATACGATATAAGCTAGATCTACTGGCATATCTAGACTGCCATATAACATCATACGATATAAGCTAGATCTACTAGCATATCTAGACTGCCATATAACATCATACGATATAAGCTAGATCTACTGGCATATCTAGACTGCCATATAACATCATACGATATAAGCTAGATCTACTGGCACATCTAGACTGCCATATAACATCATACAATCGAAGCTAGATCTATTGGCATATTTAAACTGCCATATAACACCATACGATATAAGCTAGATCTACTGGCATATCTAGACTGCCATATAACATCATACGATATAAGCTAGATCTACTGGCATATCTAGACTGCCATATAACATCATACGATATAAGCTAGATCTACTGGCATATCTAGACTGCCATATAACATCATACGATATAAGCTAGATCTACTGGCACATCTAGACTGCCATATAACATCATACGATATAAGCTAGATCTACTGGCATATCTAGACTGCCATATAACATCATACGATATAAGCTAGATCTACTGGCGTATCTAGACTGCCATATAACATCATACGATATAAGCTAGATTTACTGGCGTATCTAGACTGCCATATAACATCATACGATATAAGCTAGATCTACTGGCGTATCTAGACTGCCATATAACATCATACGATATAAGCTAAATCTACTGGCGTATCTAGACTGCCATATAACATCATACGATATAAGCTAGATCTACTGGCGTATCTAGACTGCCATATAACATCATACCATATAAGCTAGATCTACTGGCACATCTAGACTGCCATATAACATCATACAATCGAAGCTAGATCTACCGGCACATCTAGACTGTCATATAACATCATACAATCGAAGCTAGATCTACTGGCACATCTAGACTGCCATATAACATCATACAATCGAAGCTAGATCTACTGGCATATCTAGACTGCCATATAACACCATAGATCGCAGCTAGATCTACTTGCATATCTGCCATATAACATCATACAATCGAAGCTAGATCTACTGGCACATCTCGACTGCCATATAACATCATACGATATAAGCTAGATCTACTGGCATATCTAGACTGCCATATAACATCATACGATATAAGCTAGATCTACTGGCATATCTAGACTGCCATATAACACCATAGATCGCAGCTAGATCTACTTGCATATCTGCCATATAACATCATACGATATAAGCTAGATCTACTGGCATATCTAGACTGCCATATAACACCATAGATCGAAGCTAGACCTACTTGCCTATCTAGACTGCCATATAACATCATACGATATAAGCTAGATCTACTGGCACATCTAGACTGCCATATAACATCATACGATATAAGCTAGATCTACTGGCATATCTATACTGCCATATAATATCATACGATATAAGCTAGATCTACTGGCATATCTATACTGCCATATAATATCATACGATATAAGCTAGATCTACTTGCATATCTAGACTGCCATATAACACCATAGATCGAAGCTAGATCTACTGGCATATCTAGACTGCCATATAATATCATACGATATAAGCTAAATCTACTGGCATATCTAGACTGCCATATAACATCATACGATATAAGCTAGATCTACTGGCGTATCTAGACTGCCATATAACATCATACGATATAAGCTAGATCTACTGGCACATCTAGACTGCCATATAACATCATACAATCGAAGCTAGATCTACCGGCACATCTAGACTGTCATATAACATCATACAATCGAAGCTAGATCTACTGGCACATCTAGACTGCCATATAACATCATACAATCGAAGCTAGATCTACTGGCATATCTAGACTGCCATATAACACCATAGATCGCAGCTAGATCTACTTGCATATCTGCCATATAACATCATACAATCGAAGCTAGATCTACTGGCACATCTAGACTGCCATATAACATCATACGATATAAGCTAGATCTACTGGCATATCTAGACTGCCATATAACATCATACGATATAAGCTAGATCTACTGGCATATCTAGACTGCCATATAACACCATAGATCGCAGCTAGATCTACTTGCATATCTGCCATATAACATCATACGATATAAGCTAGATCTACTGGCATATCTAGACTGCCATATAACACCATAGTTCGAAGCTAGACCTACTTGCCTATCTAGACTGCCATATAACATCATACGATATAAGCTAGATCTACTGGCACATCTAGACTGCCATATAACATCATACGATATAAGCTAGATCTACTGGCATATCTATACTGCCATATAATATCATACGATATAAGCTAGATCTACTGGCATATCTAGACTGCCATATAACATTATACGATATAAGCTAGATCTACTGGCATAACTAGACTGCCATATAACATCATACGATATAAGCTAGATCTACTTGCATATCTAGACTGCCATATAACACCATAGATCGAAGCTAGATCTACTGGCATATCTAGACTGCCATATAATATCATACGATATAAGCTAGATCTACTGGCATATCTAGATTGCCATATAACACCATAGATCGAAGATAGATCTACTGGCACATCTAGACAGCCATATAAGATCATACGATGCAAGCTAGATCTACTGGCGTATCTAGACTGCCATATAACATCATACGATATAAGCTAAATCTACTGGCATATCTAGACTGCCATATAACATCATACGATGCAAGCTAGATCATCGTCTCTTATAATGTCTAGCTACCCTGTCATAATTTACCACTATATAAAGATGTTATCAATTAGACATACTCTTGTTTAACCTGAGCGGAACATGAAATGTTGTAAAATATGTAAATACATCTATATACTTGAGCGTTCGTCAAGTACCATCAAAAATAATACATTCCTGATTACATGGTGCCAAAGAACACTGGGTACTCGCAATATTTTTCAAGATACTGTTGAATTGTAGGGTTGGATTATACGGTGAACCAGAACACAGATATACCCCTGTTCGGGGTTTAATTGTAATATGAACCAGTACACTGGTTTACCCCTTTTGGGGGTTGAATTGTATGGTGAACCAGAACACACGTATACCCCTGTTCGGGGTTTAATTGTAATATGAACCAGTACCCTGGCTTACCCCTGCTCGGGTGTTGAATTGTAATGTGAACCAGTACCCTGGTATACCCCTGCTCGGGTGTTGAATTGTAATGTGAACCAGTACCCTGGTTTACCCCTGCTCGGGGGTTGAATTGTAATGTGAACCAGTACCCTGGCTTACCCCTGCTCGTGTGTTGAATTGTAATGTGAACCATTACCCTGGTTTACCCCTGCTCGGGGGTTGAATTGTAATGTGAACCAGTACCCTGGTATACCCCTGCTCGGGTGTTGAATTGTAATGTGAACCAGTACCCTGGTTTACCCCTGCTCGGGGGTTGAATTGTAATGTGAACCAGTACCATGGTGTACCCCTGCTCGGGGGTTGAATTGTAATGTGAACCAGTACCCTGGTATACCCCTGCTCGGGGGTTGTACTGTAATGTGAACCAGTACCCTGGTATACCCCTGCTCGGGGGTTGAATTGTATTGTGAACCAGTACCCTGGTTTACCCCTATACTGGATTGCTAATCTACACCTAGTGATTACCTAGTCATGTGGTAATGTGCCTTATTATTAAGCGTCTATTTATTCTTTTATACAAATTCATTTTAGCTCGATTGCGAAACAAGTTCATGCAACTTATATTAATCGATCTCGAGACCTCATTCCTGATGTAATCCATCTCCACGATGGTGAGAGAAGATGCATGTGGAATTTATATGCCTTGTCTACGGGCACACTCGTAACTGCTCTAGCCCCTATCACATTGAGAATTAGCTCCCTTATCCGGCCCCGAACGCGCTAACACTGCGCCATCACGACTTGCACATCTATTTATCGCACCGGAGGGAATAGGCGGAGTCAATTTACTCGCGTGGCTGGGTGTGGAGGTAGTGCACGAAACCGAAGATACCCCAATTCATGAAGCATTTTTGTATAAACAAACATAGTAATTTACTAGCTGTACAGGTCACATCATGAAGCCTTGGTGTATAAACAAACACAGTAATTTACTAGCTGTACAGGTCACATCATGAAGCCTTGGTGTATAAACAAACACAGTAATTTACTAGCTGTACAGGTCACATCATGAAGCCTTGGTGTATAAACAAACACAGTAATTTACTAGCTGTACAGGTCACATCATGAAGCCTTGGTGTATAAACAAACACAGTAATTTACTAGCTGTACAGGTCACATCATGAAGCCTTGGTGTATAAACAAACACAGTAATTTACTAGCTGTACAGGTCACATCATGAAGCCTTGGTGTATAAACAAACACAGTAATTTACTAGCTGTACAGGTCACATCATGAAGCCTTGGTGTATAAACAAACACAGTAATTTACTAGCTGTACAGGTCACATCATGAAGCCTTGGTGTATAAACAAACACAGTAATTTACTAGCTGTACAGGTCACATCATGAAGCCTTGGTGTATAAACAAACACAGTAATTTACTAGCTGTACAGGTCACACCATGAAGCCTTGGTGTATAAACAAACTAATTTACTAGGTACAGGTCATAAACAAACACAGTAATTTACTAGCTGTACAGGTCACATCATGAAGCCTTGGTGTATAAACAAACACAGTAATTTACTAGCTGTACAGGTCACACCATGACGCCTTGGTGTATAAACAAACACAGTAATTTACTAGCTGTACAGGTCACACCATGACGCCTTGGTGTATAAACAAACACAGTAATTTACTAGCTGTACAGGTCACACCATGAAGCCTTGGTGTATAAACAAACACAGTAATTTACTAGCTGTACAGGTCACATCATGAAGCCATGGTGTATAAACAAACACAGTAATTTACTAGCTGTACAGGTCACACCATGACGCATTGGTGTATAAACAAACACAGTAATTTACTAGCTGTACAGGTCACATCATGCAGCCATTGGTGTATAAACAAACACAGTAATTTACTAGCTGTACAGGTCACATCATGCAGCCTTGGTGTATAAACAAACACAGTAATTTACTAGCTGTACAGGTCACATCATGCAGCCTTGGTGTATAAACAAACACAGTAATTTACTAGCTGTACAGGTCACATCATGCAGCCATGGTGTATAAACAAACACAGTAATTTACTAGCTGTACAGGTCACATCATGAAGCCTTGGTGTATAAACAAACACAGTAATTTACTAGCTGTACATGTCACATCTGGGGCAGTATATGCTCAGTTCAGACGAAATATACTCACACCATAAATAATCTGTGTACTTTTATATTGTGCGTGACCTTTTCGCTACACATTTTAGAATTATGGATTTTACTATCACGAGTGAAGAAAATAATCCTTCACACATTGCACTAATTTTTACTACCCACTATTTCGCACAATTTTTTTCTAAAAGGATAATCATATAATTGTATTGTTATCTCATACATGAACCGCAGTGATAATTGTTTACATATCGCGGTAGTCATTGTCATCTCATGCATGCACCAACATGCTTACATCGTCAATAGTTGTACCATATCGCGGTGGTCATTGTCATCTCATGCATGCACCAACATGCTTACATCGTCAATAGTTGTACCATATCGCGGTGGTCATTGTCATCTCATGCATGCACCAACATGCTTACATCGTCAATAGTTGTACCATATCGCGGTGGTCATTGTCATCTCATGCATGCACCAACATGCCTACATCGTCAATAGTTGTACCATATCGCGGTGGTCATTGTCATCTCATGCATGCACCAACATGCCTACATCGTCAATAGTTGTACCATATCGCGGTGGTCATTGTCATCTCATGCATGCACCAACATGCCTACATCGTCAATAGTTGTACCATATCGCGGTGGTCATTGTCATCTCATGCATGCACCAACATGCCTACATCGTCAATAGTTGTACCATATCGCGGTGGTCATTGTCATCTCATGCATGCACCAACATGCCTACATCGTCAATAGTTGTACCATATCGCGGTGGTCATTGTCATCTCATGCATGCACCAACATGCCTACATCGTCAATAGTTGTACCATATCGCGGTGGTCATTGTCATCTCATGCATGCACCAACATGCCTACATCGTCAATAGTTGTACCATATCGCGGTGGTCATTGTCATCTCATGCATGCACCAACATGCCTACATCGTCAATAATTGTACCATATCGCGGTGGTCATTGTCATCTCATGCATGCACCAACATGCCTACATCGTCAATAGTTGTACCATATCGCGGTGGTCATTGTCATCTCATGCATGCACCAACATGCCTACATCGTCAATAGTTGTACCATATCGCGGTGGTCATTGTCATCTCATGCATGCACCAACATGCCTACATCGTCAATAGTTGTACCATATCGCGGTGGTCATTGTCATCTCATGCATGCACCAACATGCCTACATCGTCAATAGTTGTACCATATCGCGGTGGTCATTGTCATCTCATGCATGCACCAACATGCTTACATCGTCAATAGTTGTACCATATCGCGGTGGTCATTGTCATCTCATGCATGCACCAACATGCCTACATCGTCAATAGTTGTACCATATCGCGGTGGTCATTGTCATCTCATGCATGCACCAACATGCCTACATCGTCAATAGTTGTACCATATCGCGGTGGTCATTGTCATCTCATGCATGCACCAACATGCCTACATCGTCAATAATTGTACCATATCGCGGTGGTCATTGTCATCTCATGCATGCAACACCGTGCCTACATCGTCAATAATTGTACCATATCGCGGTGGTCATTGTCATCTCATGCATGCACCAACATGCCTACATCGTCAATAATTGTACCATATCGCGGTGGTCATTGTCATCTCATGCATGCACCAACATGCCTACATCGTCAATAATTGTACCATATCGCGGTGGTCATTGTCATCTCATGCATGCACCAACATGCCTACATCGTCAATAGTTGTACCATATCGCGGTGGTCATTGTCATCTCATGCATGCACCAACATGCTTACATCGTCAATAGTTGTACCATATCGCGGTGGTCATTGTCATCTCATGCATGCACCAACATGCCTACATCGTCAATAGTTGTACCATATCGCGGTGGTCATTGTCATCTCATGCATGCACCAACATGCCTACATCGTCAATAGTTGTACCATATCGCGGTGGTCATTGTCATCTCATGCATGCACCAACATGCCTACATCGTCAATAGTTGTACCATATCGCGGTGGTCATTGTCATCTCATGCATGCACCAACATGCCTACATCGTCAATAGTTGTACCATATCGCGGTGGTCATTGTCATCTCATGCATGCACCAACATGCCTACATCGTCAATAGTTGTACCATATCGCGGTGGTCATTGTCATCTCATGCATGCACCAACATGCATATCGCGGTGGTTATTGCCATCTCATACATGCAACACCGTGCTTACATCGCCAATAATTGTACCATATCGCGGTGGTTATTGCCATCTCATACATGCAACACCGTGCCTACATCATCAATAATTGTACCATATCGCGGTGGTTATTGCCATCTCATACATGCAACACCGTGCCTACATCGCCAATAATTGTACCATATCGCGCGGTGGTATTGCCATCTCATGCATGCACCACCGTGCCTACATCGTCAATAATTGTACCATATCGCGGT
Organism: Archivesica marissinica; assembly: GCA_014843695.1. Lineage (NCBI taxonomy): Eukaryota > Metazoa > Mollusca > Bivalvia > Venerida > Vesicomyidae > Archivesica > Archivesica marissinica. The sequence continues at coordinate 51,554,597 of CM026391.1, forward strand.
GGTTATTGCTATCTCATACATGCAATACCGTGCCTACATCGTCAATAATTGTACCATATCGCGGTGGTTATTGCCATCTCATACATGCATCACAGTGCCTACATCGTTAATAATTGTACCATATCGCGGTGGTTATTGCCATCTCATACATGCAACACCGTGCCTACATCGTCAATAATTGTACCATATCGCGGTGTTATTGCCATCTCATGCATGCACCACCGTGCCTACATCGTCAATAATTGTACCATATCGCGGTGGTTATTGCCATCTCATACATGCAACACCGTGCCTACATTGTCAATAATTGTACCATATCGCGGTGGTTATTGCCATCTCATACATGCAACATCGTGCCTACATCGTCAATAATTGTACCATATCGCGGTGGTTATTGTCATCTCATACATGCAACATCGTGCCTACATCGTCAATACGTGTACCATATCGCGGTAGTTATTGCCATCTCATACATGCACCACCGTGCCTAAATCGTCAATACTTGTACCATATCGCGGTGGTTATTGCCATCTCATACACGCAACACTGTGCCTACATCGTCAATAATTGTACCATATCGCGGTGGTTATTGCCATCTCATGCATGCACCACCTGTGCCTACATCGTCAATAAATCTACCATATCGCGGTGGTGGTTATTGCCATCTCATACATGCCACACCGTGCCTAAATCGTCAATACTTGTACCATATCGCGGTGGTTATTGCCATCTCATACACGCAACACTGTGCCTACATCGCCAATAAGTACCTATCGCGGTGGTTATTGCCATCTCATGCATGCACCACCTGTGCCTACATCGTCAATAATTGTACCATATCGCGGTGGTTCTTGCCATCTCATACATGCAACACCGTGCCTACATCGCCAATAAATCTACCATATCGCGGTGGTTATTGCCATCTCATACATGCAACACCGTGCCTACATCGCCAATAATTGTACCATATCGCGGTGGTTATTGCCATCTCATTCATGCACCACCGTGCCTACATCGTCAATAATTGTACCATATCGCGGTGGTTATTGCTATCTCATACATGCAACACCTAGCCTACATCGTCAATAATTGTACCATATCGCGGTGGTTATTGTCGTCTCATACATGCAACACCGTGCCTACATCGTCAATAATTGTACCATATCGCGGTGGTTATTGCCATCTCATACATGCATCACAGTGCCTACATCGTTAATAATTGTACCATATCGCGGTGGTTATTGCCATCTCATACATGCAACACCGTGCCTACATCGCCAATAATTGTACCATATCGCGGTGGTTATTGCCATCTCATGCATGCACCACCGTGCCTACATCGTCAATAATTGTACCATATCGCGGTGGTTATTGCTATCTCATACATGCAACACCTAGCCTACATCGTCAATAATTGTACCATATCGCGGTGGTTATTGTCGTCTCATACATGCAACACCGTGCCTACATCGTCAATAATTGTACCATATCGCGGTGGTTATTGCCATCTCATACATGCATCACAGTGCCTACATCGTTAATAATTGTACCATATCGCGGTGGTTATTGCCATCTCATGCATGCACCACCGTGCCTACATCGTCAATAATTGTACCATATCGCGGTGGTTATTGCCATCTCATACATGCAACACCGTGCCTACATTGTCAATAATTGTACCATATCGCGGTGGTCATTGTCATCTCATGCATGCACCAACATGCTTACATCGTCAATAATTGTACCATATCGCGGTGGTCATTGTCATCTCATGCATGCACCAACATGCCTACATCGTCAATAGTTGTACCATATCGCGGTGGTCATTGTCATCTCATGCATGCACCAACATGCTTACATCGTCAATAGTTGTACCATATCGCGGTGGTCATTGTCATCTCATGCATGCACCAACATGCCTACATCGTCAATAGTTGTACCATATCGCGGTGGTCATTGTCATCTCATGCATGCACCAACATGCCTACATCGTCAATAGTTGTACCATATCGCGGTGGTCATTGTCATCTCATGCATGCACCAACATGCCTACATCGTCAATAGTTGTACCATATCGCGGTGGTCATTGTCATCTCATGCATGCACCAACATGCCTACATCGTCAATAGTTGTACCATATCGCGGTGGTCATTGTCATCTCATGCATGCACCAACATGCCTACATCGTCAATAGTTGTACCATATCGCGGTGGTCATTGTCATCTCATGCATGCACCAACATGCCTACATCGTCAATAATTGTACAATAGTCATCTCATGTACCATATCGCGGTGGTCATTGTCATCTCATGCATGCACCAACATGCCTACATCGTCAATAATTGTACCATATCGCGGTGGTCATTGTCATCTCATGCATGCACCAACATGCCTACATCGTCAATAATTGTACCATATCGCGGTGGTCATTGTCATCTCATGCATGCACCAACATGCTTACATCGTCAATAATTGTACCATATCATTGTCATCTCATACATGCACCAACATGCACATCGTCAATAGTGTACCATATCGCGGTGGTCATTGCCATCTCATGCATGCACCAACATGCCTACATCGTCAATAATGTACCATATCGCGGTGGTCATTGTCATCTCATGCATGCACCAACATGCCTACATCGTGCAATAGTTGTACAATAATTGTACCATATCGCGGTGGTCATTGTCATCTCATGCATGCACCAACATGCCTACATCGTCAATAATCGTCAATATCGCGTACCATATCGCGGTGGTCATTGTCATCTCATGCATGCACCAACATGCCTACATCGTCAATAATTGTACCATATCGCGGTGGTCATTGTCATCTCATGCATGCACCAACATGCTATCGCGGTGGTCATTGCCATCTCATGCACCACCAACATTGTCATCTCATATCATGCACAAACCATATCGCGGTGGTCATTGCCATCTCATGCATGCACCAACATGCCTACATCGTCAATAATTGTACCATATCGCGGTGGTCATTGTCATCTCATGCATGCACCAACATGCCTACATCGTCAATAATTGTACCATATCGCGGTGGTCATTGTCATCTCATGCATGCACCAACATGCCTACATCGTCAATAATTGTACCATATCGCGGTGGTCATTGTCATCTCATGCATGCACCAACATGCCTACATCGTCAATAATTGTACCATATCGCGGTGGTCATTGTCATCTCATGCATGCACCAACATGCCTACATCGTCAATAATTGTACCATATCGCGGTGGTCATTGTCATCTCATGCATGCACCAACATGCCTACATCGTCAATAGTGTACCATATCGCGGTGGTCATTGTCATCTCATGCATGCACCAACATGCCTACATCGTCAATAATTGTACCATATCGCGGTGGTCATTGTCATCTCATGCATGCACCAACATGCCTACGTCAATAGTAGTACCATATCGCGGTGGTCATTGCCATCTCATGCATGCACCAACATGCCTACATCGTCAATAATTGTACCATATCGCGGTGGTCATTGCCATCTCATGCATGCACCAACATGCCTACATCGTCAATAATTGTACCATATCGCGGTGGTCATTGTCATCTCATGCATGCACCAACATGCCTACATCGTCAATAATTGTACCATATCGCGGTGGTCATTGTCATCTCATGCATGCACCAACATGCCTACATCGTCAATAATTGTACCATATCGCGGTGGTCATTGTCATCTCATGCATGCACCAACATGCCTACATCGTCAATAATTGTACATATCGCGGTGGTCATTGTCATCTCATGCATGCACCAACATGCCTACATCGTCAATAATTGTACCATATCGCGGTGGTCATTGTCATCTCATGCATGCACCAACATGCCTACATCGTCAATAGTTGTACCATATCGCGGTGGTCATTGTCATCTCATGCATGCACCAACATGCCTACATCGTCAATAATTGTACCATATCGCGGTGGTCATTGTCATCTCATGCATGCACCAACATGCCTACATCGTCAATAGTTGTACCATATCGCGGTGGTCATTGTCATCTCATGCATGCACCAACATGCCTACATCGTCAATAATTGTACCATATCGCGGTGGGTTATTGCCATCTCATACATGCAACACCGTGCCTACATCGTCAATACGTGTACCATATCGCGGTGGTTATTGCCATCTCATACATGCACCACCGTGCCTACATCGTCAATACTTGTACCATATCGCGGTGGTTATTGCCATCTCATACACGCAACACTGCCTACATCGTCAATAATTGTACCATATCGCGGTGGTTATTGCCATCTCATGCATGCACCACCTGTGCCTACATCGTCAATAATTGTACCATATCGCGGTGGTTATTGCCATCTCATACATGCAACACCGTGCCTACATCGCCAATAAATCTACCATATCGCGGTGGTTATTGCCATCTCATACATGCAACACGTGCCTACATCGTCAATAATTGTACCATATCGCGGTGGTTATTGCCATCTCATACATGCAACACCGTGCCTACATCGTCAATAATTGTACCATATCGCGGTGGTTATTGCCATCTCATACATGCAACACCGTGCCTACATCGTCAATAATTGTACCATATCGCGGTGGTTATTGCCATCTCATACATGCAACACCGTGCCTACATCGTCAATAATTGTACCATATCGCGGTGGTTATTGCCATCTCATACATGCAACACCGTGCCTACATCGTCAATAATTGTACCATATCGCGGTGGTTATTGCCATCTCATACATGCAACACCGTGCCTACATCGTCAATAATTGTACCATATCGCGGTGGTTATTGCCATCTCATACATGCACCACCGTGCCTACATCGTCAATATTGTACCATTACGCGGTGGTTATTGCCATCATCATACAGCAACACCGTGCCTACATCGTCAATAATTGTACCATATCGCGGTGGTTATTGCCATCTCATACATGCACCACCGTGCCTACATCGTCAATAATTGTACCATATCGCGGTGGTTATTGCCATCTCATACATGCAACACCGTGCCTACATCGTCAATAATTGTACCATATCGCGGTGGTTATTGCCATCTCATGCATGCACCACCGTGCCTACATCGTCAATAATTGTACCATATCGCGGTGGTTATTGATATCTCATACATGCAACACCTAGCCTACATCGTCAATAATTGTACCATATCGCGGTGGTTATTGCCATCTCATACATGCAACACCGTGCCTACATCGTCAATAATTGTACCATATCGCGGTGGTTATTGCCATCTCATACATGCACACAGTGCCTACATCGTCAATAATTGTACCATATCGCGGTGGTTATTGCCATCTCATACATGCAACACCGAGCCTACATCGCCAATAATTGTACCATATCGCTATGGTTATTGCCATCTCATATATGCAACACCGTGCCTACATCGTCAATAGTTGTACCATATCGCGGTGGTTATTGCCATCTCATACACGCAACACCGTACCTACATCGTCAATAATTGGACCATATCGTTGTGGTTATTGCCATCTCATACATGCAACACGTGCCTACATCGTCAATAATTGTACCATATCGCGGTGGTTATTGCCATCTCATACATGCAACACCATGCCTATATCGTCAATAATTGTACTATATCGCGGTGGTTATTGCCATCTCATACACGCAACACCGTACCTACATCGTCAATAATTGTTCCATATCGTTGTGGTTATTGCCATCTCATACATGCAACACCGTGCCTACATCGTCAATAATTGTACCATATCGCGGTGGTTATTGCCATCTCATACATGCAACACCGTGCCTACATCGTCAATAATTGTACCATATCGCGGTGGTTATTGTCATCTCATACATGCAACATCGTGCCTACATCGTCAATACGTGTACCATATCGCGGTGGTTATTGCCATCTCATACATGCACCACCGTGCTTACATCGTCAATACTTGTACCATATTGCGGTGGTTATTGCCATCTCATACACGCAACACCGTGCCTACATCGCCAATAAATCTACCATATCGCGGTGGTTATTGCCATCTCATACATGCAACACATGCCTACATCGTCAATAATTGTACCATATCGCGGTGGTTATTGCCATCTCATACATGCAACACCGTGCCTACATCGTCAATAATTGTACCATATCGCGGTGGTTATTGCCATCTCATACATGCAACACGTGCCTACATCGTCAATAATTGTACCATATCGCGGTGGTTATTGCCATCTCATACATGCAACACCGTGCCTACATCGTCAATAATTGTACCATATCGCACTGGTTATTGCCATCTCATACATGCAACACCATGCCTACATCATCAATAATTGTACCATATCGCGGTGGTTATTGCCATCTCATGCACGCAACACCGTGCCTACATCGTCAATAATTGTACCATATCACGGTGGTTATTGCCATCTCATGCATGCACCACCGTGCCTACATCGTCAATAATTGTACCATATCGCGGTGGTTATTGCCATCTCA
>CM026391.1:51562107-51666377 GCA_014843695.1 Archivesica marissinica
ATTGTACCATATCGCGGTGGTTATTGCCATCTCATACAGGCAACACCGTGCCTACATCGTGAATAATTGTACCATATCGTTGTGGTTATTGCCATCTCATACATGCAACACCGAGCCTACATCGCCAATAATTGTACCATATCGCTATGGTTATTGCCATCTCATACATGCAACACCGTGCCTACATCGTCAATAGTTGTACCATATCGCGGTGGTTATTGCCATCTCATACACGCAACACCGTACCTACATCGTCAATAATTGTACCATATCGTTGTGGTTATTGCCATCTCATACATGCAACACCGTGCCTACATCGTCAATAATTGTACCATATCGCGGTGGTTATTGCCATCTCATACATGCAACACCATGCCTATATCGTCAATAATTGTACCATATCGCGGTGGTTATTGCCATCTCATACACGCAACACCGTACCTACATCGTCAATAATTGTTCCATATCGTTGTGGTTATTGCCATCTCATACACGCAACACCGTACCTACATCGTCAATAATTGTACCATATCGTTGTGGTTATTGCCATCTCATACATGCAACACCGAGGCTACATCGCCAATAATTGTACCATATCGCTATGGTTATTGCCATCTCATACATGCAACACCGTGCCTACATCGTCAATAATTGTACCATATCGCGGTGGTTATTGCCATCTCATACACGCAACACCGTACCTACATCGTCAATAATTGTACCATATCGCTGTGGTTATTGCCATCTCATACATGCAACACCGTGCCTACATCATCAATAATTGTACCATATCGCGGTGGTTATTGCCATCTCATACACGCAACACCATGCCTACATCGTCAATAATTGTACCATATCGCTGTGGTTATTGCCATCTCATACATGCAACACCGTGCCTACATCGTCAATAATTGTACCATATCGCGGTGGTTATGCCATCTCATACATGCAACACCGTGCCTACATCGTCATAATTGTACCATATCGCGGTGGTTATTGCCATCTCATACATGCAACACCCGCCACACGCCAATATCCCATCTTGTACCATATCGCCACGGTTATTGCCATCTCATACACGCAACACCGTACCTACATCGTCAATAATTGTACCATATCGCGGTGGTTATTGCCATCTCATACATGTAACACCGAGGCTACATCGCCAATAATTGTACCATATCGCTATGGTTATTGCCATCTCATACATGCAACACCGTGCCTACATCGTCAATAGTTGTACCATATCGCGGTGGTTATTGCCATCTCATACACGCAACACCGTACCTACATCGTCAATAATTGTACCATATCGTTGTGGTTATTGCCATCTCATACATGCAACACTGTGCCTACATCGTCAATAATTGTACCATATCGCGGTGGTTATTGCCATCTCATACATGCAACACCATGCCTATATCGTCAATAATTGTACCATATCGCGGTGGTTATTGCCATCTCATACATGCAACACCATGCCTATATCGTCAATAATTGTACCATATCGCGGTGGTTATTGCCATCTCATACACGCAACACCGTACCTACATCGTCAATAATTGTACCATATCGCGGTGATATTATTGCCATCTCATACATGCAACACCATGCCTACATCGTCAATAATTGTACCATATCGCGGTGGTTATTGCCATCTCATACATGCACCACCGTGCCTACATCGTTAATAATTGTACCATATCGCGGTGGTTATTGCCATCTCATGCATGCGCCACCGTTTGGATAGACAGATAGATCATATTCATCTTTCATTTCAGCCATGTCATTGTAGGCATCTGGTGTTTTAATGTCAACAAGTAAGGAATCTGTATCTGTGTATAGCATGGTGCAGTTATCACCGTACTTCTTTTTCAAGGTATTATAGTACCAGTCATACATCAGATGTTTTGACAAATCTAAGACACACATTCCGACATAGATAGGCTTGTTAAGTGTTATCTTTATTTTATTAACATGTATAGCAGACAGGTCATCTGTGAATTTGACTCTCCTATTAGAGGTGGGCTTGGCAATGCTTTTCCGTAACCTCTCATTTTCAGTGCCGTCAGTTCGTACTATTTTTATGTCCACTCGTTTAGGAATATTTTCCATAGTCTTGCCGTAGACGGAATTATTCATTAGTTTATAGAAGTCTTTTTCAAATGCTGATTTTGTTTTCTTACTGATGTACGGCTTCATCCATGACTTTTCATTGAATTCCAATACACGATACATTTTTGTAATCTTCAATCCTAAGGAGAGGTATAATCGTAAGTTCTTGTAATGCTCAATGTACTCCTTCTTATTCATCAGGTTTGGAACAAGTTTTTTGTGAATAGTGTTTCCATCCACTAATTCAGTTTGATAATCGGAAAGCCACTCTTTTTACCTCTAACTTTTCAGGAGCAAGTGGATAGTCATTATGCTGTTTATGTAAGTGCTTTGGGTATTCAAGGTCAACTTCGCATATACGAGCTTTTCTTCGTTTCATTGGGGCTACCTTACCTGTCTTCCATTCAAATTCAGAATATGGGAGAGGTTGTCTCATTGCGTGACCATATACATTATTTGCATCATAGTACATTATGTGATTTGATTCTTTAGACGAATCGTAACCAGGCACTGTTATTTGCTTTAGCATGCCTTTTTGAAACCATACTTATTCCACCACGCATACCTTGTTTTATGAATAAATGCATATCAATATCTGTAAGAAGTTCGAGATCTGTTTGTGTATGTTTTAGAAGTGCATCCCATGATAGACCAGGTGCAGTGAAGTAGTGTAAAGGATCAAGCATATATGCGTTCATACATGTTTTACAAAATGTTTGAAATATATCTGATAACAGAAGAACATCTGTTTTTAGATACAAGTCATGATAGTCACCCAATGATTTGCAGTAGAATTCTTCCCATCCCATTTGAGCATGTTCATATTCTTGAGGTGAAATACTTTCATCAGACAAGCTGCTATAACATTTATCAATAGGTGGCAGCTCCGTTTCGTTAAATCCTTCCATGCTATCCATGTATTCATATGGGTAAACACCTTTTCTGCATATTAAATCAGTTTTATCTTTGAATTCTGCTTTTGTGCTGATAAAGTCTTCCTTAGTTGTTGCCTTTGTAAGATTACTTAATGATGAGCCCATGAACATGAAACTGTCAATGAATTTAAGCTGCCCAATGCTGAATGAAATGTACTTTTCTACATTATTTGGAATAACTGAAATGGTACATTTTATTTCTGCTATTTTCTGCATAATCAGATGACTGTCATATCCTCTTAAGTTACGAAAGACAACTGGGATTTTCGTTACATCTTTATTCAGTGCTATTTTATCAATGCTTGATTTATGCACTGCACCTTTTAAAATGGCAATGGTATTTTAATGTATTTTTCTTTAGAACACTTTCACAGATATATCAATGTGTTGCATTATTGTGATTGATTTCTTCTTCAGTTGTACTAGGTGATTTTCGATGTGCAAATTCATAATTGATATTTGATACTTCACAGTCAAGGTAATTAAGAAACACTTCTACTGCATCCTCACCTCTGTATATTTCTGGATCATTTCTTTGTTCATCACTCCGCACTACGTGATAACCAAATCCACAGGCTTCATGAACACTTTGAATTTGTGATTTATCACCAGCCTTGATTGATTGGAGAGTTATTATGCTTTCAAAATCAGCGTAAATGACATAGGGAAATGGTATTTGATTTTTATGATTCCTGAATCTAATGTGATTTGTTTTTTTTTAAATTCCTTTTATTTTATTTCTCTATCAACATAAATACATGTTAACAATGCAATGTACTAACATAAATTAATGTATTTTAAATAGTATGTCCATGCTAAGTCGCAGATACATTAAACATCAATACAATGTATACATATGATGGAGAGAAATTCATTACATTTTTTGGAAAGAGAGAGAGAAATATAGGAGAGGAGAAGTCGTGTGGATGGTTGAGTATCTACTATATAACATTTAAAGATTAGTTAATTAATGTGGTTCAGAAACGGTCTCCATTTTAGCGTGAAAGTAGTATGCTTGTTTTTGAACAATGCAATTGTTTCCTCTATTTTTATTTTATACTTAAAATATGCAACAAAATGGACACCAGTTGGTATACTCTTCTCACATTTACATTTGAATATGAAGTATTTAGCAAGCAGTATAATGTAATTAATGTTCATTTCATATATTTTGTTCTTGTGACTGAAATTACAAAGCGAAATGCATTCATAATTTAATTGAACTAAATCATCTGTTTTTAAAATAATTCTCAAAAAGTCTGTAATTTTTATCCAGAAATCCTGTATAAGATGACATTCCCAAAACATATGAACGTTAGAATCATTTTGCATTGTGCAAAAATCACACAATTTGGACACAACTATATTACATTTAAATAGGAAACTGTTGTTCGGAATAATATGCATTAGGTATTTATATTGAAATTCTCTCAGTTTAGTTTCAATAGTTACTTTAATCGGTTGTGTGAATATTTTCTTCCAGTTAATATCAACTAAAGATAAGTTATTTTCCCATTTTTTGGCTTGCTTAATAATCTCAGGCTTAGACCTTTTTGTTAATATTGCATAAATAAGTTTACATACGTTTGTATGTTCATTTATTTTTGTTATTAAATTGTTAGGAGATGTATATGATATTGGTTCTGATCTTAACTGTAACTTCCATGCTTGAGGTACACTTTTCACAAGAGTGTAGTATTTCAAATATTCTCCCGGGGTGATATTATAGAGTTGCATTATTTGTGGAAATGAATAAAATTGTTTTTGTCTGTAATTGTATATATGTTCTATATATTGAATCCCCTTATTAAACCAGTCTTTATAAAAAAAATGTGGAATTATCATATTTCTTTATGTACGAATTGTTCCAAAGTAGTTCTTTGGATATGGTTTCTACCGTTTCCACGTAATTTGCACTTGAAACGTGAAATGTCAGTTGAACTAACATTACTTTTAAAAACGAAGTCATTACCATATTTCTCCAGCATATTTTCATACATTTGTACCCATTTTGATTCTTTTTGAAATATTATTCGTTTTATCCAACTAGCCTTTAGTGATGTAACGAAGTTTTCTATATCCAACATTTTTACCCCCCCCCCCTCTTCATAGTCTTGGATAATTTGTTTTCTAGCTATTTTATCAGGTTTATTATTCCACAGAAATTTATACATGACATTTTTTAATTCTTTTAGTGTATGGTCATTTGGATTACTTAAAACTGTTAGGGGATATATAAGTTTTGGGAAAGCAAATGTTTTTAATACTGTTATTTTTCCTATTAAAGACAGGTTCCATTTGTTCCATTTGTTCAAACAATGTTCGAACGATAGCATTTTATTTGTTATGTTAAGATGTTGCATAGTATTGACATTATTACTGAATGTTATTCCCAAAGTAGTTGCTTGCTCTGACGTCCATTTAAATTTCTTCTTTTTACAGTATATTCTTTCACTATGTCTCATCAAACCTACTCTGAGAACGGTGCATTTGGATTTGTTCAACGTTAAACCTGATATAATTCCAAAGTCGTCAAGTGTATTGATTAATGTAGTAAAGGATTTTTCTGAACCATCTAAGAGGAAACTAGCATCGTCAGCAAAAAGTGTTTGTTTTATGTCTATTCCGTGCGCTTTTATTCCAGATATATCCGTGTTATTGTTGACTTCAATAGATAATAATTCAATACATATAATGAAAATATAAGGCGACAGTGGGCATCCTTGGCGTACACCCTTTTTTATTTGAAAAAAGTCTGACATAATTATGTCCATTATTGGTTATACAAGATTTGGCATCTTTGTAAAATAATTTTATCCAATCAGTCACATTTGTAGTGAAACCGAAATGTTCAAGACATTTGTACATAAATGTGATTTTTACCTTCTTCAGGCATTTGCATTTTTAGGGGGCTTTTATTGATACTTTCACAATATTCTTTGTGATCTGTAAGGAGACGCTCTTTTGTAAAACCGTAAAGGCAACGGTCACAGAAGTATGTTTTATTTTTGCATTTAATTTGGTCATGTAAGAGGCGATTAAGATTCTTAATCCAGCGAAAGTGGTATTTTGTTGTTTTTGGAGAGGCTACTTCTTCTTCTTCATCATCATTATCATCTGGGTCATAAAATTCATCTACTATACATTCTTCATTTGTCTCTTCACTTATTAGAAGCAGGTTAATTCTAGGAATGTCTTTTGGCTTGTTAGATATGTAATATGGAAAGATGGAAAGCGTTCTCTTTGATAAGGAATAACCACATTTACTCCATGATCAGGAAGTTGCTTTTCTACTTTAGAAATTTGTGATAATGGGGTTGGGAAATCAATGCCGATTAGTTTAAATGAATGTTTTGAGTAACTTGATACTCTATCAGAATTCTTTTCAACAGGAACAAGGGCAGATTTAATAGCATGTTCAAGACATCTATCATCTGTATTTTTCACATTGATTATTGCCTTTTTATCAGCTAGTTGCTTTGGCAATTCAATATATGACGCAGCTTTAAGAGGTTCATACTTTGCTAAATTAAGATACATATTTCCACACCTGTCTATTTCCAACCCTGAAGCTGTATTTGTGAATGTTTCAATGAAGACATCAAGTTTGGCATCATTAAATAGTACTCACTTATTTTACTTGGTTCTAGAAGGGTATATTGGTCGCTATTAAATACAGCAGGTACATCAACTCTTTGGTTACCATCTTCTTTGAAGAACTTAACGATAATGCTTATTTGGAATTTGAATGCATTATAATCATTCAATTCTTTTGCTATTTGTTTATCCATTATTTTACGTTTGGATTTAAGTTATACATGAGGGTCTTTATATTTTTCACCTGATATTGTATATGATTTGAAGTAGTTGCATTTTAGATTATCTACTAGGGTTAATTCTAGGTAGGTAAGTTATTTGGTCACTCATTTATTAATATATTTATATATATATTTTTTTGGAGATAATGAAGAGTGTCAGAAAAAAGATCAATAAATACACATTACTGCTGCCTACATAACTTTTTATCAAAAACGAGTAAAGTAAAAAGATGTAAAGTTTGTAATAAAGGCACAACAGCAAAGACGGGGATATGTGTTTTTTGCAAAAGATTTGATTTATATGAAAAGAAGGATGATTAATAATCACACTGATGAGCAATGTGAGTTTCTCAGAATAGGTGTGTCAAAACAAAAAGACAAAACGTTCACATGACTGTGGACTGCATAACTTCCTCTCAAAAACGAGTAAAGTAACAAGATGTAAAGTATGTGATAAAGGTACATCTGTAAAGAACGGTATCTGTATTAAGTGTGGTGGTATAAAAATAGGTTGTTTTTTAGTTGATATGGCATTGTGTTTTTTTATTACTAGGAAAAGTGTTTTTAAATAGGTAATTAATTATCAGTGGTGAGAGGGTAGAAAAAAAATCTCATATTTTATTGATGCTGTTGTAGTGAGGGGGTTCAAGGTATATTCTTAGAAATCGCATATATAAGGGTGATTTGTGGCGCTTTTCAAAAATTGAGCCAGTATGGGAGGTATTTTGAATAGAATGCACGTATTGAGCGGGTTGAAAGGGCGATATTTTGCGATTTTGAGCCAGAACCCTTAGTTTCATTATATATAGTGCGCAGTGTACATAACCCTGTAGGTGGCACCTACAGTTAACATAAAATAATGTCATTCACTTATGGTTCCCAGTCCCTAGCATTTAAATATGTCAATATAATAATGTTTTATCATAAATCATATAGAAAACAAAATTTGGCAAAAGATGAAATAAAATAGTTCCGTACATTGTCTTGCTTTTTTCTGTATAAAATCATTCAAATAATCAACACGCTACCTCCGAAAACTAGCAATTACACACCACCAGTTATTACACACCACCAGATTCAATCTGAACACAGTACCTTTACAAAATCTGACAATTCTACCGCGCCTTTTAATAATAAAACAAATTAACATAGTCACCCCTGAAAATCTTCTGTTTAAGAGCCGTCGGCACATGAGCCGCTAACTCATCGTCTGCTAAACGAATATTATTTAGAGAGCTGTTACTGGTTACTACGCCCAGACGCATTTGGTGATTACAACAATTTCTAAGATTATCGGGTTGGGACGGGTTGCCACACCCCATTACGCCATTTGAAATATCCACAGCGGGGATACCGGTATTCACAGCAGTGAATCCTCGCCAGTGTTTTGGCGTTGTAATACTTGCTCAAAATCAACAACACGATTATGAATACAATTATCATTACCTCCATGTGCTTCCAAAGCACGCTCGTCAACAGCACTCTCCTCGACCAAATGTTGAGGTTCTACATCCTACCGTCTCAGTTTTCTTCCCCTACCCGGAGGTCTAGCAGGCCTAGGAGGGTCAGGCTGTTCTGGAGGAGCCACTACCCTGTTCCTCAGTACTCGTCTAGCAGGTGGCTGACGCCTTCCAGCACCACGTGGCATCTTGCTAATTTCAATTACTATTTAATATAATAAATACAGCCCGACATTCAGAGAATATCTAAGCAAGTGACATTAGCACGATTTTTTCAACTATATACCCCCGGTTGGTACCCGACTTTGATACCTTCGTACTGCTATGCAAACAGAAACCAGTAAAATCGGTCGACTATGACTAATGTAATTTGAACAAAGCCGGTGCGGTGTGTAGCCATCACATTTCCGAAGGGGATCTCTGAAATAATTTTGGATTATTAGCATATGTAGTCATCAAGCAAAAACTTTCGGATCCCACTGCGGGTGTCGAATTATTGCACGTGAAGAAGCTTGGTGGTTCTACCAGGGTGTCCGTCCGAGCTTGATATACTGCATTGAGAGGCACCCGGGTCTTCCTTCATATAAGCTGTTGGAGCGACTTTAACCCTCAAAACCCTCAACAAAACCACACCAAAACACACACATTTACACATGGGTATACTGTATACGTTGGAATAACCAAATATATCATAAACAGTTGCATCTAATGACGCTGGCCCATATGGTTAGCCGGAGGCGAGGGTAAATAAGCTCAATCATCATCATCTACCCTCGGCGGGCAAGCAGATGTAGAATGATGATGTGCGTGCGTGGGACTCTATCTTCGGCGGGCAAGCGGGGTGGAATAGGTGTGACCCCAGACAAGTGCGCCAAGTACGAATATAGTAAATTTTGTTGAAAGGATCTGTGTTCATAATGTCTAAAGTTTGTGAATTTTAATATTAAGCTCTTACTGGTGGAAACTACCCCGGAATACTCTCCAAGCAGGTACAGGTGGGCACCCGGTTAGAACCACATACCGTCTACAAGCCAGCTGGATCGCTTCCTCATATGAAATAATTCGGACGTTCATACATGTACTGTGTTATTACCAACCGTTTTTATTACAAAACTATATTTCAGGCTGTGTAGAACGTCACCATGGCAAATCGTCCCCGTGGTTACGGCTTGACAAGCGAAGTGAATATGAAGGTAAGGGACAATTTTTATTTTAATAATATGAGGATATTTGTTTGTTTTAGTGTATGGTGGCATTATATTTCACCGAACGAACATTGAACGTATTATTATCATCACGAGTGACGTTAGCCACGAGTAATAATAATAGCTTTCTATGTTCATTAGTGAAATATTATGTGTGGAGGCCGAATGTGGCCAATGTAGTTCGTACTCCGGATGCAAACTATAACCCGTGATTAGTTACTCATATTCACATTAATTATTCTTTTCAATGACACAAAGGAATTATTGCATTTTACCGTGTGCCGGAACAGGTAAATAGATCATCCTTGGACATAACTTTTCTCTCGATGAACGCTGCGTAACACTGCAAATGGGCATGCCCGTAACTTCGAGTGCGCATGTCAGTTGCATATCATTAGATGTTCCACTCATGCGAACATTTATGCAATCAGGGCACAATACGTTCGTTGAAGGACATGCAATAGCGCTGTAAATATCACTTAAATAAAACAAAAAATCTTTTTTAGGCCTAAAAGTGTTTTTATGATAGGAAACGATGACATTTTGAGCTAAATTTCGCTATGAAACCAGCAAACGTAATATCAGACTGGAAAACACAGCGTATACACCTGGGTGGTAGACAGCATTGTGGTAGGCAAATAACGGTGGCAAACAATATGCTAAAATTCATATCTAAGTAACAGTATATTTTATTTCTCACTGCCTTGCACGTCTGGTACCTAGCCACAGCAACTTCGAATGGTTGTCAACGCTAACGTTTTCGGACTTAAGCTGCTAGTTACGTCATTTATGGTGGTCGAAACACGACGTTCTTATCATTTTACGCACGGTTTCATCGTTTTCTTCATATAACACTGTTCAGTATAAAGTAAAACACATGTTTGTTTGTTTAAGTGAATGATCGAATACTATTACAATAATGAACATAGCAAGCTAGTGTTATTACTCGCGGCTAGCGCCACATGTGAAATATAAGTTAGTCTGTGAAATATAATTTAGTCATGCTCTGAAATAAACACATATCCTCTTAATATTAGATACAAATATGTATCCCCATAGCGGCTTGCATCCAACCAAATATGTATCCCCATAGCGGCTTGCATCCAACCAAATATGTATCCCCATAGCGGCTTGTATCCAACCAAATATGTATCCCCATAGCGGCTTGTATCCAACCAAATATGTATCCCCATAGTGGCTTGTATCCAACCAAATATGTATCCCCATAGTGGCTTGTATCCAACCAAATATGTATCCTCATAGCGGCTTGTATCCAACCAAATATGTATCCCCATAGCGGCTTGCATCCAACCAAATATGTATCCCCATAGCGGCTTGCATCCAACCAAATATGTATGCCCATAGCGGCTTGCATCCAACCAAATATGTATCCCCATAGCGGCTTGCATCCAACCAAATATGTATCCCCATAGCGGCTTGCATCCAACCAAATATGTATCCCCATAGCGGCTTGCATCCAACCAAATATGTATCCCCATAGCGGCTTGCATCCAACCAAATATGTATCCCCATAGCGGCTTGCATCCAACCAAATATGTATCCCCATAGCGGCTTGCATCCAACCAAATATGTATCCCCATAGCGGCTTGCATCCACCAAATATGTATCCCCATAGCGGCTTGCATCCAACCAAATATTTATCCCCATAGCGGCTTGCATCCAACCAAATATGTATCCCCATAGCGGCTTGCATCCAACCAATATGTATCCCCATAGTGGCTTGCATCCACCAATATTATCCCCATAGCGGCTTGCATCCAACCAAATATGTATCCCCATAGCGGCTTGCATCCAACCAAATATGTATCCCCATAGTGGCTTGCATCCACCAAATATGTATCCCCATAGCGGCTTGCATCCAACCAAAATGTATCCCATAGTGGCTTGCATCCAACCAATAATATGTATCCCCATAGCGGCGGCTTGCATCCAACCAAATATATATCCCCATAGCGGCTTGTATCCAACCAAATATGTATCCCCATAGCGGCTTGCATCCAACTGAATATGTATCCCCATAGTGGCTTGCATCCAACCAAATATGTATCCCCATAGTGGCTTGCATCCAACCAAATATGTATCCCCATAGTGGCTTGCATCCAACCAAATATGTATCCCCATAGCGGCTTGCATCCAACTGAATATGTATCCCCATAGTGGCTTGCTTCCAACCAAATATGTATCCCCATAGTGGCTTGTATCCAACCAAATATGTATCCCCATAGCGGCTTGCATCCAACCAAATATGTATCCCATAGTGGCTTGCATCCAACCAAATATGTATCCCCATAGTGGCTTGCATCCAACCAAATATGGTCCCAATTCCCAGTAAGATGCTCCACTGTTATAGCCCTTACATTCATGTCTGACTGACTGATTGAATTTATTTAAAGTCGCCACCACATAAATGCATTTGGGCGACTGAGATTTCTAAGAAGATTATAATACACATCAAGTGATGGTTTTGCTATTGTAATTATTATAACTAGATATTTAGAGGGCTATGAGGGCTGCTGTATTCTCAGTGTGTGTTCGGTTTTCATAACTCCGACTGTCGCTCACACAAGGATTTGTGTCGAATTCTTGCACGTGAAGAAGCTATGCAGCTCGCATGCGGAAGTTTGGTGGTTCTACCAGGGTGTCCGTCCGAGCTTGATATACTGCATTGAGAGGCACCCGGGTCTTCCTTCATATAAGCTGTTGGAGCGACTTTAGCCCTCAAAACCCTCAACAAAACCACACCAAAACCCTCACATTTACACATGGGTATACTATATACGTATTCGGCCTTCGTGATATATTTCTACGCATAAGAACTTCAAACTCGAGTTATTCTGCGATATACCAAGGTTGATACTTATTATTTCATAATTATTATTCATATCCTCAGCCCACTATGTCGTTTGGACATCTTTTTAAACATATTTAAGAAAGACCAATCTAATATGGGTTACCCTTAAAACATAAATTAACTAAATCCATATTTCGTTGCAGTAAGCTGCAATAAGTGAATGTTCATTTTCACTTGAAACATTGTAGGTTACTGAGGGTGTGATTGTTTGTTCCCTCATATACCCGCCCCCATGGTTATATTTTCCCGTGTAGTGGGATCATTAATTAGTTGTACACCATAATCGTGTAGTAATTTATTACTTATGGCCATAATATAACATTTTACAAATCGCATTATATCCTTAAAACCACAGGGATTCGGCACATTTGGGGTACTAGTATATATATTTAAGTACAGGGATTCTACTCTGTGGGCTGTCAGATTTCGCATCGATCAGTAAAATGGCCCTATCTGAGACAATTTTGTACAAAGCTGTCCAAATATAACGCCTATCCCGAGTCTTTATATTGTTCTTCAAATAAAACACAACTTTAAGCTGCATGCATGTATACTTTGCAAACAATTGCCACAAACATTGGCCATAGCAGGTCACATTTCCGTACTAGGACACGGGTTCTGTCAGCAACAAAAAAAATCTTCGTCGGGAGAGTTTTAACTGTGAATAACATTATCAATAAAATGTGTTTCCACTAACGTGTAGGTTTATTCGGCAAAAATGTACGTCAAAAAGAGATTTCGTAGCATTTTCAATTTGTTTTGAAAAATTCTAAAGCGGCGCAATTCGCGTTGAAACGAGCGTTCTGATTGGATTATTACAATGTAAAAGATATTTTTTTATATATAAAAAATAATCATAATCCAATCAGAACGCTCGTTTCAACGCTCGTTTCAACGCGAATTGCGCCGCTTTAGAATTTTTCAAAACAAATTGAAAATGCTACGAAATCTCTTTTTGACGTACATTTTTGCCGAATAAACCTACACGTTAGTGGAAACACATTTTATTGATAATGTTATTCACAGTTAAAACTCTCCCGACGAAGATTTTTTTTTGTTGCTGACAGAACCCGTGTCCTAGTACGGAAATGTGACCTGCTATGGCCAATGTTTGTGGCAATTGTTTGCAAAGTATACATGCATGCAGCTTAAAGTTGTGTTTTATTTGAAGAACAATATAAAGACTCGGGATAGGCGTTATATTTGGACAGCTTTGTACAAAATTGTCTCAGATAGGGCCATTTTACTGATCGATGCGAAATCTGACAGCCCACAGAGTAGAATCCCTGTACTTAAATATATATACTAGTACCCCCAAATGTGCCGAATCCCTGTGCTTAAAACATTTCACGTGCTACAAATGATACACGAAATCCGTTTCTGATCAAGCTGTCAATTTAATAGCATAGGGGGTAGTAACATAGCTTGTCCTCGCGACAATTGTAAGGTGTTGCAGCATTTGTATTCTACTGCCAGAGCACAAGTTTAAGACTATTTAATATTCGTTTCATCGCTTTTGTGCCATAAATGTGTTGGAAGCAACAAGTTTAGCTAACGGGACATGTATTTTTAAAAATCGGTACGTTTTGTGTGTGTCCGTAATATTGAAATCAGTTACGAGCCCAAGTTCCCATGGCCTGGCATAGCATTAATCTTAACACATATCGTGAGGTCAACACTGTGTACCAATTGACGATAATGTAATGTATATCTTAAAATAACTTGTGCAGACCTTAGCTCAATATTCGTTTCCTATATAAGTAACTGAATCTGAAATTACATTGCGTAATTGTAAAAAATCACTTACCGGACAGAGCTTACACTAATCATGTGGTTATCTAAAGGCCCGGTCACACTACAGCTGTGACCAGTTACGATTACCTGCGATCGAGATTCTTTAAACAATATTTGTAGCGGTCACATTTAGAAACGCTGATAGTACGACTAAATTTGGAAAATTGCATACCGTTAATTGTATGATTATCTTACGATTATTGTACGATAATGCGCGAACATGCAATATCTCGGAGGATAATGGGAGACTATCGTACGATTGCGCATAACCTGTCGCACGACCATCGTACGATAACCAAAGATTACCAATGACCAATGGCGATTCATTAAAGATTAGATACGATAATCGTATGACGGTTGTACGATGTGTTAATACCTCAAAACGAGCATTGCCGACAGGTATAAATATTGGCTGGCTGATTGAACATTATACCATCGCTCGCCCATATGGTTTGCCGGAGGCGAGGGTAAATAAGCTCAATCATCGTCATCGAACAGTATACCAGTATTCTTCAGACTATCGAAGAGACAACATATCAAGATGACTATAGCAATTCCTTCAAGAATACACCAGCTGTTGAAACTGCAACAACAGCAAGAGCAAGATGGTGCTTTGGCCTTGCTATTGCAGCGAAGAAGACAGAGACAGTATTGGGCCCGCCCATGGATCGCCCGTAGGCAGCAGTATGGGGACTATGACAATCTGATGGTAGAGCTAGAAAGAGAATCACAGGATGACTTCACACCAATGTCCTGAGGATGGAACCAGCCATGTTCCATGAGCTCGTTGTGCTGACTAAACATAGTACAAGGGTTAGGGCCAATCTGCATCTTGTCTGAAGCTTGCCATCACCCTAAGGTACTTTGCAACTGGAAACAGTTACCACAGACTGAGCTATTCGCTCAGAGTACCTCACAACTCAATATCTGGGTTTGTGAAAGACGTGTGTGAAGCCATCATAGCCGAGTATGGAGACGAAGTAGGGAAACTGCCAACAGCACAAGAAGACTGGCTCAGAGATTTGGTACATGCTGGAACTTCCACCACGCCGTAGGTGCACTGGATGGTAAACACCGTGCAATCAAGGCTCCATGGAACTCTGGTTCGGTGTACTATAATTACAAGGGATTCTTCTCTATCATACTGCTTAGATTGGTGGACGCAGACTACACGTTTATCTAGGCCGTTGTTGGGGCCAATGGGTCTACATCAGACTGTGCAGTCTTCAACGTGTCAGATCTGAAAGACGCGTTAGAGAGTGGTACCATTGTATTGCCAGATCCGGAACCTCTTCCAGATGATGACAGAGATGTACCTTACTTCATCATTGGAGGCGACGCATTCCCGTCGAAAGCCTGGCTAATGAAACCATTCTCGGGCCGCAACTTGACTGAAGAGGAACGCATCTTCAACTATAGGCTCACAAGAGCCCGACGTATCGTGGAGAATGCTTTTGGTATTCTGGCCAACCGATTCCAGTGCTTGTTTACAACACTGCAACACGATCCTGACACTGTCAAGTCACTTGTTATGTCATGTATTTGTCTGCACTTTAGCCCTCTTCGTCTTTGGCTGGACACCGCCGTCTTCCTCCTCGCTTTCATTGAGCGCGAGATTGTCCGCGGCATCTTGATGGTCAACAGGACCAGTGTCATTGACCACTTCACATGCGTCATCTGTCTTGGCTTTTGACTTTGCTGGTTTGGACTGCCCTTTTTCTTGGCTGGCATACTTGTATGGTAAACGTTTTGCTGATGTGTATTTGGCTGTGAAAAGCGACTGACTGAACATTTATTGTACAATCTGTTTTATATTATATTAATGTGGTCACGTGGCTTGTGACTACTCACTTGTGACAGTCGCTACAAATCGTAAGGAGGTTGTTGATACTCATCAACGCTCAAGTAGCAGGTCTTTAATAGTCGTACGACTAGTCGCAGGTTATCGGGAGATGATCGTACGATTTTGCAAAGATTACTAACGACCAGATATCCTAAAGACTGCCACGACCACTAAAGCCTCAGTCACAACTGCCGTACGTTTTTTGGGGGACGCACGCTCTCTGCGGTTTTTCGGGTTTTCATGGCCGTGGCAGGTTCGCAGAGGCCGTGGAAGTCTCGTGGCATTTGCAAGGCCCCCACGGGGTCAGTGGACAAATCTTTCAAGCGTGCGCCGTGCGTTGTAAGTGCGACTTGTAACGTGCTCCTTGCAAATGACGCAAGGCAAACGTGAGTCAAACGCACGTTTGTCGCACGTTTTCATGAAACGTACGGGCCCCTTTCAACACACGCACGACGGACGCAAGATGAACGTACTTATTGCGTACTTTTTCCGTGCGGCGATAGTACGGCCCACGGTCCATTTCCACCTCTCTACATAAAGTGTCCCTCGTCGACCAAGTCATCCAGATCGTCCAGATCATACACAGCCTACACATACAGTTCAAATCACACACCATGGCACTGCCACGTAGAATGAGACGGTGTCTTCTACACCTTCTTGCGCTGGAGGAGGAAGAACAACAGCGGGGTGATCGGGATGCCATATTGGCTATCCTATGTCACAACCGGGTAGCGGAAGAGAGAGGGAGAAAAAGGAGGCGCTGGTGGGTCAGGACCTGGTTGCAAAGGCGGCAACTCTTCGGCCAGTACGAGACCCTGTTCCAGGAGCTGGATCGCGAGTCGCAGGGAGACTACATGGCGTATCTCCGCATGGACCGCAACCTCTTGGCTGAAGTACTTCAACGTGTTGCTCCGGGCATAACGAAGGGTCCAAAGTGAGTGTCAAATTAAAAATACAATATTAAATCAGCTAATCCTTTTATTTTCGACATATTACATGTATTTTCAAGAAATCTTTTTAATTGTCAAACACTCAAGTAGCTCAATCAATAATTATAAACAAGATTGGGAAACAAAGGAGGTAATTATCCACTGATACTAGCAACACATACCTTGTGTTCTGTTTGCAACAGTTTGTACTCCTGATCAGCCGGGAAGTTGTAGCTGGAGGTGGTGGGCCGCTTTCCGTTAAGGCTGGCAACGGTGCTCGGGCTACCAGCGTCGCTATCTCCTGCTTCCTCCTCTGCTGGAGGGGACACTGCCTCTTCCCTCTCGCGAGATGATGTTGCCTGAGTGTCCTGCACGTCAGTGTCAGAATATTCAGGTGAAGCTGCACGCCGTGTCTCCTTTCTGTGGGTCTTCTTCCCACGTCCTGCCCCCTTGGAACTGGCTTTCATCCTTGGGCCAGGCATTGGGAATTAAATCCAGGAAATAGTGAAAATTCTCCAAAGTTCTGCAGTGATGCCTTCGTCGAAACTGTGATCGACTGATTGAAAGTGAGTTTTCCGGGGCCTTCATATACCTGCCGCGGTTTGTACGCACGTGGAACGCATGGGCTTTGCAAGTTGCGCGTGATGTGCGTGCAGCGTGGGTGCCACGTTTCCCCCTGCGATTGGACATCCGTGCGTACCGCACGTGTCACGCAAAAGGCATGCACGGGTGAGTGAGTCACACGTGCGTGCTTCGTGCGTCCTGCCTACGTAGTTCACGCCCTTTTTCCCAACCGGGAAGGTTTGAGCCGTGCCACCAACCCACGCCTGTCGTGCTCTCCCCTTGCGGAGGTAGTACGTGTTTCCTGTGTGATGTTCATGGGCTGTCGATCGCGGACTAGACGCAGAAAAGTTTTGGTCAGACCAAAACTTGTCTGCGGACTTTGCGAGCTGCCTGCGACCTTGAAAAAAAGTAAAATTTGCCGATTTTCCCCACCGTACACTGCCCGTACGGGCAGTTGTGACTAAGGCTTAACGACTACCTGAAACTGTCGTACGACAGTCGCACGATAAACGTAAGACCAAGTTACGATCAGTAGCGACCAATTTTAGTCGCTGCTGGTCGCTGATGGTTTTCGTACATACACCGGCGATATGAATCGGCAGCGCGACCTATAAAGATTGTCTGCGATTGGAAAAGATCACCAAATACATTTTGTCGTAGGGCCTAGTGTGACCGAATAAGAGTTCCATCACCAGATTACTGTCATATGATCTTCCACTACCTCATTTCTGCCATCCCATATCATACTTGAACGTTCCTTCTTTATTACTGGGGCTTAGTTCCCTGTCACAACTTGTGGATACTGTATACCTGAAATTACACGCAATTTCATTTCTATTTCATACATTGTAGCTTCATTTTTATAGATGGGGTCGGCAAATTCATTTGTCTGTATTTGTCCCAAAGCTGTAGAATTTTACATGAAATTGCTTCACATAACATCTCGCAAAATCTCAACATAAGCTATCAATTTGTGAAGACAACTCACGTTTTGAACTAGGGTTTCTTATCATCACCAATACACCACTAATTTCATCATCTGGGGTTTTTATTTCACAATCGAGCTAAAATAAATGTGTACATGCACATACATGTATAAGCAAAGCTCTAGTTATTGAGGTTTACACACAGATGTTGATAGTCGGAGAGCCATCCAGATGGACATCATCAATACATAAACTTTGTCTGTTCAAAGTAAATACATGTACAGTCAGACACACGAGAAACATCAATATATAAACTAGATCTTTAACAGTGTGTTGCCTTCTGAGTAACCTTTCTTCATACTTACAAAAATTACTAACTACCCTTTGCACAGATTTGAATGTTATCAATTTTCAAGAATTGACTCGTCTGAAAAAGTTTCATGTCAAACTTGTTATTAGAATGGTCACCATAGGATGTCTAATATATCACCGCTAATGTATTTCATACATGATACAACTGGTGGATGTTTACAGTTACTACTTAGAAGCCATTTAGCCCCCAAAGGAATGAAGAGTTGGACACACCACATTTTGCAGCACAGACAGAAAACCGCAAATAAATATAACCACCATCGAATCGCGGGGATATATAATTATAAGAACATAATTGTATGACTGAAGTTGAACATGATTTATTGGCTATGTCTTGAATTTGAGCATGAATTTCAGCTTGTCTTCTTCTCATCGCATAGTGATGAAGACCCTTAATTTCCATAGTCGCCATCAAATTGTTCATCTGCCTGTATGTCAAACCAGAATGAATTACACCTGAAAAGTACAGAAAAACATGAATGAGAATAAACATAGCGTTAGCGAAACCAGTCAAATATCTTTTATTATTTGTCATGTAAAATAACTCAAAAGAATAAATGCAAATGTTCTTATTTTAAACAAATTTGTTTTAATTTGATTACAAAACAAGTTATTACAACATAAATAGTAGTTTAACCGTTCTCGAGAATTCATTCCTGAGGGAATCCAATCCATTGCCATGAGGATTTAAGTCTTGTCTAAGGACATCGTGGTTCTCACAACCTCGATTACAAGGCGGACACAAGGATTTACAAAAAACATATCTGGAAAAGCCATGTGGTCCAAGTCAGCCATGGATACAACAACATTTTAACATCTTCCCAGTATTTAAACATGACTAAATGCCACTGCTGTGGTCCGAGTAAGCCACTGATGTGGTCCGAGTAAGCCACTGATGTGGTCCGAGTAAGCCACTAATGTGGTCCGAGTAAGCCACTGATGTGGTCCTAGTAAGCCACTAATGTGGTCCGAGTAAGCCACTAATGTGGTCCGAGTAAGCCACTAATGTGGTCCGAGTAAGCCACTAATGTGGTCCGAGTAAGCCACTAATGTGGTCCGAGTCCGCAACATTTGATCCATGATGATCATGGTCCGAATGAGCCGTAATTCAAATACTTGACTGCAAATAAAATTTGAAATGCAACAATTGCTCAGAAAAAATGATGCTTAAAAAGGATTAGGAATATAAAATTAATCAGACTGATTTTAAATACCTAGTACAGCTTTCGTATTGATGTCATACACAGGCATCCCTCGCTTGGATTTATCTGGTGGGCGGTGGCTTTTTTTGTGAACTATTGTTGATAGCACCACACTCGCATGATATGTAAAGAATGCTGGCATAGCCCACCCTTTGTTCTTTGTATATATTGAACAGATGTAATGGTCTTAAACAGTTTTTACACGATCTAAGTTGATCAGCAAGGAATTTCATATCGACGATTCGTCGACCGATACCCCACCCACTTTCTGCATCATCGCTTTTTGACACCATTTCTGCCGTTAATTCACAATAATTATTATCTTGCAACTCGGATTTGTCTAACCGAGCACGCTTATCTTCTTTAATAAATATTCCTTTCCAACGGTGTTTCATTTGTTGTTGGTTTGAAAATTCTAATCGTGTTTACGGTAAAGCGTCATCTCGGCCCCACGACACGTCGGCCCCAGACACCTCGGCCCCAAAACACATCGGCCCCATTTTTAAAATTCGTTATCAACATAGTTATTTATTTAAACACTTTATTTAGATAAGTTAAGACGTGTTATGTATAATATTAAGAACTTAATACATATATATGGCAAAATCAGTTTAATATGATTATCAATTGTATTACAATAAAACAACGAATACTCTTCTTTTTTTTAAACTTTATTTATTTTACAACGATTGCGAAGCAAGTTCTAACAACTTATATTAATCACTCTCGTTGGCGCGGATGAAAGCGTTAATGTGGTCATTCGTGTGGGAGGAAACCGGAGTACCCGGAGAAAACCCATCTGTCCGATCTGGCGACCATACTTCCCGGTCCGAGGATCGAACCCGGATTGCATTGGTAAGAAGCGCGAGCGAGGCAAAATCTGTGGATAGGGACTCCTCAGATATGAACGCATGGTCTGTGAAGTTAACAGCTCTATTAAAGAGGTTCAGTGCTCGAGACATCTACAATGCCGACGAAACATATTTGTTTTTCAAACTTACGCTAGATAAGACATTTGAGTTCAAGAATGTGAGTTGTCAAGGTGGTAAGCGTAGTAAGGATCGCTTAACTGTGCTTATGTGCTCAAATATGGCCGGTGATGATATTTGTATATGTATGTGTGACAGAAATAGGAGAACATTTCATATCATATGACCAAAAATTAATTTTATTATGTCTCGAAATCAATACAGTAACAAATACAAAACTATTTTCGAAAACAGAATACTTGTTCTCATGAAACTTAAAATGTAGTTAGTTTAGATGTTAAGGTTGTCAGAAACGTACTAAAATGTATATATTTGAAAAATAAAAATAATATATTTTAATCGCTAGGTGTTGCACTTAAGGAAGATTGAGCCAGTAGAGCCATAAAATTGTACTAATGTTTAAAATATACTAATCTATAAAAACAGTCACACAGGGAATAGCCAAACAAATAATAACCATAGATTATTGTCGAATCAAAAACCCGGATGGCTGTAATCCGGTTCCGATTTTCATATTCGGGTTTTCAGAGGCAGCACGCATTGTTCGCGACGATACTATTCCCATGGCTAGTGGGTTTGCTGTCACAATGTTCATACTAATTTTACTAAACTAAACTGGACTATTTCGTGGATCTTGACAATGAAGAATTACATACAACGATGACAAGAAATGATATCCAAGAAATGTCCTCTAATATCCTAGCATAATTCTAGGGATAAAGGAATCTTTTTTTGCAAGAATATTGGGATTTTTAGCTTTACCCATCACTAATATTTATTTAGAGTAAGTGGCTTATAATGAGAATACATAAGGAAGAAGGATAGTTTGAAATACAAGGCTGTTAAAAGGACACGTGTCTGTTGGAGAAATGAATGTTGAGAGCTCATAATGTGTCATTCATATCTCTCAGGATCCTTGTTATTACATTATCAAACTGGGAGAGTACCATGCACGAGTCTAGATATATAGTGTGCTGCATACGAACTGGGCAAGTTAGCCCATGGTCACCATCACCACATTTCCTATTGTTGTAAATCTTCTTAAAATGAATTGATTATGACAGCCCTACCCATGGGTATATCCAATACAAAGATCTTCTGCATAAGTCACTTATATCGTTTAAGGTATGAGTGTTATAGTGTAGTTTTACTTTATGTAAGACACACCATGAAAACCTGTATTGGTTTATTCGTATCTAGGTGGGAAACACCACTAGATTTCAGTAGGTTCCCAAGCAGTTACATGGATATTACCTGAATGTGGTCATATTAAACCCAATTTTTTGGGTGTGAATTAGACACTCAATGGGCATCAAAAGATTCCCTGTCATTTTTACAACCTGATAAAAAGTATGACTTTTGTACCTCTAGAGTACAAATAAACTGGGCTAACTATGGTCATAGTGTACATATTGTGACTGCGACCAATCAAAAGTGAGAAGGTCCAATTTACTGAAAATGGGTCAGATATCTCACTGCCTCAGGAATGTGTACCGAGTTGATCTTTTTGAGGGTGGGAACCAAAATGCTGGCAAGAAAGAGTTATTTCAGGTGCGGATCTAGGGGGTAGGGGGGTGATTACCACAACTTGCAATAAGCATAGCGTTATATTCTATACATAATAGGATATTTATCCCAAGAAGCACTCACATGATAGTTTAACTGAGCCCATATAATAAAAAAAATGTTAGAATTGGACATTGCCCATATGTCACAGCATAAGGGCCTCAACTGTGGTAATAATACAGTTTGATAACCTTATTTGATTATTTGAAATCAGTACACATGCCTTCTGCTCAAACAATAAACCTGCCTTCTGCTCAAACAATGCACGTGCCTTCTGCTCAAACAATACACATGCCTCCTGCTCAAACAATACACATGCCTTCTGCTCATACAATACACATGCCTCCTGCTCAAACAATATACATGTCTTCTGCTCAAACAATACACATGCCTTCTGCTCAAACAATACACATGCATTCTGCTCAAACAATAAACCTGCCTTCTGCTCAAACAATGCACGTGCCTTCTGCTCAAACAATACACATGCCTCCTGCTCAAACAATACACATGCCTTCTGCTCAAACAATACACATGCCTCCTGCTCAAACAATACACATGTCTTCTGCTCAAACAATACACATGCATTCTGCTCAAACAATACACATGCATTCTGCTCAAACAATAAACCTGCCTTCTGCTCAAACAATGCACGTGCCTTCTGCTCAAACAATACACATGCCTCCTGCTCAAACAATACACATGCCTTCTGCTCAAACAATACACATGCCTCCTGCTCAAACAATACACATGTCTTCTGCTCAAACAATACACGTGCATTCTCCTCAAACAATAAACGTACCTTCTGCTCAAACAATACACGTGCCTTCTGCTCAAACAATACACATGCATTCTGCTCAAACAATACACATGCCTTCTCCTCAAACAATACACGTGCCTCCTGCTCAAACAATACACGTGCCTTCTGCTCAAACAATACACGTGCCTTCTGCTCAAACAATACACATGCCTTCTGCTCAAACAATACATGTGTCTTCTGCTCAAACAATACACATGCCATCTGCTCAAACAATACACATGCCTTCTGCTCAAACAATACATGTGCCTTCTGCTCAAACAATACACATGCCTTCTCCTCAAACAATACACGTGCCTCCTGCTCAAACAATAAACGTGCCTTCTGCTCAAACAATACAGGTGCCTCCTGCTCAAACAATACACATGCATTCTGCACAAACAATACACATGCCTTCTGCTCAAACAATACACATGCCTTCTGCTCAAATAATACACATGCCTTCTGCTCAAACAATACACATGCATTCTGCTCAAACAATACATGTGCCTTCTGCTCAAACAATACACATGCATTCTGCTCAAACAATACACATGCCTTCTCCTCAAACAATACACATGCCTCCTGCTCAAACAATACACGTGCCTTCTCCTCAAACAATACACGTGCCTTCTGCTCAAGCAATGCACGTGCCTTCTGCTCAAACAATACATGTGCCTTCTGCTCAAACAATACACATGCCTTCTCCTCAAACAATACACATGCCTGCTGCTCAAACAATACACATGCCTTCTGCTCAAACAATACACATGCCGTCTGCTCAATCAATACTCATGCCTTCTGCTCAAACAATACACATGCCTTCTCCTCAAACAATACACGTGCCTTCTGCTCAAACAATACACATGCCTTCTGCTCAAACAATACATGTGTCTTCTGCTCAAACAATACACATGCCATCTGCTCAAACAATACATGTGTCTTCTGCTCAAACAATACATGTGCCTTCTGCTCAAACAATACACATGCCTTCTCCTCAAACAATACACGTGCCTCCTGCTCAAACAATAAACGTGCCTTCTGCTCAAACAATACACGTGCCTCCTGCTCAAACAATACACATGCATTCTGCTCAAACAATACACATGCCTTCTGCTCAAACAATACACATGCCTTCTGCTCAAATAATACACATGCCTTCTGCTCAAACAATACACATGCATTCTGCTCAAACAATACATGTGCCTTCTGCTCAAACAATACACATGCATTCTGCTCAAACAATACACATGCCTTCTCCTCAAACAATACACATGCCTTCTGCTCAAACAATACACATGCCTTCTCCTCAAACAATACACATGCCTTCTGCTCAAACAATACACATGCCTTCTGCTCAAACAATACACATGCCTTCTGCTCAAACAATACACATGCCTTCTGCTCAAACAATACACATGCATTCTGCTCAAACAATACACATGCCTTCTCCTCAAACAATACACATGCCTTCTCCTCAAACAATACACATGCCTTCTGCTCAAACCATACACATGCCTTCTGCTCAAACAATACACATGCATTCTCCTCAAACAATACACGTGCCTTCTCCTCAAACAATACACGTGCCTTCTGCTCAAACAATACACATGCCTCCTGCTCAAACAATACACGTGCCTTCTCCTCAAACAATAAACGTGCCTTCTGCTCAAACAATACACGTGCCTTCTACTCAAACAATACACATGCCTTCTGCTCAAACAATACACATGCCTTCTGCTCAAACAATACACATGCCTCCTGCTCAAACAATACACGTGCCTTCTCCTCAAACAATACACATGCCTTCTGCTCAAACAATACACATGCCTCCTGCTCAAGCAATACATGTGCCTTCTGCTCAAACAATACACATGCCATCTCCTTAAACAATACACATGCCTGCTGCTCAAACAATACACATGCCTTCTCCTCAAACAATACACATGCCTTCTGCTCAAACAATTCATATTACTTCTGCTCAAGCAATACACGTGCCTTCTCCTCAAACAATACACATGCCTCCTGCACAAACAATACACATGCCTTCTGCTCAAACAATACACATGCCTCCTGCTCAAACAATACACATGCCATCTGCTCAAACAATACATGTGTCTTCTGCTCAAACAATACACATGCCTTCTGCTCAAACAATTCATATGCCTTCTGCTCAAGCAATACACGTGCCTTCTCCTCAAACAATACACATGCCTCCTGCTCAAACAATACACATGCCTACTGCTCAAACAATACACATGCCTTCTGCTCAAACAATACACATGTCTTCTGCTCAAACAATACACATGCCTTCTGCTCAAACAATACACATGCCTTCTGCTCAAACAATACACATGCCTTCTGCTCAAACAATACACATGCCTTCTGCTCAATCAATACACGTGCCTTCTCAAACAATACACATGCCTTCTCAAACAATACACGTGCCTTCTGCTCAAACAATACACATGCCTCCTGCTCAAACAATACACGTGCCTTCTGCTCAAACAATACACATGCCTTCTGCTCAAACAATACATGTGTCTTCTGCTCAAACAATACACATGCCATCTGCTCAAACAATACATGTGTCTTCTGCTCAAACAATACAGGTGCCTCCTGCTCAAACAATACACATGCATTCTGCACAAACAATACACATGCCTTCTGCTCAAACAATACACATGCCTTCTGCTCAAATAATAAACATGCCTTCTGCTCAAACAATACACATGCATTCTGCTCAAACAATACATGTGCCTTCTGCTCAAACAATACACATGCATTCTGCTCAAACAATACACATGCCTTCTCCTCAAACAATACACATGCCTCCTGCTTAAACAATACACATGCCATCTCCTTAAACAATACACATGCCTGCTGCTCAAACAATACACATGCCTTCTCCTCAAACAATACACATGCCTTCTGCTCAAACAATTCATATGACTTCTGCTCAAGCAATACACGTGCCTTCTCTTCAAACAATACACATGCCTCCTGCTCAAACAATACACATGCCTTCTGCTCAAACAATACACATGCCTTCTGCTCAAACAATACACATGCCTTCTGCTCAAACAATACACATGCCTTCTGCTCAAACAATACACATGCATTCTGCTCAAACAATACATGTGCCTTCTGCTCAAACAATACACATGCATTCTGCTCAAACAATACACATGCCTTCTCCTCAAACAATACACATGCCTTCTGCTCAAACAATACACATGCCTTCTCCTCAAACAATACACATGCCTTCTCCTCAAACAATACACATGCCTTCTGCTCAAACAATACACATGCCTTCTCCTCAAACAATACACATGCCTTCTCCTCAAACAATACACATGCCTTCTGCTCAAACCATACACATGCCTTCTCCTCAAACAATACACATGCCTTCTGCTCAAACAATACACATGCCTCCTGCTCAAGCAATACATGTGCCTTCTGCTCAAACAATACACATGCCATCTCCTTAAACAATACACATGCCTGCTGCTCAAACAATACACATGCCTTCTCCTCAAACAATACACATGCCTTCTGCTCAAACAATTCATATGACTTCTGCTCAAGCAATACACGTGCCTTCTCCTCAAACAATACACATGCCTCCTGCTCAAATAATACACATGCCTTCTGCTCAAACAATACACATGCCTCCTGCTCAAACAATACACATGCCTTCTGCTCAAACAATACATGTGTCTTCTGCTCAAACAATACACATGCCTTCTGCTCAAACAATTCATATGCCTTCTGCTCAAGCAATACACGTGCCTTCTCCTCAAACAATACACATGCCTCCTGCTCAAACAATACACATGCCTACTGCTCAAACAATACACATGCCTTCTGCTCAAACAATACATGTGTCTTCTGCTCAAACAATACACATGCCTTCTGCTCAAACAATACACATGCCTTCTGCTCAAACAATACACATGCCTTCTGCTCAAACAATACACATGCCTTCTGCTCAATCAATACACGTGCCTTCTCAAACAATACACATGCCTTCTCAAACAATACACGTGCCTTCTGCTCAAGCAATGCACGTGCCTTCTGCTCAAACAATACGTGTGCCTTCTGCTCAAACAATACACATGCCTTCTCCTCAAACAATACACATGCCTGCTGCTCAAACAATACACATGCCTTCTCAAACAATACACATGCCGTCTGCTCAATCAATACTCATGCCTTCTGCTCAAGCAATTCATATGCCTTCTGCTCAAACAATACACGTGCCTTCTCCTCAAACAATACTGATGCCTCCTTCTCAAACAATACACATGCCTTCTGCTCAAACAATACATATGCCTCCTGCTCAAACAATACACATGCCTTCTGCTCAAACAATACACATGCCTTCTCCTCAAACAATACACGTGCCTGCTCCTCAAACAATACTCATGCCTTCTGCTCAAATAATACACGTGCCTTCTGCTCAAACAATAAACATGCCTTCTGCTCAAACATTACAAATGCCGTCTGCTCAAACAATACATGTGTCTTCTGCTCAAACAATACACATGCCTTCTGCTCAAACAATACATGTGTCTTCTGCTCAAACAATACACATGCCTTCTGCTCAAACAATACACTTACCTTCTGCTCAAACAATACACATGCCTTCTGCTCAAACAATACACATGCCTTCTGCTCAAACAATACATGTGTCTTCTGCTCAAACAATACACATGCCTTCTCCTCAAACAATACACATGCCTCCTGCTCAAGCAATACATGTGTCTTCTGCTCAAACAATACACATGCCTTCTGCTCAAACAATACACATGCCTTCTGCTCAAACAATACATGTGTCTTCTGCTCAAACAATACACATGCCTTCTCCTCAAACAATACACATGCCTCCTGCTCAAACAATACCCATGCCTTCTGCTCAAACAATACACATGCCTCCTGCTCAAACAATACACATGCCTTCTGCTCAAACAATACACATGCCTTCTCAAACAATACACGTGCCTGCTCCTCAAACAATACACATGCCTTCTCCTCAAACAATACACGTGCCTTCTGCTCAAACAATACACATGCCTTCTGCTCAAACAATACATGTGTCTTCTGCTCAAACAATACACGTGCCTTCTGCTCAAACAATACACGTGTCTTCTGCTCAAACAATACACATGCCTTCTGCTCAAACAATACACGTGTCTTCTGCTCAATCAATACACATGCCTTCTGCTCAAACAATACACATGCCTTCTGCTCAAACAATACACATGCCTTCTGCTCAAACAATACACATGCCTTCTGCTCAAACAATACACATGCCTTCTGCTCAAACAATACACATGCCTTCTGCTCAAACAATACACGTGCCTTCTCAAACAATACACATGCCTTCTCCTCAAACAATACACGTGCCTTCTGCTCAAACAATACACATGCCTCCTGCTCAAACAATACACGTGCCTTCTGCTCAAACAATACACATGCCTTCTCCTCAAACAATACACGTGCCTTCTGCTCAAACAATACACATGCCTTCTGCTCAAACAATACATGTGTCTTCTGCTCAAACAATACACATGCCATCTGCTCAAACAATACACGTGCCTTCTGCTCAAACAATACATGTGCCTTCTGCTCAAACAATACACATGCCTTCTCCTCAAACAATACACATGCCTCCTGCTCAAACAATAAAAGTGCCTTCTGCTCAAACAATACACGTGCCTCCTGCTCAAACAATACACATGCCTTCTGCTCAAACAATACACATGCCTTCTGCTCAAACAATACACATGCCTTCTGCTCAAATAATACACATGCCTTCTGCTCAAACAATACACATGTATTCTGCTCAAACAATACATATGCCTTCTGCTCAAACAATACACATGCTTCTGCTCAAACAATACACATGCCTCCTGCTCAAACAATACACATGCCTTCTGCTCAAACAATACACATGCCTTCTGCTCAAACAATACACATGCCTTCTGCTCAAACAATACACATGCCTTCTGCTCAAACAATACACATGCATTCTGCTCAAACAATACATATGCCTTCTGCTCAAACAATACACATGCATTCTGCTGAAACAATACACATACCTTCTCCTCAAACAATACACATGCCTTCTGCTCAAACAATACACATGCCTTCTCCTCAAACAATACACATGCCTTCTCCTCAAACAATACACATGCCTTCTGCTCAAACCATACACATGCCTTCTCCTCAAACAATACACATGCCTTCTCCTCAAACAATACACATGCCTTCTCCTCAAACAATACACATGCCTTCTGCTCAAACAATACACATGCCTTCTGCTCAAACAATACACATGCATTCTCCTCAAACAATACACGTGCCTTCTCCTCAAACAATACACGTGCCTTCTGCTCAAACAATACACATGCCTTCTGCTCAAACAATACACATGCCTTCTGCTCAAACAATAAACATGCCTTCTGCTCAAACAATACACGTGCCTTCTGCTCAAACAATACACATGCCTTCTCCTCAAACAATACACATGCCTTCTGCTCAAACAATACACATGCCTTCTGCTCAAACAATACACATGCCTCCTGCTCAAACAATACACGTGCCTTCTCCTCAAACAATACACATGCCTTCTGCTCAAACAATACACATGCCTCCTGCTCAAGCAATACATGTGCCTTCTGCTCAAACAATACACATGCCATCTCCTTAAACAATACACATGCCTGCTGCTCAAACAATACACATGCCTTCTCCTCAAACAATACACATGCCTTCTGCTCAAACAATTCATATGACTTCTGCTCAAGCAATACACGTGCCTTCTCCTCAAACAATACACATGCCTCCTGCTCAAACAATACACATGCCTTCTGCTCAAACAATACACATGCCTCCTGCTCAAACAATACACATGCCTTCTGCTCAAACAATACATGTGTCTTCTGCTCAAACAATACACATGCCTTCTGCTCAAACAATTCATATGCCTTCTGCTCAAGCAATACACGTGCCTTCTCCTCAAACAATACACATGCCTCCTGCTCAAACAATACACATGCCTACTGCTCAAACAATACACATGCCTTCTGCTCAAACAATACATGTGTCTTCTGCTCAAACAATACACATGCCTTCTGCTCAAACAATACACATGCCTTCTGCTCAAACAATACACATGCCTTCTGCTCAAACAATACACATGCCTTCTGCTCAATCAATACACGTGCCTTCTCAAACAATACACATGCCTTCTCCTCAAACAATACACGTGCCTTCTCCTCAAACAATACACGTGCCTTCTGCTCAAGCAATGCACGTGCCTTCTGCTCAAACAATACATGTGCCTTCTGCTCAAACAATACACATGCCTTCTCCTCAAACAATACACATGCCTGCTGCTCAAACAATACACATGCCTTCTCAAACAATACACATGCCGTCTGCTCAATCAATACTCATGCCTTCTGCTCAAGCAATTCATATGCCTTCTGCTCAAACAATACATGTGCCTTCTCCTCAAACAATACTGATGCCTCCTTCTCAAACAATACACATGCCTTCTGCTCAAACAATACATATGCCTCCTGCTCAAACAATACACATGCCTTCTGCTCAAACAATACACATGCCTTCTCCTCAAACAATACACGTGCCTGCTCCTCAAACAATACTCATGCCTTCTCCTCAAATAATACACGTGCCTTCTGCTCAAACAATAAACATGCCTTCTGCTCAAACAATACACATGCCTTCTGCTCAAACAATACATGTGTCTTCTGCTCAAACAATACACATGCCCTCTGCTCATACAATACACTTACCTTCTGCTCAAACAATACACATTCCTTCTGCTCAAACAATACACATGCCTTCTGCTCAAACAATACATGTGTCTTCTGCTCAAACAATACACATGCCTTCTCCTCAAACAATACACATGCCTCCTGCTCAAACAATACCCATGCCTTCTGCTCAAACAATACACATGCCTCCTGCTCAAACAATACACATGCCTTCTGCTCAAACAATACACATGCCTTCTCAAACAATACACGTGCCTGCTCCTCAACAATACACATGCCTTCTCCTCAAACAATATACGTGCCTTCTGCTCAAACAATAAACATGCCTTCTGCTCAAACAATACATGTGTCTTCTGCTCAAACAATACACGTGCCTTCTGCTCAAACAATACATGTGTCCTCTGCTAAAACAATACACATGCCTTCTGCTCAAACAATACACGTGTCGTCTGCTCAATCAATACACATGCCTTCTGCTCAAACAATACACATGCCTTCTGCTCAAACAATACACATGCCTTCTGCTCAAACAATACACATGCCTTCTGCTCAAACAATACACATGCCTTCTGCTCAAACAATACACATGCCTTCTGCTCAATCAATACACGTGCCTTCTCAAACAATACACATGCCTTCTCCTCAAACAATACACGTGCCTTCTGCTCAAACAATGCACATGCCTCCTGCTCAAACAATACACGTGCCTTCTCCTCAAACAATACACGTGCCTTCTGCTCAAGCAATGCATGTGCCTTCTGCTCAAACAATACATGTGCCTTCTGCTCAAATAATACACATGCCTTCTCCTCAAACAATACACATGCCTGCTGCTCAAACAATACACATGCCTTCTCAAACAATACACATGCCGTCTGCTCAATCAATACTCATGCCTTCTGCTCAAACAATACACATGCCTTCTCCTCAAACAATACACATGCCTTCTGCTCAAACAATACACATGCCTTCTGCTCAAACAATACATGTGTCTTCCGCTCAAACAATACACATGCCATCTGCTCAAACAATACATGTGTCTTCTGCTCAAACAATACATGTGCCTTCTGCTCAAACATTACACATGCCTTCTCCTCAAACAATACACTTGCCTCCTGCTCAAACAATACACATGCCTTCTGCTCTAACAATACACGTGTTTTCTGCTCAAACAATACACGTGTCTTCTGCTCAAACAATACACATGCCTCCTGCTCAAACAATACACGTGCCTTCTGCTCAAACAATACACATGCCTCCTGCTCAAACAATACACGTGCCTTCTGCTCAAACAATACACATGCCTTCTGCTCAAACAATACATGTTCCTTCTGCTCAAACAATACACGTGTCTTCTGCTCAAATAATACACATGCCTCCTGCTCAAACAATACACTTACCTTCTGCTCAAACAATACACATGCATTCTGCTCAAACAATACACATGCCTTCTGATCAAACAATACACTTACCTTCTGCTCAAACAATACACGTACCTTCTGCTCAAACAATACACATGCCTTCTGCTCAAACAATACACTTACCTTCTGCTCAAACAATACACATGCCTTCTGCTCAAACAATACACTTACCTTCTGCTCAAACAATACACGTACCTTCTGCTCAAACAATACACATGCCTCCTGCTCAAACAATAAACATGCCTTCTGCTCAAACAATACACATGCCTCCTGCTCAAACAATAAACCTGATGCCTTCTGCTCAAACAATACACATGCCTTCTGCTCAAACAGTACACTTGCCTCCTGCTCAAACAATGCACTTACCTTCTGCTCAAACAATACACGTACCTTCTGCTCAAACAATACACATGCCTCCTGCTCAAACAATAAACATGCCTTCTGCTCAAACAATACACATGCCTTCTGCTCAAACAATACACTTGCCTCCTGCTCAAAGAATACACTTACCTTCTGCTCAAACAATACACATACCTTCTGCTCAAATAATACACATGCCTCCTGCTCAAACAATAAACATGCCTTCTGCTCAAACAATACACATGCCTTCTGCTCAAACAATACACATGCCTTCTGCTCAAACAATACACTTGCCTCCTGCTCAAACAATACACTTACCTTCTGCTCAAACAATACACATACCTTCTGCTCAAACAATACACATGCCTCCTGCTCAAACAATAAACATGCCTTCTGCTCAAACAATACACTTGCCTCCTGCTCAAACAATACACTTACCTTCTGCTCAAACAATAAACATGCCTTTTGCTCAAACAATACACTTGCCTCCTGCTCAAACAATACACATGCCTCATGTTTGCGTCCACATGTACTGTGTCAATCCTCATAGCTTTGAAATCATGTGATTGTATTCTACCATTTGTTGTACATTAAAATATAATACAGTACATTAAGATATAATGCAGTACATTAAGATATAATGCAGTACATTATGATATAATACAGTACATTAAGATATAATGCAGTACATTAAGATATAATGCAGTACATTAAGATATAATGCAGTACATTGAGATATAATACAGTACATTGAGATATAATACAGTACATTGAGATATAATGCAGTACATTAAGATATAATGCAGTACATTAAGATATAATGCAGTACATTAAGATATAATACAGTACATTGAGATATAATGCAGTACATTGAGATATAATACAGTACATTGAGATATAATGCAGTACATTAAGATATAATACAGTACATTGAGATATAATACGGTACATTAAGATATAATACAGTACATTGAGATATAATACAGTACATTGAGATATAATACAGTACATTGAGATATAATACAGTACATTGAGATATAATACAGTACATTGAGATATAATGCAGTACATTGAGATATAATGCAGTACATTAAGATATAATACAGTACATTAAGATATAATACAGTACATTGAGATATAATACAGTACATTGAGATATAATACAGTACATTAAGATATAATGCATTACATTAAGATATAATGCAGTACATTAAGATATAATACAGTACATTGAGATATAATACAGTACATTAAGATATAATACAGTACATTGAGATATAATACAGTACATTGAGATATAATGCAGTACATTAAAATATAATACAGTACATTGAGATATAATGCAGTACATTAAGATATAATACAGTACATTAAGATATAATACAGTACATTAAGATGTGTTGATTTCAGCACTATTTATATATGTATATATGAATGCTAATTATGACCTTTATACTCAGACATTCCTCATACATGATTCAATGAATGATTTTCCACGAGATGATTTACATTATATTCCGTTTATAATGAATAGAAAACGGATACCACGACCTATGTGATGCCTCAGCTGCCTCTTGGTGATCTGTTTGGTTTTTAAGTGGTTTATTAATGACAATCCGATATTTGGATTGTATATACATTTGTATTGCGTAACCCAAGCAAAGAACTATCCAAAACCAATAGGCGCTGAGGCAATCCATGAAAACGTAAGTTCTCAGACTGTCTGCTTCTCTCCATTAATAAAACCAACATTCCAGCGGTCATGACAATACCGTTTTTAGGTATGCTGGCAGACAGTACCGCAGCTATCTTATGTAAACGGATCGCGCAGTAATATCCCCGGATCTCATAACAGATGTCACCTAATGACGGAAACAGAAACTATCCATTTTCTCAGTTAATATTCAATACGGTAATTAGTCTTGGGATGCCGTATTTGATGCTAACATTTAATATATTTGTTTTCGTCGGAACTACGGAACTACATTGCCACCTAATTTCTTACGGAGGTTGGTACACCAAGTACTGGTTAACCGCCGGAGCCTGCCCAGTAATGGTGTTGCTAGCTAAACTGCCCGCCGGCGATATAGCCCAAAGTGGTGCTGATGAAGGCGTAAAACCTGAACAAACAAACAAACATTGCCACCTTGCCTGAACCGGATATCCGAAATCTCCGTCTGTTGTCAGATCATGTATGTTCGTGGATCCGGTCAACAACTGGTTGGCATCATGCTACTTGCTAGATGTGAGTATTGGTGTCCACATGTTTCGTCTGTTACCCACTAGTACGCATTTAGTCCTCCATATTATCTTACATCCAATCTGTTATGTTATATTTCGGGTTTTACGCCTGCATCAGCACCATTTCGGTCTATATCGCCGGCGGGCAGTTTACCTAACAACACCTTTCCTGGGCAGGCTCCAGCGGTTAACCAGTACTTGGGTGCACCAACCTCCGTAAGAAACTGCCAACTTTTTCATATAAATGAGACACGGCCTGAGCGTGGCTCGAACCCGTGACCATCAGTGATGATAGGTTACAGTGGTATACAAATCAGCAACCTTAACCACCCGACCACGGAGGCGGACTTACATCCAATCTGTGATTTACATAGTTACTTTATTATTATTACACTGTATATGTATATATTATATCCATAGTGCTAATGAACAGTGCACTTTAGACACATTAAAACGTTAATTCTTAGTTTATACCTTGAAATTTACAAACTTGAAATTTAACTGAGCAATTTAACAAGTAAAGCTATATAATAAGTAAAACAACATACATGGATTAACAGACGAAAAGCTTATTGAACATACAGAATTTATTTATAAATAACTTTCCAACGTCCAGTATAAGAATGATACCCTGCATGTGTGTGTTTTACGTTATTTATCGTCGCTACCGGTTGCCCATA
Organism: Archivesica marissinica; assembly: GCA_014843695.1. Lineage (NCBI taxonomy): Eukaryota > Metazoa > Mollusca > Bivalvia > Venerida > Vesicomyidae > Archivesica > Archivesica marissinica. The sequence goes on from CM026391.1 coordinate 51,598,001, forward strand.
TGAGCGACGTCTCCTGAAGAGATTAGTCATTTTAGATTTTGGAGGACAGTGCATGATACAGACAGAGACCCATTCCAGAGTCTCCTCTGGTTCTTTTACGTGCACGGTGTAAAGCACCGACACGAGACCTCGGTTTAACGCCCCATCTGAAAGACTGTTAATTTTATTAGTGTCAGACGGGGGATCGAACCTGTGATCCCTGGATTACCAGTCCAGCGTGTTACCACTGAATATTGGAAACGCAGTTTATAAATTATTCTGTGAGTAATTTAGCAGGAAATGTCAACAAGCTTGTCATCACATTAAATTGTGGGTAGTCTTACTCGGCTGGATAACCAACAAATGTATTGATGTAGCCTAAATATTGATAAGTAGCAGATTAATAATTTACATCTGACATATTTTTGGTGGTTCTCAAAGGAAGTATGAACAAAGGGTGGTGATAGAAATCTGTTAGACAAACACCTAAAGCTATTTGCAACGTGTCACCAATCAAAGAATTTAATTATAGACATAACTGAAATGTTCAAAATATCTAAATGTGCGAATATTTTCAAGATACCAAAATAGTAATAGTAGAATTGAAATCTATATAAAATACCAAAACTATTGATATACAACATGTGCGCGTCCGCCTCTGTGGTCGAGTGGTTAAGGGCGCTAACTTGTATACCACTGTAACCTATCATCACTGATGGTCACGTGTTCGAGCCACGCTCAGGCTGTGTCTCATTTATATGAAAAAGTTGGCAGTTTCTTACGGAGGTTGGTGCACCCAAGTACTGGTTAACCGCTGGAGCCTGCCCAGGAAAGGTGTTGTTAGGTAAACTGCCCGCCGGCGATATAGACCGAAATGGTGCTGATGCAGGCGTAAAACCCGAAATATAACATACAACATCATCATCATCATCATCATCATCAACTCTAGTGATTGCCCCACGCTGTCAAAAGTATTCTCGCAATATTGTTGAATTACTATGCACACATAGCAATCATGACTGACCAATAACAGTTTCTCTATGTACCGTTGTATACAAACTGGATTAAAACGTCTCGTATTTAGTTACAGACGGATATGTAGACCAGAGGTAACACGCTGGACTGGTAATCCACGGATCGCAGGTTCGATCCGCCGTCTGGCCCTAATAAAATTAACAGTCTTTCAGATGGGACGTTAAACCTAGGTCTCGTGTCGGTGCTTTACACCAGAACCAGAGGAGATTCTGGAATGGGTCTCTGTCTGTATCATGCACTATCCTCCAATCTCTAAAATAACTAATCTCTTCAGGAGGCGTCGCTCATATGGGCAACCGGTAGCGACGATAAATAAACGTAAAAACACACACACCGTATTTAGTGGGATTGTTGGTTGACCAGCCAGGACCAATTGGAAGGTTTCCATGGTGGTAGGTTTGTAATTGGTTAGGATGTTAAATTACCATAGTGCAATGCAACGTATTTACAGATGTATGCCTATGTATTTCCCCCCAGTCGTCCAACAGACATCCATTTGTATTGTCTCATATTATTTTGTATTTAGATTAATCAGAAATATAGCTCTGAATTGGAGCAGAAGGCGAGACAATGGATTGAAGAAGTTCTACATAAGCCATTAGTAGAGGTACGTCTTCTAGTTTATCTGACATGCCGTTTCATGGGTCACCTCTCGGCTCAACACAGCTGTTTATATAGGGTTATCAGTTTTATAAATTTGAACATTAAGATGGTTTGTTTATAAGTTTGTAATGGTCCTTATTTTAAATAACGTCCATGTGTTAGATTAACAGCAAATGCGTTATCTTAGAATTCATGTGTTAAATTTAACAAACTAAACGGCGGCTCAAGCATTAGATTAACGGTGGTTCATGCATTAGATTAACGGTGGTTCATGGATTAGATTAACGGTGGTTCATGTATTAGATTAACGATGGTTCATGCATTAGATTAACGGCGGCTCAAGCATTAGATTAACGGCGGCTCAAGCATTAGATTAACGGTGGTTCATGCATTAGATTAACGGTGGTTCATGTATTAGATTAACGGTGGTTCATGCATTAGATTAACGGCGGCTCAAGCATTAGATTAACGGCGGCTCAAGCATTAGATTAACGGCGGTTCATGCATTAGATTAACGGCGGTTCATGCATTAGATTAACGGTGGTTTATGGATTAGATTAACGGCGGTTCATGAATTAGATTAACGGCGGCTCAAGCATTAGATTAACAGCGGCTCATGCATTAGATTAACGGCGGTTCAAGCATTAGATTAACGGCGGTTCAAGCATTAGATTAACGGCGGCTCATGCATTAGATTAATGACGGCTTATGCATTAGATTAACGGCGGTTCAAGCATTAGATTAACGGCGGTTCAAGCATTAGATTAACGGCGGTTCAAGCATTAGATTAACGGCGGTTCATGCATTAGATTAACGGCGAAGGCGTTATTTTAACGTACATTTATTAGACCAACGGCGAATGCGTTATCGTAACGTGCATGCATTAGATTAACGACGAACGTTATTTTACGTCATTTATTAGACCAACGGCAACACACATGCATTAGATTAACGACGAATTCGTTATTTTAGCGTTCATTTATTAGATTAACGGTGAAGGTGTTATTTTAACGCTCATGGTGGTCAGATGAATGAGGATTATTTTCTTATTTATGTATGCGAACAGTTTACACAACATCTAATCAAATAGCGTTTTGGCGGTTCTATATTAAAATAGTACTGGCACCGCCGCCCCTGTTTATTACGTTTATTCAACAGTATGATTCTATTTTGATCATTGTCCTTGTGTGAGTGACTCATGACCATGATGATCCTCTTGTATTGCAGGAAGCGTATTTTGCTCACAGAGAAATGCCACAAACGATATATTGAAACACTAAATCATCGTTTGCTAACAAATTAGTTTGCATATATTTTATTTACCATAACTATTACAATACGCACGCCCGCACGCACGCCGCCACACACATGCACGCATGTATATAATTTATAAATGCCTTTATATTATTATTAATTTGTGTTTACCAGGGTGCCGATCCAGATACAGCATTGGGGGAAGAAGAGTTCCAGAAAGCCCTAAAAGATGGTATTATATTATGCGAGTAAGTTTACATGGGCACTTGGGCAGGGTTCTTCGAGCTGACATAGCTAAGTCATATGGCATGTAAGTTGTATGGACGAATACCATTGGTGGGAATGCAATATCACATACTTGTATTAACCCCCGTCATTAGGAACGCGGATTATTGATTTTGGACGTGTCTGTCCGTCTGTATGTCTGTCTGTCTGTCCGTCTGTGGACAGGATATGTCAGAAAGTTGTTAATGGATGTTGATACAGCTTATGGATATATAGAGGGTTGCTCTATGGGAAAGTGATTCAATTTTGTGAAAAATCGGTCAAGGAATGTGGTGATGGTGGTTCCATTCACTTGCATAGTACACTATGCATGGTTGTGACTCGAAAAGGAAACAATGTACACATAGAGTTTCAATGGATCACCTAGTTAACCTCATATGGACATACCACGTGACCATGAGATTGACCTTTCAAATCATAGTCAATTGAATTCTGGCATTTGTTCTTGTGTCAAATACTATTAAGAATAATAAAAATAATAATGATAATAATAAAGACTTCATTTAACGAGATAACTCATTTAAACACTTAATTCGATATAACATTAACAAATTAAAACATGCAATATCACAATGAAACATGTAAAGTAAAACATTGACCAATGCTACATAATGGCATGTGAAATGAGATATAAGCTGCAAGAACTAATACTTATATATATACATGTATACTTATAATATATCAGTTTATTAGGTCAACGGTCTATCCAGTGCGGGAGAACGCTCCTCTCCAAGTGCTATCCTCTACTTTCTTAGCGCAGCCTAGTTTTAGTTTTACAAATTTATTTGAGCTCGATTGTGAAACAAGTTCTTACAACTTTTTATTAATCACTCTCGGGACCTAATTCCTGGTGGAATCCAACGCCACGAGGGAGAGAGAAGAGGCATACGGAATTTAAATGCCGTGCCTATGGCTCCAGCGGGGTGTGAACTCCGGGGCTTTCGCACCTGAATGCGCTACCACTGCGCTATCACGACTTCCACAGCTTATCTATAATGGTTTCGGAAAGCCGGCCCCAGAACAATACAGATAATAAGTAAGTAAAACAATTAGTAGCTGGGCTAATCCTCCACGAGGCCTTCTTAAATGTACAACTAAATCATGAGGTACCTAATCCTCCACGAGGCCTTCTTAAATATCATACAACTAAATCATGAGGTTACTAATCCTCCACGAGACCTTCTTAAATATACAACTAAATCATGAGGTACCTAATCCTCCAAGAGGCCTTCTTAAATATACAACTAAATCACGAGGTTCCTAATCCTCCACGAGGCCTTCTTAAATATACAACTAAGTCATGAGGTTCCTAATCCTCCACGAGGCCTTCTTAAATATACAACTAAATCATGCGGTTCCTAATCCTCCATGAGGCCTTCTTAAATATCATACAACTAAATCACGAGGTTCCTAATCCTCCACGAGACCTTCTTAAATATCATACAACTAAATCATGCGGTTCCTAATCCTCCATGAGGCCGTCTTAAATATCATACAACTAAATCATGCGGTTCCTAATCCTCCACGAGGCCTTCTTAAATATACAACTAAATCATGCGGTTCCTAATCCTCCACGAGACCTTCTTAAATATCATACAGCTAAATCACGAGGTTCCTAATCCTCCACGAGACCTTCTTAAATAGCATACAACTAAATCACGAGGTTCCTAATCCTCCACGAGACCTTCTTAAATATCATACAACTAAATCATGCGGTTCCTAATCCTCCACGAGACCTTCTTAAATATCATACAGCTAAATCACGAGGTTCCTAATCCTCCACGAGGCCTTCTTAAATATACAACTAAATCATGCGGTTCCTAATCCTCCACGAGACCTTCTTAAATATACAACTAAATCATGCGGTTCCTAATCCTCCACGAGGCCTTCTTAAATATACAACTAAATCATGAGGTTACTAATCCTCCACGAGACCTTCTTAAATATCATACAACTAAATCATGAGGTCCCTAATCCTCTACGAGACCTTCTTAAATATACAACTAAATCATGCGGTTCCTAATCCTCCACGAGACCTTCTTAAATGTACAACTAAATCATGAGATCCCTAATCCTCCACGAGACCTTCTTAAATATCATACACATAAAATCAGGAAGTTCGTGTGCAAACAAATAAATGCTGAAAACAATCAATCATAGACAGTGATAACGACGTTTAGTACAGTCACGTTCTCAATGACTCTGATTGACCTTTGATGTCTGAAATGTGAATTTGTACTAAGTAAACATTTAAATAAATTTACTGTATTGGAGAAACGTGCGTATGAACTTTATATTACGCAATAGTTAGATCTACGTCCCGTCATCATTCCTGGATATAACGTAATACAGAACATTCGTAATATGAAATAGGCAATCATGAACGGGTTGAAGCCAATTACTGAAATAGACATTACGAGGGGGGTCTTCATTATAGAAGGAATATGACCACATCCGCGCGATACCCGTGAAGGCATCTAAGGACGATTAAGAGGCTATTTGTTTGTATGATCGAATTATATTTCACCGAATGAACATTGAAATCAATATTATCACGAGGCTACTATAGTTTTTCTACGTTCATACATGAAATATTATTGGACCATTCGCTTAAGCAAACAAAGGCTGAAACGTGATTGTATGATAAAAACGTTGCAACTGTGCGTTAAATGCTGCAAGAAGTTAGAACGTTCTGCATAGACGACCAAAAATGACGTGATATCACTTGTTTAGTTTAATATGTTTTCTTAACTAATTCTGTAAACATTTGTAACCAATAGGGCCACCATTTATGGTCATTATGTGTGGGATTACATACTTGTTAATATCTTCCTCTCACGAACCGCCATCCGAATTTTGACGAATCTTGGTAGGAATGAGCGATGTACAATTCACTATGAATTGTCCAAGATGATTGAAAGGTCAACCTTTTATGAGATATTTCAAACTCCTTCTCACGAACTGACCAGCCAATGTTCAAGAAACTCTATCGTCTATCTGTATCGTCTTTAGGTTTAGCTTTTCCAAATATGTTATAGTAAAGTTCCAATGAAATCCAAGATGGCCGCCGTTTATATTAGTATAAATTCTTAAAATAACTTCTTCTCACGAACTGCCAGCCGGATCTCGACGAATCTTGGTAGAAATGACCAATGTGCAATGCTCTTTCAAAGTTGTTCAAATGGTGACCCCATCATTAAGTAGGTGTCAAATATTATTTTTGAGCGAATGTGGTCATGTCATATATCAAACCAAACGTAGCGACGAGGCTACTGCAATTGTCATCAAAATCGGATGATTACGTCATCCAAGATGTCAAAGGATCGTTCTTTTATTATATATTTCAAAATGCAAAGGTTAGTTTAAACATATTTTATTCAGTTCATAACATTGTTAAACACATACATTCAAATACACCAGACAAAAGAAAATGGATTGGAAAACAAGCAAAATAATGCTTATATGAATTCCTTTCCATGGTGGAGTTTGCACACTATGTATTTACGCAGCGCGGTAAGTAGACTTGGCGAGAGTAGATGTGTTCGTTGTAAATTAATAAATTTGTTGCTACGTTACTAGCTTGAAAATATAATAATATTCATGTTGTTTAATAGTTCGAACCTTTTATGCAAACTAAAGGAAGTACATTGATTTGCGTTAGGTTGCAGTTATGTTCCATGGGTGTAGCCTTTTCAGATTTGTTAAAATGGAGGTTGTCGCGAATAAAGGATGACTATCGTCTAATAATAACACAAATTCGTCAAACATCTCACGAACCACCGTTAGGAATTTGGCAACATTTGGTAGGAATGATCGATATACAATGCTCTTCCAAAGTTGTTTCAAATTGTGTCCCGGTGGTAAAGAATGAGGGTGAGCGATACAGCAGGGCCATCATGACACTCCTCTTTATAATTATCTTTTTTGTGTACAGATTGATCAATACGTTACAGCCAGGATCAATAAAGAAGATTAACCATGTTCAATCTGGAAGTTTTAAACAGTTTAAAGACATGGAAAACATAGAGAACTTTTTATTAGCAATTGGAAAATATGGCGTTGCTACTGCCGACAAATTTGGAACACCAAACATAACAGATAGAAACAATGGAATGACATATGTATTAAACTGTATCCATGCAGTTGGAAGAGCGGTAAGAACATGTACCATTATTGTTTTGTTTTTCATTTTTAACATTATCACGTGAGCCTACATGTTGAACTATAAAAATAATAATATTTTAATTTCCTCCAAATTTGAAGAGTCTAACATATATATATATAGCGAACACAATATACACACATGTAAACAGCACACATGTAAATCAAATGTATGTACAAACACAAGACAGATAGTACAGGCATGTGAACCATGTGCATACACTTAGATTAAATAAAGTTAAAGACAATAATAAGATTTGAATAACTTCTTGAATTGAATCAGTAATAATATGTAAATATAAAGCAAACTTATATGCATGAGCTTGGTCATGCAAAATTACATTTTCCAAAACAAAATCCTTAGTGAATGAATTCTTGAAACTAAATGCAAGTAGAACATGTTACACTAGGATTAGGAAAACGGTAATCACAGCAAGGTGTTTATGATATGCTTTCGTTCAGCATATGATAGATAGTGACAAGGACATAACTACTGTTGTAAAATATATGATGTTGCAGAACGATGGATAATCCAATAAATATGTCACACTATTCACAGTATTATGTAGTTATCAAAGTTGTGAAACAATTCACCCTGTGTGCTGACACGCATAAAAGAGACCAGATATATGCATACCACATTTGTTAATGATATGACTCCATGATATCTGTCTCAAGTTAATGTTCAATGTACAAACAAATGTACCATATGGGTTGATAATGTAGAACACTTACATTCTATAACTCTTTCATACGAAAAACATTTTCCAAGAATGTGTACAGCATTATTGGTCGTGCTTTTGACAGTAGCCTCAACATACAAGGGTCGTTTATGTTTGTCTCATCGTGCTTTTGACAGTAGCCACAACACAGACACGCACGCACGCACGCACGAACGCACTGCATACACATACACTGCATTAACATATACTGCATAAACATACACTGCATAAACATACACTGCATAAACATATACTGCATAAACATATACTGCATAAACAACACAGCATAAACATATACTGCATAAACATATACTGTATAAACATATGCTGCATAAACATATACTGCATAAACATATACTGTATAAACATATACTGCATAAACATATACTGCATAAACATATACTGCATAAACATATACTGCATAAACATATACTGCATAAACATACACTGCATAAACATACACTGCATAAACATACACTGCATAAACATATACTGCATAAACATATACTGCATAAACATATACTGCATAAACATACACTGCATAAACATACACTGCATAAACATATACTGCATAAACATACACTGCATAAACATATACTGCATAAACATATACTGCATACACATATACTGCATAAACATACACTGCATAAACATACACTGCATAAACATACACTGCATACACACATACTGCATAAACATACACTGCATACACACATACTGCATAAACATACACTGCATACACATATACTGCATAAACATACACTGCATAAACACACACTGCATAAACACACACTGCATAAACACACACTGCATAAACACACACTGCATAAACACATAAACATACACTGCATAAACATATACTGCATACACATATACTGCATAAACAACACTGCATAAACATATACTGCATAAACATATACTGTATAAACATACACTGCATAAACATATACTGCATAAACATATACTGCATAAACATATACTGCATAAACATATACTGCATACAAATACACTGCATAAACATATACTGCATAAACATATACTGCATAAACATATACTGCATAAACAACACTGCATAAACATATACTGCATAAACATATACTGCATAAACATATACTGCATAAACATACACTGCATAAACATACACTGCATAAACATATACTGCATAAACATATACTGCATAAACACACACTGCATAAACACACACTGCATAAACACACACTGCATAAACACACACTGCATAAACACATAAACATACACTGCATAAACATACACTGCATAAACATATACTGCATAAACAACACAGCATAAACATATACTGCATAAACATATACTGCATAAACATATACTGCATAAACATATACTGCATAAACATATACTGCATAAACATACACTGCATAAACATATACTGCATAAACATATACTGCATAAACATATACTGCATAAACATATACTGCATAAACATATACTGCATAAACATACACTGCATAAACATATACTGCATAAACACACACTGCATAAACATACACTGCATAAACACACATTGCATAAACACACATTGCATAAAGATATACTGCAATAACATATACTGCATATACACGCACTGCATAAACACGGCACTGTATAGACACTCACTGCATAGACACGCACTGCATAGACACGGCACTGCATAGACACGGCACTGCATAGACACGCACTATATAAATATACACTGCATAAGCATACACTGCATAAATCATTTTCTCTAAACTAACATGATTTGCCAAATGTACAACAAGTGATGTGCACATTTTTTACACTAATCTTGGAAAATAAAAGAATATCGATAAAATCCAGAAGTCTTCCAATTTGTTACCATATTGTTTTCTTTAATCAAATGATCGTCGGTTAACTGTATTACAGAGAGCTCTACATATTATTTGACATACATGTACAAGAAGACTGCATTTTTCTACAAAATGGCCTCACTCAAAAATAAATATGACACCAGTTGTTAAATAGAGATAATCTTTGTAAAATTTATTGTAATAAATAGCAAGGCCCATAATTGTATAGAATGTAATCTGCGTATAGGCTGTAAAGAAATCTTTACGCAATATTGCGTGCCGTCCATGTAAAACCTTTCTTATATTCAGGATCACACTTGTGCACTTGTCTACCGTATCAAAGCATAACAACCAACGCTGTCACAGGATAACAACCAATCATATCACATCATATCAACCAATCATAGCACAGCATAACAACCAATCATATCACATTATAACAACCAATCATATCACAGCATAACAACCAATCATATATCAGCATAACAACCAATCTCATATCAGCATAACAACCAATCATATCTCACCATAATGACCAATCATATCACAGCATAACAACCAATCATATCACAGCATAACAATCAATCCATTCTAAGCATAACAACCAATCATATCTCAGCATACTAGTCTATCATTTCACAGAATAACAACCAATCATATCACAGCATAACAACCAATCATATCACAGCATTACAACCAATCATATAACAACCAATCATGTCACAGCATACAACAAATCATATCACAGCATAACAATTAATCAATTCTAAGCATAACAACCAATCACATATCAGCATAACAACCAATCATATCTCACCATAACATCCAGTCATATCACAGCATAACAACCACTCATAACTCAGCATTACAGCCAATCATATATCAGCATAGCAATCAATCATATATCAGCATAACAACCAATCATATCAAAGAATAACAACCAATCATATATCAGCATAACAATCAATCATATATCAGCATAGCAACCAATCCTATCACAGCATAACAACCAATCATATCACATCATAGCAACCAATCATATCTCAGCATAACAACCAATCATATCACAGCATAGCAACCACTCATAACTCAGCATTACAGCCAATCATATAATTATCAGCATAACAATCAATCATATATCAGCATAGCAACCAATCATATCACAGCATAACAACCAACCATATCACAGCATAACAACCAATCATATATCAGCATAGCAATCAATCATGTATCAGCATAGTAACCAATAATATCACAGCATACCAACCAATCATATATCAGCATAACAACCAATCATATCACAGCATAGCAACCAATCATATCACAGCATAGCAACCAATCATATCACAACATAACAACCAATCATATCACAGCATAGCAACCAATCATATAACAACCAATCTTATCACAGCATAACAACAAATCATATCACAGCATAACAACCAATCATACCACAGCATAACAACCAATCATACCACAGCATAACAACCAATATTATCTTAGCATAACAACCAATCATATCACAGCATAACAACCACTCATATCTCAGCATATCATCCAATCACATATCAGCATAGCAACCAATCCTATCACAGCATAACAACCAATCACATCACAGCATAACAACCAATCATATCGCAGCATAACAACCAATCACAGTATAACAACCAATCATATCGCAGCATAGCAAGTAATCATATGTCAGTAAGAACAGATTTGTCGCCAAAATTCATGTATGCGGTGGCGACTTTAAATAAACTTAAACAACAGATTAAATCAATCAGTGATCAATTGTTAGCACACTGGAATGCGAACCAGATATCGTAGGTTCGATATTGATATTAAAGGTCGTTCACTCTGTAAACCGAGGTCTCGTCTATCCTCTAAGAAATAAAATGACTAATAACCAGGGAGCGACGACAAATACATGGTTCGCAGTGTATGCTTTACATCATACATCATATAGTGAGATATTAATATTAATAACATAAAACCAATTCCATTTCATCTTGGCAATGTGTCACTGATGTACTGAGAGAGCATCGCGTAAATGACATTCAATGTACTTGAGAGTACATGTGTCTAGATCAATGGAAGGGAAAATAGCACGAACTTCCTGTCCTTCGTCCAGGGCTGGGCAGAATGTGTACTTGATGGGCAAAAGCTTCAGATATATCACAGAACACAGCACGAACTTCCTTTCCTTCGTCCAGGGCTGGGCAGAATGTGTAGTTGATGGGCAAAAGCTTCAGATATATCACAGAACACAGCACGAACTTCCTTTCCTTCATCCAGGACTGGACGGAATGTGTGGTAGATGGATGAAAGCTTCAGATATAACACAGAACACAGCACGAACTTCCTGTCATTCGTCCAGGGCTGAACAGCATGTGTGGTAGATGGACGAAAGCTTCAGGTATATCAAAGAACACAGCACAATCTTCCTGTCCTACATCCAGGGCTAGGCAGAATGTGTGGTAGATGGAAGAAAGCAGGGTTGGCAAGTTTTAGCAATCATTTTCATGTATCTCACGCCATGTACCTGCTCGCATTCCAAGAAACCTTCCAGAATTTTTTTTTTACAGTTTTTTACGGACGATCTCGTAAAAAACTAAAGTTTAGAAATAAATATGATATTACTTCAAAAATGACTCAAGATATCATCACATTATTTATATATTTGATATATTCAAACTTTCAGTCATTGTATTAGGTGAAGCCACAAAGTAAAGTCTCATTAAGCTGATCCCCACCTTCATGTGACATGTTTATGTAGCAATCATAACTAAATGTCAAGTGAAGTGAAATACACAATTACAACTACCAGCAGACAGCTCTCTCATTAAGCTGATTCCCAATTGGACACTGTGAATGAATGGGTTACATACATACTCACGAACGCATAATCGAGTTTCTCTTTCTATAGCATTATATCTACCAAATTCAATTTCTAGAGTGTGTGAACATAATCTTAAGCATATGAAGCACTTTCGTAAATCATCACTAACAATCGTATCAATATATTCTTCAAAAATAAATTCATTTTTAAATTTACAATAATAGTCTAATTTTGTCATTGTGCTTATGGATTCTCTCCATTCTTGAATGAACTGGTCACGTATCTCCTTTTGAACATAGGAAAATAATTAATATTATCATTAAAACTTAATCTTACATCTCTAAAGCCAAGATGATCAATAACAGAATGCATACGACTTGCCCAACAATTATTATTTACAGAGACTGGATCTAATTCTCCGGTGCAGCCCAGACGGTTAACACATTAGATATTTAATTAAGCGTGAAATGAGTAGACTCAAACTGTTATACATTACTGGGTAGTTGAATAATTCATAACAATAGAGAAATACGACCAAAGAGAAATATTATATTGAGAGAAGCGAAAGACTGTGCTGAATTATTATTATAATATATATATATATTGAAGAAGAAACCCCTAGACAACACCAGCGAATCTACGATAGGGTAGACCCTGGTAAGAGCCTAAGCAACACAGATTTATATACGAAAAAAGGGAAATGTTTGTGACACTGTATTGACGTTTGTCTATTATTGGAGTCTATGCTAAGCGCGTGCTGCTATCGATTAGAGATACTTTAAATATTTAAATCAGATTAGTCTAAAAAAATAAGTACGCACAAGCGGACATGATGAGATATAGCGGACATGATGAGATATAGCGGACATGATGAGATATAGCAGACATGATGAGATATAGCGGACATGATGAGGTATAGCGGACATGATGAGATATAGCGGACATGATGAGATATAGTGGACATGATGAGATATAGCGGACATGTTGAGATATAGCGGACATGATGAGATATAGCGGACATGATGAGGTATAGCGGACGTGTTGAGATATATCGGACATGATGAGATATAGCGGACATGATGAGATATAGCGGACATGTTTACCATACGTGTTGCTATTCATGATACATACGTTGTATTATGATTGTATGTTGACCCTATTTACATTAGTTTGTATTATGATTGTATGTTGACCCTATTTACATTAGTTTGTATTATGATTGTATGTTGACCCTATTTACATTAGTTTGTATTATGATTGTATGTTGACCCTATTTACATTAGTTTGTCATTGCAACAAACATGTTATACGACATTTTTATATGATTATATTAGCTAAAATACTATGTGCCAAATATTTGGGAAAACAAAATACCATAATATACAAAATTAATTTCTGTAGAAATGTGCTTAAACAGCGTACATACATACCATAGTAAAAACTGTATTCCGTTACTCTCTGTACAGGCACAGAAAAATAACTACAACGGACCAACTCTTGGTCCTCGAGAGTCGCAATACAATCCTAGGGTGTTCGACGAAGAAACACTTCATGCTGGTGAGTTTATACATAATTATGTAATATATTTAACTATTTCTTTATTTATATAGGGTGACCTAATTAGTTCTGAACTAATCCTCCGTAAGTTCATGAACATAAGAACATCAACCAATCAAAATTGTTGTTATTTTGTTTTCATAATTCTACAACAGGTATTTTTTTTCAGAAAAAAATGATTTTGTGTAAAAATAAAATCGTTATGTTTCTATATTGAGATCATTAGTCGCTATTATTTTTCATTTATATCTTGTCGGGAGGTGCCGTAACTAATGTTGCTAGAACCTGTGGCCCGACCCATTTACCTTTCTTTAATGTATCGTGTTATTTATTTTACAATGATTGCGAAACAAGTTTTAACAACTTATATTAATCACGGATGAAAGCGTATCTATGTGGAAACCTTAGTACCCGGAGAAACCCCACCTGTCCGATCTGGTGATCACCGTACCATCTCACATACTACCCGGTCCGAGGATCGAACCCAGGTTGCATTGGTGAGATGCGAGCGCGCTATTTATATGTAAAACGAATCGACCAATAACTTATGATTATAATCATAAATATCCTGTTAAATTATAGCATAAATGTATACAATAATAAAGCAAACGTACGTCTAGCTGCATCAATATACATGTTTAATAGCTTAAACAACAGCATAGATCAATCAAGTAATTTGATCGAAATACAAAACGACATAAGAATATTGAATTACAATCGTTATACTTATAGTAATATATACCCATTAAAAGGTTGTTTAAGCCATACTTGTTGCAACATTTTGTGGACGCAAAAGTGTAGACTATTTTTTGTAGACTATCTTTGGACGTGAGTGTGTCTAAATATTTTACATCTAGTTAATGTCATATCTGAAGTAACTGTATATATGATAGGTGATGTTTAATTTAACCATATTGTATTGCCTATATATACATGTATATAGCTACACAACAATAATACAACATAACTAAAGCACATGGGTTGGGCAACAAGTTCTAACAATATTACATTAAGCCCTCCCTTAAATGATAAGTGATACCTTACTATTGCGAGTTTATATTTTCTAACAATATTTGATTCAAAATGATTCTTTTCTTGTATCATGTGAGGAATGTCTACGTCTTCGTGATATCAGTAGTGTCGGTCGTCTTGGAAACCATAACACATTGTGGAGAACGTGATGCACTTTTGTTTCTCGGTTTGACACAGGTGCACACAGTTAGTGTAGCAGATAGCTGAAACAATCTTTCAAATGGTGATACAAGCACCATAATTCTAAAGAAATATATCGGATCAGATCTTTCAAATAAGTGAAAGAAAACAAAACAAACATGCTGTGCGTAATGGCTTTATACGAGTATGACGCAGTTTAAAGAATACGGGTGTGTGGCTTTGTCTCCAACCCTCTCCCTCATCCATACACATTTAAATGTGGCTGATTTGCCGCTGACCTGTATATCATTGTAAACTATCATCACTGATGGTCACGGGTTCGAGCCCCGTGTCTCTTCATATGAAAAAGTTGGCAGTTTCTTATGGCGATTGGTGCACCAAACGTGTTGTTAGATTCTTCTTCGGTGCCTGTTACAATACCGGACTTTAAATCCAACATATTTAGTCTTCGTAAAATGAGGACCCACCAGTCTGTGTCCTGTGTAGAAATCAACCTCATTACCACTTTCTTCATTCAACACCTCCAATGCATGTAACATCATGAGAGTGTCTGCTTCCTCGTGTCTGCTTATGTCTGTGGTTGGGTGGTAATTTGGTAAGTTGGTAAGGACGTTCATGCGTGTTGCTGTAATTACTGGCTTCTTACCAGTGCTATTGCTTTCTCAGCTAAGAAGAAGGTACCCTGATCTTTAGTCTTCTTGCTAGACAGAAACTTTGTTTTGTCCTTTATTGGAGTGGAATTCTCAATATGTAGGTCTTCACTAGGGCAATCCTTCCCGTATCTGATGTCGTCCTTGATTTGTAATTTCTTGACATTGTCAAACATTATGCGTCCACCAGAGCATTGCATCAATATTATTAGCAAAAGCGTTGCCAAGATCTTCACAGGACTTATATGTGACTGCATGCACCAACGCCTGAACAACCGTCATGGCATCTATAATGAGGTATCTCTTGTTGATGTTGGATGTAATAGATTGATTGTCATTTCTAATAGTTATATCTCCAAGACTGTCTAAGGCATGGATGAGGTCACGTTTAGTATTGGAAAACAGAAGAGTTCCATCCGGGTTCATAAACATGGGATTTACATTCAGAAATTCGTACTGAGAAATTGCTGACTGGAGGTCAGTCTCGTTCTGATCTGGCAATAACTAAGAGTCTGGAGAAAAGTGTAGTTGTCGACTTTAGCTGATACTCTTTGGTGTTACTTTTGATAGTTATCTTCTTGGACAGATCATCCCAGTTTTTATATTTCAGTTTGGTCATACGGTCCCACAAGTTTACATCTCCACGTATACGGTTTTCAACAAAGGATTCCTTTGCATTTTCTCCTCGAACCTCTAAGTTAAGAACACTTTCCTATGTTTCGTTTCCCAACACTTTCTTGCTCATGCAGTTAAATAGATGTGCTCCTTTGTCTTTGAATAGCTTCATTGGCTCTCAGACCAGCTTAAGGGATTCTATATTCCCTTTTCCTGCCGTTCTACTAGAGTATGTGAGGAGATGTGCACTGGATCAGGACTGTGTGGAAACTCGGACACTCCTAGCATGTCTCTGGCTTCTTGAGACAGATGGCCTAATTCAGGAGCAGCAAGGCAGTACGTCATTAGGGTTGCTGGCTTATTAGTAATCCCTCGTAGACCACCTTCTCCTTTCAGGATATTATTTTCGTGTTCCTGAGCTTGGTCTACACTAACACTTGTGAATGGGGCTTTCTTTTTTGTCACAGAAAACTCACCTGCCATGAGCCTGTTCCATATATCAGGGTCATTACCTTTAGCTGAATATGCACGTGCAGTGAATTCCACAATATTCTGAGCATAATCCAGTCTGTTGTAGGCAAAAAAGTATGTGGAAAGTTTTTCCAAGGATGCTAAATACAAGGGTAAGTTGGGATCCTTGACAGATCGCTGGAAATTCAGAAGTGTATGGACTTGGGCGCATGTACATACAAATCCATCTATACATAGGAAATGCTTCATGGCTCTTGTCAAAATCATCCAACTGTTTCTCTATATTTATGCTTTCTATCTGTACCATCAATCCTTTGTGAGCATTTTGAATAGCTGTTCTGTCAACAAGGTCACCTCTACATACATCAGCCAATTCACTCAAGCTACCATTTATTATTTGATTGACAACAACTGAGCTGTACAGTCCCGAATGAACCCAGGTCTCATCGATACCACTATGCTCTATATTCTTCCCTAAACACCTGACAGCACAAAGACTGGCGTGGAAGGGGCCAGGCAATATCCACCACTTGTCCTTGTACTGGTCACTGAGATGCTCGTGTTTAACTGCCATTTTGTAGAGGTCCATATCAAAAGTAACCATGACCTTTCTATTGTTCTCAGGACATACAACTCTGTTTAGCTGATATAAGTTTTCTAATGCTGTCACCAGTGTGGACAACTCATGTTAATGTTTATTGTCTGTTCATCTTAAATGTAATATAAAATAATTAAAACAATTGTACAATAACATTGTCAACATTCAGTAACATTTTAATAGCATTCATTCATATCTTGTTAAACACCTCTATAAAACATGTTAAACCATCATCTTAGTACACTTTATATTAGTTTGATGTGTTCTGCAATATTGTTAATGCAATTGTTCTGATTCACAGACCCCATAAAATGTGGGTATAGGTGCCAAAATCAAGGCCCTATACCATCTACAAGTAGAGATAATGTCCAAAATAGGTTTAAAATGGTGTCCATTTTGAAATCCAAGATTGCTGCCAAAAAAATGTATTACTCTTTGGTAACTAAATAACATAAATAACAAAAAATCAAACTTGAGCAAAATTTCCCACAACTATTTTAAAATCTACAAAATGTACCACATCTGTAAGGGTTTTTAGGGTTCAAGAACACTTACTAACCAAGTACTTCAACTGTTATGGGGGGAGGGCACCTGTGTTTGCTTCACAACTACATTGATGTACTTTACACGCATATTTGACTGTGTTTCATAACTTAATTATCAAAACGGATGTACATAGTATAAAACACAATTGACAACAGTAGGGTTCATCGATATATAGTTAAATAGTTTAAAAATAAATGTTAATGTGTTACAAATTATGTAAATAATACACTCATTTCTAATTAATTAATAATACACACACTTTTCTCAAAATGTATGATGATGTATGTTGGATTTATTGTAACCACCATGTTAGGTTTATGGCGATGAACATACTGTATGTTTATGCCAAATAAAATATATTGAATCAGTTACTTATTATGCTACCGGTACTTATTATTTTTGCATACAGAGTTGAGTAACAATTATGCCTTCATTTCATATAATTATGTTGTTGTTGTTTACAGGACAGGCAGTGATTGGACTGCAGTATGGTTATACCAAGGGAGCTAGCCAGAAAGGCATGAACTTTGGGAAGGCAAGATCCATAAATGATTGATGTTTTTATGAAATAGACTTATTAAAACAAATGTAGTTAGAATACGAAATTTACACCATGTATTAACAATCACAGTCATGTTGATTCGTGTACGTAACTATTTAATGTAAAAAAAGGACGAATTGTTGGATGGCGCACATAATCCTTCCATTATACCAGGATGCTCACTAGAAATAATACGTCG
Organism: Archivesica marissinica; assembly: GCA_014843695.1. Taxonomy (NCBI): domain Eukaryota; kingdom Metazoa; phylum Mollusca; class Bivalvia; order Venerida; family Vesicomyidae; genus Archivesica; species Archivesica marissinica. Next base: position 51,617,052 of record CM026391.1, read on the forward strand.
CATTAGTAAGCATCATGTCGTATGCACTGTACTTTGCTTCATTTCGCATAGGTCAAAGTAGACATCACATGCACTTATTGCAGCTGCAAGTCAGTTATTGCATCGGTAAGTGGGTTATTGCACCAATAAGTCAGTTATGGCATCGACAAGTCAGTTATTGCATCGGCAAGTCCGTTATTGCAGTGGAAAGTAAGTTTTCAGATTAAAATGGTGTGCTTTTCCTATCTCTAATACTAGCTATGTTTTGAATTTACTTATTCGCAATAAAAAACAACAATATAGATATATACAAGTGTGTACTGCTGATATAATTAAATGTACTATGCATGTATCTGGAAAACTGACTCACTCTATGTCAGGGATCGTCCATCGTCTTAACTTGTAATGTGTTGTAACCTTTCACTTAGCTTTCAGGCGTATTGTTCAACGCTTGCCCACAATACAACTTTCATAGTATTTGTTTTACCTACAACAGCAACTTATATTAGTGCAAGATCAAATATGCTGCTTGTTTTTGTTTGTTTGTATGTGCATGAATGTGTCTGCGCCGATGATCACGAATATGTTTTATTTTGTTATATCTGTATGAATGTGTCTGCGTCGATGATCACGAATATGTTTTTGTTTGTTATATCTGTATGGATGTGTCTGCGTCGATGATCACGAATATCTTTTTTTGTTATATCTGTATGGATGTGTCTGCGTCGTTGATCACGAATATGTTTTTGTTTGTTATATCTGTATGGATGTGTCTGCGTCGTTGATCACGAATATGTTTTTGTTTGTTATATCTGTATGGATGTGTCTGCGTCGATGATCACGAATATCTTTTTTTGTTATATCTGTATGGATGTGTCTGCGTCGATGATCACGAATATGTTTTTGTTTGTTATATCTGTATGGATGTGTCTGCGTCGTTGATCACGAATATGTTTTTGTTTGTTATATCTGTATGGATGTGTCTGCGTCGATGATCACGAATATGTTTTTGTTTGTTATAACTGTATGGATTTGTCTGCGTCGATGATCACGAGCGTGTTTATTTGTTATATCTGTATGGATGTGTCTGCGCCGATGATCACGAATATGTTTTTGTTTGTTATATCTGTATGGATGTGTCTGCGTCGATGATCACGAATATGTTTTTGTTTGTTATATCTGTATGGATGTGTCTGCGTCGATGATCACGAGCGTGTTTTCATATATGTTTTGCTTTTCGGCGCAGAAATTAGGATGGTATTTGGGTGGTTTGGAAAGCCAAACACACATTATCTCTTTGACAACAAGTGTGAATGTTGATGTACAAGATATTTTCTACGTTTTTATCGATATTCTCGCTTATCATACATGTCATGTAGACAATGTTTTAATTAATATTGTTAATAATTGATAGGGATTTTTCTATTCGATTATTCCTAAGATATTGCAAATGATGTGTGTATGTTTGATGTACCTCACCAGTAGTATAATCCAGTAGAGATGTCAGGAAATAAAAGAAATTCTTTGAAATACATGTATTATATTTAACCAGGCATTTTAAATTTGTAAAAAACTAAAGAATCAATAAATTTACTTTAAGTTTACCATGACTGAAGTATATTTATTTACGATATAGTACCGTAGCTAGAGGCAAATTTCAACCGAGGCAATCTAGGGGGTCCGGGGGCATATTCCCTATAACATTGTTGGGGGTATAAAAGCGATGCCTGCGTTTTCTGATTAAAATGCGTTTAGACGTATGTACTTACATTTCAACTCTAGCAGTTAACATTTTATTCAGCAAAGGGAGATTTTTTGCATTTTATTTATTTAATTTTTCATTTATTTTTTGGATGCTTTGGACATTTTAACCGAGGGAACTGCCTCGATGTGCTTCAGTGGGGCTACGGGCCTGGTGTACCTAGGCAGTGTCGTCTCAGTTTCCTCGAAGGTGTACTCCTACAAACATATACCCACATTCATATGCAATATACTTATTATTCGTGCAAAACTTATTATACAATTATGCAGATCTGTTTTCATACATTAAATTCGCTACCACTGCGCTATCGCGACTTCCATTATTATTTGCTATTCATGTACATCATCCAAATCATTGAATTATTATCATTAAGCTGAACACCTTCAAGCCACAATCAACTTGCATAGGTGCTAGATAGAGAGGTGCTAGAAGTGAGCAAAACTTCGCAACATTTTCTGATCGAGAAAGGATTAGTTAACAATATCTAGTGCAACTTCGTGACAATGTATAGGTTTGACGATAGGGCAATATGCAAATTCCAGAACGTGACATCAAGGGTTCTATTGCATGCCAGGTGTATTACACCGAAAATGATACCTCTGTTTATAGTCCTATCTGGCACACTGTTAATATTATTATTGGGAGACGGGGACTCGATTTCATAATCCATGGATTTGCAGTCCATAGTGTCAAGCCCTGAATATCATGGTCCATGGATTTGGAGTCCATAGTGTCAACCACTGAATATCATGGTCCATGGATTTGGAGTCCATAGTGTCAACCACTGAATCTCATGGTCCATGGATTTGCAGTCCATAGTGTCAAGCGCTGAATCTCATAATCCATGGATTTGCAGTCCATAGTGTCAAGCGCTGAATCTCATTGTCCATGGATTTACAGTCCATAGTGTCAACCGCTGAACCTCATGATCCATGGGTTTGCAGTCCATAGTGTCAACCGCTGAACCTCATGATCCATGGATTTGCAGTCCATAGTGTCAACCGCTGAATCTCATGATCCATAGATTTGCAGTCCATAGTGACAACCGCTGGATCTCATGATCCATGGATTTGCAGTCCATATTGTCAACCGCCCGATCTCATGATCCATTGATTTGCAGTCCATAGTGCCAAGTACTGGATCTCATGATCCATGGATTTGCAGTCCATAGTGTCAACCGCCGGATCTCATGATCCATGGATTTGCAGTCCATAGTATCAAGCTGGCTCTCATGATCCATGGATTTGCAGTCCATAGTATTAAGTATTGGATCTCATGATCCATGGATTTGCAGTCCATAGTATCAACCACTGAATCTCATGATCCATGGATTGGCAGTCCATAGTGTCAAGCTGGATCTCATAATCCATGGATTTGCAGTCCATAGTGTCAACCGCTGGATTTCATTATCAATGGATTTGCAGTCCATAGTATCAAGCACTGGATCTCATAATCCATGGATTGGCAGTCCATAGTTCCAACCTCTGAATTTCATGATCCATGGATTTGCAGTCCATAGTAACTAGCTGGATCTCATGATCCATTAATTTGCACTTCATAGTGCCAACCGCTGGATCTCATGATCCATGGATTTGCAGTCGTTAGTGTCTACCACTGAATCTCATCGTCCATGTATTTGCAGTCGATACTGATAGTATCAAGCTGGATCTCAGGATCCATGGGTTTGCAGTCCATAGTGTCTAGCTGGATCTCACAATCCATGGATTTGCAGTCCATAATGTCAAGTACTGAATCTCATTATCCATGGATTTGCAGTCCATAGTATCAAGCTGGATCTCATAATCCATGGATTTGCAGTTCATAGTATCAAGCTGGATCTCATAATCCATGGATTTGCAGTTCATAGTATCAAGCTGGATCTCACAATCCATGAATTTGCAATTCATATTATCAAGCTGGATCTCATGATCCATGTATTTGCCGTCCATAGTGCCAAGTACTGAATCTCATGATCCACTGATTTGCAGTCCATAGTGCCAAGTACTGAATCTCATGATCCATGGATTTGCAGTCCATAGTGTCAACCACTGAATCTCACGATCCATGGATTTGCAGTCCATAGTGTCAAGCTGGATCTCATGATCCATGGATTTGCAATCCATAGTATTAAGTATTGGATCTCATAATCCATGGATTTGCAGTCCATAGTATCAACCAATGAATCTGATAATCCATGGATTTGCAGTCCATAGTGTCAACCGCTGGATCTCATGATCCATGGATTTGCAGTCCATAGTGTCAACCACTGAATCTCATGATCCATGGATTTGCAGTCTATAGTATCAACCACTGAATCTCATCATCCATGGATTTGCAGTCCATAATGTCAGGTACTGGATATCATGATCCATGGATTTGCAGTCCATAGTGTCAACCACTGAATCTCAAGATCCATGGATTAGCAGTTCATAGTGCCAACCGCTGTATCTCATGATCTATGGATTTGCAGTCCATAGTGTCAAGTACTGGATCTCATGATACATGGATTTGCAGTCCATAGTATCAAGTACTGGATCTCATAATACATGGATTTGCAGTCCATAGTATCAAGTACTGGATCTCATAATCCATGGATTTGCAGTCCATAGTGTCAAGCTGGTTCTCATGATCCATGGATTTGCAGTCCATACTGTCAACCAATGGATCTCATATTCCATGGATTTGCAGTCCATAATGTCAAGCTGGAATTCATGATCCATGGATTTGCAGTCCATAATATCAAGTAATGGATCTCCTGATCCATGGATTTGCAGTCGTTAATGTCAACCACTGAATCTCATGGTCCATTTATTTGCAGTCGATAGTGTCAAGTTGGATCTCGTGATCCATGGATGTGCAGTTCATAGTGCCTGAAACTAGAACAGATGAGGATGATGATGGCGTTGGTCAATTAGTATCTTTTGGTGATCTTGGAATAAAAATTGATAGTTCATCCATTACGTCAGAACAATTACTTAGAGTGAGACAAGTGCTAGGTAAATGGCAACAATGCTTTTCCAAACATCCCAATGACTTAGGTAATACCAACCTAGTGAAACATGGAATTGTGTTGGAAGATGAACGTCCATTTAAGCAAGGTTATAGAAGGATTCCCCCAGGCATGTAAGAGGAGGTTCGTCAGCATGTCAAGGAAATGCTAGACGCATGGGTTATTCGTGAATCTGAGAGCCCATACTCGTCCAATGTTGTTCTTGTCAGGAAGAAGGATGGTTCCCTTCGATTTTGTATTGATTATAGGTAACTCAATCAAAGAACAAGGAAGGATGCGTACATGTTACCACGGTTTGATGACACCATAGATACTCTTAGTGGGTCCAAATACTTTTCCAAGTTGGACCTCCGTTCAAGTTATTGGCAAGTTGAAATGGAAGAAGCTGATAAACCCAAAACTGCTTTTGTTGTTGGAAACCTTGGTTTTTTTCGAATGCAATATAATGGGCTATGGGTTAACAAATGCACCAGCTACACTCCAAAGGTTAATGGAGAAATGCATGGGTGATATACACCTAAGAGATTGTTTAAATTTCTTGGACGATATTTTGATCTTCTCCAAAACCTTTAATCAGCATATCGACCGCGTGGAAGCTGTCTTTGGTCGTCTTGAACAGCATATCTAAAGTTAAAACCATCCAAATGTGAGTTATTTATGTCCTCCGTCACATACTTTGGTCATGTGGTTTCGGAACAGTGTGTTGAAACTGATCCAGAAAAAGTTTCAGCAGTTCATTCTTGGCCAATCCCTACTAATGTGAGAGAGTTACGGTGATTTCTTGGTTTCGTGGGATACTATCGTCGTTTTATTAGGGATTTTGCAAAGCTGGTCCAACATCTACATACACTTCTGCAATGTTACCATTCAAGCCCAACTAAATCTAGGAAGAAACCCAAATTCCACCCAGTTCCATGGTATTGGGGTGAAATACAGCAAATTGCTTTTGATCAGGTTAAATGAGCCTTATAGCAACCCCCAGTGCTTGCATATGACGATTATAATCCCCTTTGTCTTGCATATTGATGCAAGTGGTTATGGTCTTGGTGCGATGTTATACCAAAAACAAGATGGTGCCGAAAGGGTAATAGCTTATGCAAGTCGTGGTCTACGACCAAGCAAGAAAAACTACCCAGCTCAGAAAAGGGAATTCCTAGCCATGAAATGGGCAATTACAGATAAGTTTGCAGATTATTTGCAGGGCCATACATTTGAGGTTATAACAGATAATAATCCGCTTACCTATGTCCTTACAAAAGCAAAGCTAGATGCTACAAGTCAAAGATGAATTGCTTCCTTGTCTTCTTTTGACTTTATAATATCATATTAGTCAGGTAAATTGAATGTTGACGCTGACAGTCTTTCACGTCACCCTAACCTTACACAATGCAATATGTAGTTCTGCTAGCACGTTCGTTCCTTTTTCTGAGACACTTGCATTGTCGTGCCCTCATTCGGCCGGTGAGGGTTCGGGTTTTAGTGGGTTTTGGTGAATCACGTGGTGTTCAACAATACTTCCGACAATGGAGTCGAATACATTTATTCGATGGTATTTTATACAACCGCTGTTATAGAAGGTCAGTCAGTGAGGCAACTGGTCATTCCTCAGTCATACACAAATATTGCATTGGCTGGTATACATGAAGATGTTGGTCATTCAGGTAAGGAAAAAAGTGTGAATATAAACTGAAAATCTAATTATTGAAAACAATTTCATGTTGGGATATATATTTCAATCATTTATTAGATTAAAATAACAGGCTTTGTATTAGTTTATATTAGTATTTAATTATTAGTATAAATTTAGTATGCCATAATGCTGTAACATTTGGATGTCACATATTCTGGCTAAGTTAATTCTAAAGTATGATTTGAAATAAGCAGTGTAAGAAATTATCAGAGAGCTGGATTCAGATGTTGTCTTTTGTTGATCTGACATGTAAATAACTATCAGATGAGATTTAGCACTGTCCGTTTGCAAGGCAGTATGGCATGTAAGAAACTACCATGATATTTCAATGTTCCTGGCTTCGCCCCTCCTACAACTGACATGCAAAAAGCTATCCGATGCAGAGTGCTACTAACATACGTATTGATAATCTCTGTTGTGGCATTCCTACCTTCGTACAGAACAAAATACAGACAAATGGAAGTGTTACCTATAAATCACTAAAGCACAAATTGCCATCATCGTAATCTTTCTGTAAATCATCTACATCATACAGCTCATTATTATCTTTGTACTGGATTTGATACACTGCATTATCAGCACCATCTTTGCCAGATGTTACACCAAGAACTATACCGCTGTACCATTTTTCCTCACCATGTTCATTATCCCACCTATGTGATATCCTTCTGCCAACAAACTTAGCGTTTGCTTTCCGTCTTGTCCTGCAAATGATGTATACACAACAAAGTTTCATGTTTTAATTATCGAGACTGTTCACACTATAATGGAATGGTTAATTTATAAAATGTCACTTATACATTTCTTTCTAAATGTGTACAGATTGTTGGTACCTGCAGTTGTATTCATAAATTTAAATTGTACAATTTATGAATTTAGTTGTTTGTTAATGAAAGTTGAAGTTGGTGATGCAATTGCAAGAAATTCCTCAAGCCATGATAGTTTTAAAATAATAGCCTATATTATTAAGTTAGACTAGACATGTATAACTAATATGACATGTGATAATGTGTCTAATACATATGTAAATTAATTGACACACTAATACCGTGATTGCAAAAAAAATGGCACAGTGGCATGAGACGTTGAAGGTTGGTTGATCAATGGCAGAGTGTTTTGGAAGGTTGAAGGCTGGCTGATCAATGAAAGGGAATGGATATTTGTTGTAGTCTTCTTACTGACACGGATGTTCACTGCACTGGAGTCCGATACACTCACTGACTGTGTGTACTGAAATAGTAAAATGTGTTACAAAATACTGCCTTCAGGCATGTGAAACATTTAAAGAAAAATTCTGAAAACGGTACATTCAACATAAATCTATGGTAAATAACTTAAAGACGCACGATGTTTAAAATTTTACATAATGGTTCGTTAGAATAGAATTCAATAACCGATTGACAAACTGTTATCAATCTAATGTAGGACCGTTAAAAACATGATAAGCCCTTTGTTCTATTTAGTTTCATTATATTGCAAAAATACCATCGTATATATTCAGTATTTCAAAATTTTTGGTTTTAATAAGTATTTAATTTTCAATTAGCGACTGTTCCTCGGTTTTAATATGTAAATATAATAATATGTCGATAGACTGTGATAGTTTGATTATCTGTGATTACATTAGTCTCTTATAATTCTTTTATAATGAATGGTGTTGTACTTTGCCACGATAATTTGTTGTGTAAATTTTATGTTTATGCCTGTACAACGATGAGACTGAAATAAAGAATAACTCTATATAAATATGTTACTTTGTTGGGATTGCATGTGTTGGGAATGAAAAGTGCATTATACATTTTAAAAATATCTTCTATATATAGGCCTAAACGGAAGCAAAGGCATAGAGAGCCTTTAAGATTAAAAATTAAGAACAAAAACAGAGTCACTAAATATGTACATGTAGCTGATAACATCTAAACTATTCATAGATTATGGCTAGATATAAATATATCAAGGCTTTAAATACATCGTTCCGTTAAATAGGCTTAGCATTTAAATTTACACACCCATGGAAATGCTGGCTTTCTGATTCCAGAGACAGATTTATGTCTGCTAGCTCTGGTAGCAAATGAGAAAAATAGAATGCTCTCAATTTGGGTACCATTTTATTTCTCCACAATTCCTGATCTCTAAATATCCGCTCAATATATATGTCATATGGATTAGTCCTCCTAACTATGAAGTCACACCATTGTTTTTCTAAAATGTTCAGTTGACCTTGGACTTGAAAGTAATATTTGTGTGTTTTCTTTAAGGAAGGTTTGCCACTTTTATCAATACCAAGACAGAATGTTTTTTCTTTTCTTGCAGCTTCTTCAATTTGTACATCCCTGTTTTGCAACAAATTCTTAATTTCTATTAATCCTGTGGTGCCATCATTCAAATGAACAATCCCATCGCTAGATGTAGCGAGGAATCGGTTTTCAGCAGAAATTTGGAGTCCGGGAACATTAATGGTTAAGATGACATGTCTCCCTTTATTTTGTATGTTTATATATTCTGTGCGGCTATTTTCCTCCTCCATCAACCCCTTGCGTGTATATGCATTTCCTCCCAAATTTGAGTAAAGAAGACGTTTGGTGAGTATCGGACTATTATTGTTCAAACCCCGACTAACAATGTCTCCAAAAATTGAACTTGTCAAGCGTTTTCTTCTTTCATCTTTCCACCGATCATTAACTGACTGACCTCTTGTTTCAATTTCTATAGCTGTTGCCTCAATTTCTGCAACTTTCACATTTTCTTCATAATACTCATCACACTGTAATTTCAGTTCAGTTGAAGATAGATCGGTGCTGTCCTGAAGTACATTAGGACCATATGCCTGTTTTGCTTTTTTTGAATTTGATACCTTTCCTTGTTTAGTGATCATTTTACGTTTGTAGCGATTTTTGTTTTGGTTTCTGGCTTTTGTTGTCTTTTCATTGTGCGTATGTAATGTTTTGATCGTTGTCTGTATGTTTGGATGAATATGTTATCTGGTTGCTTCCCTGTTACTTTCCCATACACCATAGGTGACCATGCTGGTCCTCTGGTTGACCGTAATCCACCGCCATAGAAACGAGCATAAAAAGGACACTCTGAAACAACGGTTAGTGACCTTACCACCATCAAATTTACATCTTATGTTCATCCAACATTCTGCCAAATTTCTGGTGAAGTTTGAGATTAGTCTATCAGAATTGTTGGCCATTCTATTTAAGATGAAATATACGTCTTTCAGAAGGTCCTCGTGTTTGGTCCCTATTGACTCTCCTCCAGTCCTTAATCTATTCTCTTCATCCTCGGACATCTCCTTCATAATGTCAGTCCACATTTCACTGACATCTTTCACTGCATCCCCATCCTCATTACTACGGACTTCTACATCTATATCTCCATCAAAGTGTGGTCTTTTTGTTCTGAGAGAATTTACAAAAATCTGTAGAGCATACAAATTTGTCATGAATTCCTAGAACATGCCTTCAACAGTTTTTAATGTCATGTCGAAGTTTGACTTTGGCTAATGCAAATTACTTTCATTGCTTCTCATCTTAATGGCACATCTTACGCCCTGCACTATTCTCTTTCTATTTAAGACGGACAGTTTTCCCTTTCCTGTGTAGTGTGATTTGTCTGAAACTAACTGTTCTAAGTGAGCCCTTAGACACTTGCATGCATGATTGGCACATTCAATTGTTTCCACATATGGATCCCAAACAGCAACATTTCCCACAATACTCTAATACACGGAACTGTCTCCATTAGCAATCATTTTCATGTATCTCACGCCATGTACCTGCTCGCATTCCAAGAAACCTTCCAGAATGATATCGCTTTCCATTGACTGTGCCGAATCATTCCAGTTTTTGAAGCATGTGTGCTTATTGGGTTCAACATCTTTGGATTGAGCAGCACTGTATATATAACACAATCTATTTCTGATGCCAATGTGTAGAAGTTTCTTTGTATACAATCCAAAGATAACTGCAACTCCAGCTATGGCATTATACGTGTGTTTGTGTGATCTCTTACACCACCCATCATCACATACAACAGACACAGCAGGTACACCATCATGATACGAACCTCAATGGCATGCTCTCTCTCTTCCCTTCCCGTTTCTTTCATATCTTCTTGGAGAACTTCTCGCCACCACTCTCCAATCTGCTCTTCTGTCTTTGTGTATCTGACTGGTTTCATTCCAGGAATTCCTAAAGTTCCCATGAACTCGTTCATTACAGAGCAACCACCACCTGTTACCATACTACCCCATACACCTTTTACGTTAATTTCCGAGAGGTCTCCATCTTTACAACTGACAGGTTCACTGCTATGTATAGAAAACACTCTACATTTTGCATTTATAATGCACTCCAACCCATCCCTTTTTTCTGATACTAGTATAACTGGACCTATGCCATTCGTTGCCTTTTCTATGGCCTTTTCACATAAAGCCGAATGCCTGCTTATTTCACTGATATGGTCCTTCAGTTTACCCAAACTAATTATACGATTTCCAGACAGGTCTTTTGGTTCTATTACTTGCAACCTTACTTTACTACTGTCTCTGTCTTTCATACAAATATAGCGCTTAGCTCTCTCAACAGCTAATCTGGCAAACTTAAATTTCAGATCTACAGTTTTTGTTAGACAAAAAGCATTGGGTTTCTTAAAGGTACTCAAGGTCATTTTCACACGTTTTTTCATTGATAGCTGCTTTCGTCTACTGTACAACCCATGACTGCCACCAGCAACACCAACTTTTCTGTATCGTCTACTACTTCTTTTACGTGTGTTACCCATATTTACTAAATTATACACAATAAATAAACACTATATCAAGGAATAAGGACAATACGGATTCAATAGTCACAATTGCTATTTCAATGTAAAACACACACTATATAATGAGATATGAAATTGGATATGTGATATAACAGTCAATGGCTCTCCTCATACACCATATTATTACACCACCATGCTTGTTTACAATTTCCTATAGTCTCTAAATCTTTTTTATACTTTATTTATTTTACAACGATTGCGAAGCAAGTTTATCAACTTATATTAATCACTCTCGTTGGCTCGGATGAAAGCGTATATGTGGTCATTCATGTGGGAGGAAACCGGAGTACCCGGAGAAAACCCACCTGTCCGATCTGGCGACCATCGTACCATCTCACATACTTCCCACATACTTCCTATAACTATTTATATATACATACGTACCTACCTATTAACTACTTATAATTATTTCTTAGGCAAGAGGTAAATAAGAAGAACTTAAAATAAAAAATATATATCTCCAAGCATATGATCAATCAAAACAAATAACCATTGTATATATGATCCAAAGCATTACTAGTGCAATCGAATATTGCGGTATTGTGGATATTCTCATAACTAATAACTTTACGTGCAAGAAAATGCAGATCAAGCAAGTATTTTTACCTTTTTATGTAAAAAACCATGAACGATATGTCTGCAATACACACAACTTTTAGTCACCATTTTCAATTTGTATTGGTTTCCGATTCGTCCGGTCTACAAACAGTTATGTGGGGAACCAGCAACAATCTGTTGCTTCCTGCTAGGCGCCAATACAGCTAAATAAATAGTTCCTATTATGCCGATAGAAATAAATGGACATTTTATGACAATAGGTTACATTTACATTCAGCATTGTCATTCTACCTTCATTTTTATAATTTTTGTTAACAAATCACGATCTTTTATCTTTTCATTCTCACTGCGTAGGAATCCGATTCACCTTTTTTAACCTACAGCCAATCGACGAACCAAAAATATGTAAACAAATTACAGTGTTACGTTTTTATACGTTTTTACTTGTAAGACAAGCGTTTATGCAATTGGAACTACGACAGTTAAAATCTTCATACGTTCATTTGCGGAATTAGAATATACATCTAATCATGGCAAGATCTGTTTGAAAATTGCATTCGTTTACAATATTTATACTGATTATTCTGAGTAAAAAATACAAAATGGCGGTGGTCATTTTTTCAGGTAGATGCACGAGTCATTCTGCAACTTTTCGTTGTAACATTTACTTAAAGTAAGTAATAGTCTATCATCTGCTACTCAGTTCCAGCTATTCAAATATGTTTGTCTTCTACAATTTTTCAGAGAAATTATTTTGATATATATGTGTACACAAAAAATGTGCTCATTTTCAGGTTTTCAAATAGCACAAACTATGCCATTTTAACATAATAGGTTTGACTATGCCTATTGACTTGTTCAGTTATTAATAGACAACAATTTGTCAACATTTCATATTTCACCATGACGTACAGTCAGAGATATATGACATTTTATATTTTGGTGGTCAAATGTGATGGTCACCAATGGCTGCCGGACAAGTTACCTTAACTTGTCACTTGTCAGATCTTGAGATGGATCTGTATGAACTAACTGTGGTTCTAGTAGGTTTCCCGACCCTGACTTTTAAACTACAATGAATTTATTTATTTGTTATTAGTTAGTTATCGCGTGGATTATTTTTGTAGTTAGATTTATATGTTTGCGTATATATATTACTGCGCCAGGTGTAGGCTGCAATGTTTTGCTCTGTTCGTTTTTGGATTTTACTGCTAAAACGAGTGACTCTAGAATTCAGATTTTTGGCATAGTTGTTTATAAACTGGATACCATCATGATTCTGAGTTTGTTTTGTGGAATTATCATTGGATTTATTAGTTATACTGATTTAAAACAATTTGGAATTGGAAAATATTGGATATATACTGTGATAATTTCAATATTTTTGGTGAACAACATCTCACCAAGTGAAATGGCTATTCAGTACTATAGAGACCAATTATTGGATTTTAGATATGTGCCCAGAAGGAACATAATACCAAATGAAGAAAGATTATCTGTACTTAAAACCCACACTATTTTAAGATATAGAGGTAAACGAGCTGGCCGCCCGAGGACACAGACTAATGCTGGCATACATTTGACTAATCTAATTCCAATTAAACTGGATCACACAATTATCAAAAATGCCCACAGAAAAAGACAAATTAAAATTGCTACTGTCAATGCCAGATCAATTAGAAAGAAAACAGCAGAATTTGTGCAACATATATTTGAAGAGAACATTGACTTTTGCCGTGTGACGGAAACTTGGCTCCAAGTGGATGGTGACGATGTTATACGGGGTGAACTTGCTCAGGATGGTTTCTGCTTTGACGATGTACCCAGATCTAGTCGCTGTGGCGGGGGACTCGGTCTTATGTATAGAAACAATCTGAATGTGTCCAAACTTCCTTTCAATGCATTTCGTTCATTTGAGTGTTCCGAATGGAAAGTATGTAGCCAAACATTCATTATTCATGTCATTGGAATTTATAGAACTCCATATTCCGAACGAAATCCAATCACTATGGCTGCATTCATGAAAGAATTTGAAGAATATCTAGAACAAGTCATGTCACAAACTGGGTCCATAATGATTCTTGGGGACTTCAATATTCACATCGATAATCGTTCTGAATGTTACACCAAAAAGTTTCTAAATTGCTTAAAATCGTTTGGCTTGATCCAACATGTAAATACACCAACTCATTCTGAAGGCCATATTTTGGACTTGATCATCACGAAAAAGGAGGATAAACGCGCCAGTGTTACCAATGTTTCCACAGATTACTATCTCTCTGACCACTGTTTTGTCAGCTGCAACTTGGAACAAACGCGCCCTCCCCTAGTAACCAGAAATATAAAATCTCGAAACTGGAAATGTGTTTCTAAAGAGTCGTTCGGATTGGATCTCAAAAACTTGCAAAACCTTGTAGAGAAATCGTCAACTGTGAATGAACTTGTATCTGATTTCTCTAAGACAACATCCGAAATTGTTAACAAACATGCGCCCCTGAAAGAAAGATCAGTGACATGTAGACCCAAGGTTCCGTGGTATTCTGGATACTTGAGACTATTAAAGCAGTATAAAAGATCAATTGAAAAAATCTACTTCCGAGACAGGTCAGACATTACCAAAACTGTTTACAAGAATGTAAGAAACTCGTACACTGCTGCGGTAACATCAGTTAAGGACGGGCACTATCAAAGCAGAATAGGAGAGGCTGAGGGAAATGTGAAGAAACTCTACAGTGTTACTTCTAACTTACTGGGACGATCTAAAGAAAACCCTCTTCCACCGCACACGAGTGAAGTTGCTTTGGCAAATGACTTCTTGCAATATTTCACTGGTAAAATCTTGAAACTACGCAATGACTTGGATAACATTAGCACTGAATCCGACCTATCGGTGCCTGGAATTAATGACACATTAGAAACATCGTTGTGTCCAAATGTTCTATCTGAATTCCAGTTAGTAACTGAAAGTGATATCACCAAACTTGTGAAAGAATCAAAATCTACCACATGTGAACTGGATCTAATGCCAACATCAAAACTAAAAGAGAACCTTTCTACAATAATACCTGTTATGACAGAAAGTGTCAATAGGTCATTGTCAACTGGTGTGTTCCCAGATGAGTGGAAGAGTGCTGTAGTGAAGCCCCTGCTGAAAAAGAAAGGTCTCCCCCTAGAACTGAAAAACTATCGCCCAGTGTCAAACCTAACTTTCTTGTCCAAAATACTTGAAAAAGCAGCAATGACTCAGATTTCAAATTATATCGAATTAGAAAATCTGTTACCAACATACCAAAGTGCTTATCGTAAAGGTCATGGTGTAGAGACCGCCATGATGAAAATGTATAGTGACCTTCTTGAAACAGCTGACAAGAGTCACATCACTATCGTTGTAATGATCGATCTCAGTGCCGCATTCGACACCATCGACATACCAATATTGCTTGAAGTCTTACAATCTGACTTCGCAATTCAGGGAACTCCCCTGAAGTGGATTCAATCATATCTTAGCGGCAGAGACATGAAAATAGTCATCGAACAGTCAGCGTCCAAATCCGAGCCACTGGAGTTCGGTGTACCTCAGGGTTCTTGTGCTGGGCCGGTTATATTTACCCTCTATATAGCAGCCCTTAACAAAGTTGTAAAAAAGTATCCTGCAGATCTTTATGGATATGCAGATGACCATAAAGTGGCATTCAAAATTAAAGCTGGAAATAATGAAAGTGAGGCATCTGTTCTGAAACAACTTGAAGATTGTTTAAATGACGTCATTGGATGGATGACCAAATTCAAACTTAAAATGAATAACAGCAAAACTGAAATTATCATGTATGGCACGAGGCAACAGCTGTCGAATACGAACATAAGTAGTGTGACTGTTGGCGGGATTGAGGTTAAGTGTGTTGACAATGCGAGAGACCTCGGTGTTCTGATGACAAGCACCTTAAATTTTGACAAACACATCCAAAAAAAGTGTCAGATCGCCAACATGCAACTGAGAAATCTAAAAGTTATTAGAAAACATCTTAGTCAAAAATCTACAGAAATACTAGTCCATGGCCTCATTCACTCCCACTTAGATTTCTGTAATGGACTATTCACAAACATTCCTACTTACCAAATGAAACAATTAGAACGTGTCCAAAATCACGCAGCAAGAGTTGTAACCGGTGCTAGTTTTGACCAACCAAGCAATGAGATCCTAAAAACATTGCACTGGCTTCCTGTTCGTGCCCGCATCATGTACAATGTGATTGTTACTGTGTTCCGGGCGTTAAATGGTACAGCGCCTGTGTATATCCAAGGACTGTTCCAACCTGCCATTCAGACCGAATATAGGCAAAAACTACGATCATCAACATCTAGTGAAACCAAACTGTATGAACCACCACCAACACAAATAAAACTGGCGGACAAATATCGTTACCGTAGGACCGAAATGGTGGAACTCGCTCCCAGACTATCTCAGGGATGTGAAAAAGGAATCAGAATTCAAATCAAAACTAAAAACATACTTGTTTCGACGGTTCTTGAACTAGAGTGTATGTATGACTGTGTCGTTGATTCTGAATTCTACAGTGACTTGCTAGGAAATAAATTGATGTGTTTTTAAATATGATCATATATGTCTCACATTTGCCTTGTTGTAAATGATGTTTTGTAAATACTCATTTTACACTCTATTTTTAGGAATTGTAGGCGGGTCAATATACCACCTGACCCCAAAAAAATTGCAACAGTTTGTTTTTTGGTTGTTTCTTGCAGTTTAGGATGTGGAAAACACCATATCAAAAGTTTACCAAATTTGACCTACGGGAAAGTCCCTAAAATGACGTCATAAACAAGATGGCCACCAAACATAAAAATGTACTAGAAATCAGCCTTTTGGACATTTTAAACAGCCAGAAATACATTTTTGGGCACAAACAAATTATCCAAGGGCTCAAGAAAGTTAAATTTAACCATAAAGGTTTGATTAGTGGCGGCCATTTTGAAATTCAAGATGGCCGCCACCATAAACCTAGAATCATCATTATCTCAGTAATTAAGCCAGATAGGACGATGATTCCAGTGCCTATACCCACATTTGTGGGGTCAAGGAATACAATAACATCAGTTTCAGTAATTAATGGGCTGCCCTAATGTCTGTTTTGTAAGGCAGCCATCTTGGATTTCAAGATGGCCGTTGGCTATTACCTGGTTTTGCTTCTATCTCGGTAATTAAGGCACATATAACGGTGTTTTTGGCACCTTCACTTACATTTCAGGGGCAAGGAATACAATGATATTAACTCAAGTGATGTTTGGACTGTCCCTGTGTCTGATTAGTAAGGCCGATCAGTGTCTTACACGTCAGATTGTGACTAAAATCATTGAGGATAATCCTCAGTTTCAAGAAGAAGTGGAGGAATTGGAGAGATTTCACGCACTCATGGATACTGGCAGAAGGGACCTTGACTCAGTGTTGCAATCAGATTGCATTCGTTGTATCGATAAAAGGTTGACCGAGGAAAGGGATAAACTTGCAACAACATCGAAAACCAGTGCACTGTCGATCAACTACCAGTGCATGGTAGAAGTTGCAAGGGGACTTGTGGCGGCTGATCGGATGGGATCGTGGGAGATGCACCTCCAAAGTATGCCGATATTTGCAGCCGCTGGTCATCCCAATTATCTGAAGTCAGCGCGTCTCTATCTCGAGAAGATGATAGCATTAGAAGAAGACAACCCTAAGGTTCATCAAATGTTCAAGTCTGGGTTTCATGTCATCAGGCGCAGCAACCAATACTGGGCTGGCCTTGGCTCTGATCTTGTGATAGAACAGACACTAATGCGGTCACTAAAAAGCCAAGGTGGTCTCACGCGAGGTAGTGGGATGTTGGAGCACCAGAGAGCAGTTTGGACAATGTCGTCTAGTGTATCATCCTCTTATAACCTCGCAATGCAAGAACTGACCGCGAATAGCTTCACAACAGGTGAACAGCATAAAGAGTTGTCCAGTTCCAGAATTAGTCGAGATGAAGCTGACCGTGAGAAGGTTGCAGCGAAACTGAATAGCTTCACGCCATTCTCGGATGACAAGTCATTGCGCAATATCATTACTGGTATCACTGCAAATGAGGATGTCAATGTTCATGACCTATTCACAGTAGGAAATGGCGTTGTCAAGAAGATGGATGGTCATTCTGTTTTCTTCTATTCGCACAAAAGTAGTTCAAAAGTCGAGACACTTGCATCAAGCAGGGAAGTCAGAGTTTCTGAGGACCGAACCATATATCCTGCATTGTTATTCCAGAGGTTCTTAGTTGTGTCACGGACAGGCGATCTCCAGATAGACGAAGTGATGAACTATGAACTCTGTCCATACCCAATGTCTCTGTTCGAAGCAAAGAACATCTTGCGCCAGCCAGATAAGCCACAATTGGCAGAAGCAATAAAAGACTATGTTTCACCCAAATCTGACGATGCCATCACCCAGACAGTTCCCGGAACAGACTGCTATGTTCTCGATGGGGGATCACTTCTGCACCGGTTAAAGTGGAAGGAAGGATGCACCTACAGTTCAATTGCTGACGAGTATGCCTCATTCACAGTCAACCACTATGGCAAAGCCACTGTAGTGTTCGATGGTTATGAAGTTGGGCCGAGTACAAAGGATTGCACTCATCAGCGTCGTAGTAAAAATAAGAATGTAAACAAGAATATTTTATACATTTTTGCGCTTTATAAATGCTTTGTATTTGTATTTGTATTTGTATTTGCTAAAACAAGGTCATTATAATGTAAGACCTTTCCACGAACCTCTCCCTCACGTTAAAATAAACACACCAAGAAGCAAACAGATTTGTCTTATTATATACAAGTTGAGCAACGGCTAAATTAATAGCATCGATCCATGATACCTCGATTACATACCCGGTGCATAGCAACGATACGTGATACCTCGGTTACATTCCCGGTGCATAGCAACGATACGTGATACCTCGGTTACATACCCGGTGCATAGCAACGATACGTAACCACCCAACAACAACAACCCGATACATCGGTTTTATACCTGGTGCATAGCAACGATACGTGATACCTCGGTTACATACCCGGTGCATAGCAACGATACGTGGTACCTCGGTTACATACCCGGTGCATAGCAACGATACGTGATACCTCGGTTACATACCCGGTGCATAGCAACGATACGTGATACCTTGTTACATACCCGGTGCATAGCAACGATACGTGATACATCGGTTTCATACCTGGTGCATAGCAACGATACGTGATACCTCGGTTACATACCCGGTGCATAGCAACGATACGTGATACCTCGGTTAAATACCCGGTGCATAGCAACGATACGTGATACATCGGTTACATACCCGGTGCATAGCAACGATACGTGATACCTCGGGTACATACCCGGTACATAGCAAAGATACGTGATACCTCGGTTACATTCCCGGTACATAGCAACGATACGTGATACATCGGTTTCATACCTGATGCATAGCAACGATACTTGATACCTCAGTTACATACCCGGTGAATAGCACCGATCTATGATACCTCGGTTACATACCCGGTGCATAGCAACGATACGTGATACATCGGTTACATACCCGGTGTATAGCAACGATACGTGATAACTGGGTTACATACCAGGTACATAGCACCGACGCCTGCTACCTCGGTGACGTACCATCTGTATAGCACCGATATATGATACCTCGGTACATACCCGGATATAGCACCGATACATGATTCCACGGTTAGATCTCCGATGTATAGCGCCAATACCTGATACCTCAGTTACATACCCGGTGCATAGCACCGATACATGATACTTAGGTTACATACACGGTGCATAGCACCGATACCTGATACCTCGGTGACGTACCTGCTGTATAGCACCGATACATGATACCTCGGTATATACCCGGTGTATAGCACCGATACATGATTCAACGGTTACATGTCCGGTGTAGAGCACCGATACATGATACCTCGGTTATATATACCCGGTGTATAGTAACGGTACATGATATCTAGGTTACATACCCGGTGCATAGCACCGATACTTGATACCACGGTTACATACCATGTTAATAGCACCGATACACGATACCTCGGTTATATATACCCGGTGCATAGCAACGATTCTTGATACATCGGTTACATACCTGGTGCAAAGCAACGATACATGATATCTAGGTTACATACCCAGTGCATAGCACCGATACTTGATACCTCGGTTACATACCATGTTAATAGCACCGATACATAATACCTCTATTACATACACAGTGCATAGCAACGATTCTTGATACATCGGTTACATACCTGGTGCAAAGCAACGATACATGACACATAAGTTACATACCTGGTGAATAGCACCGATATATTATACCTAGGTTGACATACCCGGTGTATAGCACCGATACATGATAAATAGGTTACATACTCGATGTATAGTACCGATACATGATACCTCGATTATATACCCGTCGAGTAGCACCGATACATGATACCATGATACCGCTGTTAAATACCCGGTGCATAGCACCAACACATGACACCTCGTTACATACCCGGTGCATAGTACCGATACATAAGACCTCGGTTACAAACTCTGTGTATAGCACGAATATAAGATACCTCGTTTACATACCCGGTGTGTAGCACCGATAAATGATACCTCGGTTACATTCCCGGTCAATAGCACCGATACATGATATCTCGGTTACATACCCGGTGCATAGCACCGATACATGATCCTTCGGTTACATACCCGGTGCATAGCACCGATACATGATCCTTCGGTTACATTCCCGGTGCATAGCGCCGATATATGCGACATCGGTTACATACCCGGTGCATAGTACCGATACATGATACTTCGGTTACATACCCGGTGCATAGCACCGATATATGCGACATCGGTTACATACCCGGTGCATAGTACCGATACATGATACCTCGGTTACATACCTGGTGGTTAGCACCGCTACATGATTCCTCGGTTACATACCCAGTGAATAGCACCGATACATGATCCTTCGGTTACATACCCGGTGCATAGCACCGATGCATGAACCCATAGGTTACATACCCGGTGTACAGCACATATACATGATCCCTCGGTTACATACCCGGTGTATAGCACCGATACATGATCCCTCGGTTACATACCCGGTTGTATAGCCCCGATATATGCGACATCGGTTACATACCCGGTGTATAGCACCGATACATGATCCCTCGGTTACATACCCGGTGTATAGCCCCGATATATGCGACATCGGTTAATACCGGTGTATAGCCCCGATATATGCACATCACAACCATAGCCCCGATATATGCGACATCGGTTACATATCCGGTGTATAGCCCCGATATATGCAACATCGGTTACATACCCGGTGTATAGCCCCGATAATGCGACATCGGTTACATATCCGGTGTATAGCACCGACACATGATCCCTCGGTTACATACCCGGTGTATAGCACCGATGCATGATCCCTCGGTTACATACCCGGTGCATAGCACCGATATATGCGACATCGGTTTAAAGTCTATATATGAACCAAGATCTCATGATTCGGTGCTCTTATTATAGTCAGGTGGTTTAGCAACAATTTTCAGGGTTAACGTTACCTGCCGGACAAAAGTACCAACTTTGGCATGGAGTTTTTTTCGACCTATCTATTGATTTTATTCGTGGAACCCACTTGATCGGTTCCGATTTTCCAAGATGGCGGCCAAAATCCAAGATGGCTGCCTGGAATAAAAGGAAATTTCATATAGCTGGCTATAAACATCGGAAAAGAGCAAATGAGGTATCGATTTTGGGGTTTTCTGGGTCACTGAAACAGATGCTGGTCATAACATTTTGCTCAGGTCACCCATTTCCAAGATGGCGGCCAAATTTCAAAATGGCCACCAGAAAAAAGGAAATTTCATATATCTGGCTGTGAAAATCGGAAATGAACAAATGAGGTGTCAATGTTGGGGTTTTCTGGGTCACTGAAACAGATGCTGATCATGGCCAATACTACACTACCATATATGACAGAAATTTGGATATAGAGGTGTAAAATCATTTTTTCGAAATTACACTTACAGTACCATATCTTTTCAGATAAAGCAACATGGAGCTAGACTTTAGTCGATGCATCATCTGCCAAGAAGAAAAGGCTGAAGAGTTAAGATGTCCCCTTCTCAACCCGTCAGTAGGCAGCGATAATACATCTGCGTATCAGTCATTCTTGACGAATGTTGAACAGGTCCGTGAGATTAATCTGCTCCCAACCGGACTGAAGTTTGGGAGTGATCAAACCGTTGACACGTTTGTGAACAATAATAATAATAACTTTTATTTCCTCTAATTATAGGAGAGCACAATCCTGTCATGTACAGTTCAGCAACTACAAACTGACAAGAGCGAGAAAGCGAAAGGAATCCAATCCACATGAAAATGATAATGAACAAGGTAGACAACCTAGTAAGCAGCGCTCAATCATGTTGATAGAACAATGTTTCTTTTTCGAGAAAGGCGCAGACGAGGATAATCCACTCCACCACGTTTCATCATATGATATGGATACGGGCCTTAATACTATGATTAGTGAACTGTAGAATACCCAGCTACTTGCTAAGATTGTTGGGTCAGATCTCATGGCCATGGATGCGACGTATCATTTAACATGTTTGACCCACATTCGAAATCGATATCGCAGTCATATGAGACAGTTACAGAAGGCAGCAATAAACACTGACGATATAATGAATGAGTCAAGAACATTTGTTGAACTTGCTGGTTATATTGAAATGTCAGTCAATGCTGGAACTCTTATCTTCAAATTATCAGAGGTACACACCCTGTATGTTACTCGGCTTGAGGAGCTGAACATTATAAAGACTATCAACAAAACAAGATTGAAGGAGCAATTGCTTGAACGGTTCTCTGATGCCCAAGCACAACATGATGGCCGGAACATCATTATAATATTCAAGGATGGAATAAAAGACATGATTAAAGATGCCCTGAAGACACGTGACTTTAGTGAAGATGCCCTGGTACTGGCACAAGCAGCAACAATCGTTAGAAAGGATATCTTTCATCATGAAGGATTCCAATTCACCGGCCAGTTTCCACCTGGTTGTCAGGAGAAATCATTGCCATCGAGTCTACAGTGTCTCGTCTCCATGATTGTTAATGGTCCAAATCTGATAGAGAGTAACGATTCACAAGTGTGTCTAACTGTTGGACAAACCATCGTCCACAACGTCAAGAAAGGTAAACCTAAATCGCCTACGAAAGTCCGGCACACTCTGGACAGAGAACCTCCACTACCAATATACTTTGGCCTAAATATACACGCACTGACTAGAAGTAAGAAGATCATCCAACAGTTACACCAGATGGGTATCAGTGTTTCCTATGACAGGGTGATGCATATTGAAGAGTGGCTTGTCACAGCTGTATGTGAGAGGTTTGAAGATGATGGTGTAGTAGCTCCAACTATTCTGGGAAAAGGACTCTTTACTGTGGGCGCTCTTGACAATCTCGATCACGATCCAAGTGCAACAACAGCCACGACATCTTTTCATGACACTGGCATTAGTGCATTTCAATTCCCAAGCACGAGGGAACCTGGTGTCATCAGGGAACCTGCCACATTACCGTCATCAAGGGCGCATACTCACTCGCTTCCAGACCATTATGTTTCTGTTCCTGCAGTTTCGTTGAAATCTACTGCTGTGCAGGTACCTGAGAGTAATAGTGAACCTGTTAAGCTTGACCTGGCTGGTTGCAAAACGTCAAGCATATGACTGGATGGAACATAGTCTTCAACATATCAGTGATGTGGAACTGTGCAAGACGAGTTCACTTACATGGTCTGCCTATCACGCCACTCGACAACAGCCAACATCAGAGCTAACAGCAATATCTGTACTGCTCCCTCTCTTCTATGAAATATTAAGCACACCAGCAATGATTAAACATGTCATGGATGTACATCGGCAGACAACAGAGTATCTCAACCCAGGACAAATCCCAGTGATTACGTTTGACCAGCCTCTGTTCACGCTCGCCAAGTACGTACAATGGAAATGGCCAGATCTCTATGGCGAGAAAGTCTATGTCGTTATGATGGGTGGACTGCACATTGAGAAGGCACTATGGAACACTGTTGGAGATTTATTAGATGGGTCAGGTTGGACGACAGCTCTCACTGAATCTGAAGTTGTTTCATTTGGAACAGCTGATTCATTCCTGAAAGTAGCACACATTACCAGGACTCGGCATGCCCACAGGTCACTGTTCTTGTTCTTCAGGGGCTACTGAATGAAGCATTCAATCAGAGATCTAATGTTGATGAGATTTTCAGCAACTGGCTGGAACAAATGTGTACAAAATCACCCATGTTCAAGTTCTGGCACATGATCGCACACTATGAGATCCTGATTCTTATATGTGTTAGAGCCCATCGGGAGAGAAACTTCTCATTGTATGTTACTGTACTAGAGGCACTCGTACCACTGTTCTTTGCGTTAGACCACGTGAACTATTCTCGGTGGTTGCCTGTACACATTAGAGACATGAAGGCGCTGCCACAAGAGATTAAAGATGAGTTTGAAACTCGGAATCACTGGACAATCGCAAAGTCGTCACGCAGATATTCTGCGATCCCAATAGACCAAGCACATGAGCAGGAGAATAAAGTGGTGAAAGCATCCGGTAGTGCAGTAGGACTCACTGAGAATCCAGTTGCCTTCAGACGCTGGATGACCGCTGGACCAGAGCTTGCCAGACTTCTGAGACAGTACGAGGATGGATATCTTCATGATGATGATCCAGAAAACCCCGCTAACTTCGAACACAATGAACAGTGACTTGCAGCACAGAAAACCTTCCAGCGACAGGTTGATAGCCTATCTAACACAACACGAAAGATGGGAAATCCCTTCCTGGATGACTTCCCAGAGTTTGTAACTCTTGATAGTCGTAACTGCGCGAATGAGGCAGTAGTGAATACAATCCGTACACTGGAAGAGACAGGCACAAAGAAGTATCGAGAGTATGTGAATACGTGGTGTTCATGGATCGGAGTCACTACATACATGAGACGATCTCAAAGAATTCACTACCCCTGTTCTCAACACAGCTCAAAGTCAGATCGAAGGATTGCAAGAAAGTAAAGGTGCTTGAGAACAATGTGGCACTCTTCGGCCAGTTATACATCTCCTTACAAAATAGAGATGATGACATCAGTGAATTCTTTGCACAGGAAGTTCAATCGTATCCTCCACCCCTGTCCGAGTTTGGAAAGCTTAATCTATCTGGTACCAAATCTCATCTGTTACAATGTATCGAGGCACCAAACCAGACAGAGGCACCTGTATTGTATGACTGCAAAGTTCTGGATGGTGCGGTGTCAGTACATGAATTGCCTGTAATAAATGTCGCAACATTCCAGGAATATGCTGATAACGTGTTTATACCCCATCTGGAACGTCAGCTGCAGAACACAAAGCGAGTGGATGTTGTGTGGGACGAATACCGGCCAGATAGCCTGAAGGAGGGAACCAGGGAGAAACGAGGCAAAGGGGGTGCGTAGAAAAGTATCAGGTGACACCAAGCTGCCGGGCAACTGGAATGACTTCCTCCGTGATCCAATCAACAAGAAGGAACTCTTTGAATCCCTGTCGTCAAAAGTTGCAGATTGCATCTTCCCTCCTGAGTGTTCGGTATATATCACAGCTGGAGAGCATGTTACATGTGTTGGAAGCTGCAATCAGGAAGAAGCAGACACTAGGATTGTGGTTCACGTGAATCATGCTTTAGAGAATGGAGCAAAATCCATACAGGTGCGAACTGTGGACACAGACGTCATCGTTGTTCTTATCGATGTGCATCATGACCTCTCTCAGATAAATGCTGATCGTGATATCTGGGTAGCATTTGGAACTGGAAAGAACTACACTCATTACAGCATCAACGCCATTTGTGCCCATCTTGGTGAACGTAAATCACGTTCCCTGCCCGTTTTCCTCTCCTTGTCAGGATGTGATACTACATCAGCGTTTAGAGGGAAAGGGAAGAAATCGTTCTGGCAGGCATGGAATGCTTATGAGGAAGTTACTGATGCCTTTGTTCATTTTGCCGCACATCCGTTTGAGCATCTTGACTTACATTCTGAATCATTTCAAAGAATCGAGAGACTAGTTGTCATAGTTGATGACAAAACAAGTAACGCCATGAATGTTAACAGTGCCCGGTTGGAGCTGTTCAGCCAGAAAAGCCAAGCTGTTGACAAGATACCACCTACTCAGAATGCACTACCCCAGCACACTAGGAGGGCATGTTATCTCAATAAACGATGTACAACCGACTATGCGTGGGCGAAAGTTGGGAACTCATTGGAACCTGTCTGGTCTACCATTCCAGAGGCGTCTAAAGCGTGCATGGAATTCGTGAAATGTGGCTGCAAAAGGGCCTGTACACTTTGCAAATGCAGCAAGGCAAATCTGCCTTGCACATCTCTTTGTCGGTACACATGTTCATCCAAATAGGATACATCGACTGTGAACTGTCTGGTAGACATACATTGTATTGAAACATTGTAGATAGAATCCCTGAATACTACCAGTATGGACTTACATGTAGGGTGATATGTAGCTATAGAAGCCACAATAACCATTCAAAATCAAGCCATAAAGTAAACCTTTTTCGGACATATCTTGAAAGATGAATGTTATAACCATGAATCCTGTCAAGAATCGGTTTTAGTGACTACAAAGACCTCTGATTTGATTTCGCAAATGCCTGTCTGTGACGTCTATAGCCAGTGACAACAGTGTAATTTCTGTTATATTGGCCGTTATATCTTGTAAATGGGTGACCTGAGCATCTGTTTCAGTGACCCCAACAACCCCTAAATTGACATCTCATTGTTCATTTCTGATATTTATAGCCAGATATAAGATATTTCTTTTTTTCTGGCGGCCATCTTGGATTTTGGCCGCCATCTTGGAAAATCAATAGATAGGTCGAAAAGAAACTCCATGCCAAATTTGGTACTTTTGTCCGGCTTGTAACGTTAAATTTGCTAAGCCACCTGACTATTAATCCCACCGGAAATACTGTTAATATTATTTCGATCAGATTGGGGATCGAACCTGCGACTATTTGAAATATGTGTGATTTGTAATCCAAGTAGAACAGTTCGACAATATGTTCCTGCAGTTTATAGTCTGTCCAAGGTATTTCCTTTGACGAATGATCTATTCTGCATACTAAGAAAGGAAATCAATACCGAACAGCGAATGGAATTAAATAAGCTGCTGCTAGTGTATCATTTTACTTGTAGCGCGACGATCGTCAGATTACGCAATAATTATGTATATATGTATGTACGTAATAATGTTTTTTTTACATCAGGTTTTTATTATTACTGGTATAAAGGTGCTACATTTCTGGATACTTTCCTTTTTGAATTTTGTCTTTGCGATAGCATTACTGGAAGTCATATCGTGATCATGCAGGTATACTATACCCGGTATATATATATATAAATATATATATATATATATATATACTATTATTCATAAAATATATTACCTTTAGTATTTCCATCATATAGTATGTGTTATTCGTGGGTAATGAAAGATATACATTTTATTTTACATATTTATTGTTATTGGTAATGTTAAAACAATGGAGTGGTCCAGTGGTTACGGTTATTGAATTTGCCACTCACTGTTGTAGCTTTGTATTTGTTTGTGTTTTACGTTTATTTATCGTCGCTACCGGTTGCCCATTTGAGCGACGCCTTCTGAAGAGATTTTAGATTTTCGGAGGCTAGTACAATCGGTTTAAAGTCCAATCTGAAAGACTGTTAATTGTATTAGGGTCAGACGGTGGGTCGAACCTGCGATCCCTGGATTACGAGTCCAACGTGTTAACCACTGGACTACAGATCCGTGCTGTAGCTTCGAATCCCATAGGGGTGTTATTATCAATTAGCGCTAATTTCGTCATTTATACATATATTATAATACTTTTAAAATGAATACAATATAACTAACTGTCAACCTTTATTTCATGAAAGTGCAATTGAAAGTGTTGGCATATTTAACGTTTAATAATTCATGTAAAACTGCAAGACGTGATTTACACATTATACTAACTACTGCCGACACGGCTCTTTTTGTCGTTGTATGGGTCTATGGTTCTTGTTGTAGTAGTGTATGTAGTTGGGGAACTCGCTTGGCGTGAGGTACCGGGGCGGGTCGGCTATGATTAAAACGAAACGTTTAATTCTTATTTATTTAACCTGGTTCAGATTCTGGATTAGCGTAATGCATAACGACAGCCTAAACACACAATAAACACGAATATGATGAGTCATAGCAATTCGGATATATCATGCATAGGTATCTCACCCGTATATATAAAATTATATATATTACGGAACGCATCACTGGTAGATAAAACCTGCTTACAAAGAACGTACGATATGACCGCATTAATTCCATATCATACTATCGCATGCGGGAATTATCGAGTCGTACAATTTCTTTAACATGATATTGAATTATTCCAATGTTAATCATTCGTACAAAGATAAAAAAAACATTCTCATAGTACATATAATGTTGGTCACATTGATGCATTAAATGTGACGGAACAGTTAGCAATAAATAGCCTTTGTAGACAATGCATTCCTATGTAGGCCTATATAACGACTACGTACAATAATATGAATATGTACAATAATATGTAATGAAATAGTTCAATAGATTATCTCGTATATTTAAGATAACACGTGTACAAATATGTAATCATATAATTCAATTCATGAATTTGTAAAACGATACTGCAGTGCTTATATTTGTAATAATACGAGCATAGTAAACGTATGTATATTTAACACCTATATATCCAGAAAGTGTGTCTGCTTAGAATACAGATAAATACAATGGATTAACAATGATACGATCGCATTGTCTTCAAGTCACCATTTTCATGAGTGTCCGTTTTTGTTTCACTGTGTTACGCTAATTGCGTATATACAATGCATGTCGTATTTAGACAATTGTTTATTATAACTATTGAAACGGTAGCTTAATAGTACCTTGATAAGGTGGCTGACGGGAAGTCAATGCTATTCTAGACGCGATAACTGATGTTGAATGGTTTATTGCATGGATTGTGGAAATCATTAAAGAAAGCAGTTTCTTCCATGTTGCCAATATCTCATAAATGCGTTAGAAACCGCCGCACATGCTATTCAACACACTCTCGTAAGTGAGCCCATATGAATTATACTAGACGTAAGAAACAACTATTTTGCAATAACGGAAATCATCTAATGTCAACTACAAACGTATTATTGCTTGATCAGTATATTCATTATGTGTATTGTGAATAATCTAGTTATTATTCGCCGGTCTCGGTTAAATTAACATAGACAGTTGTGTGCGGTTTCATGCATCTATATGCTGAGAAGACCCGATTGCAATACAATTAATATTTAAGTCAGCTATCATAAAATCATACAATATAGTGCGACGTCAATGCTTATTAAAGAGAATAAAAGAATATTAGAGACTCTTACCTATAATTAAAAGATCCAATTCATAATTTAAATTTTACGAACATTTTAATTCTTATTTATTTAACCTGGTTCAGATTCTGGATTAGCGTAATGCATCCAGAATATCGGGGTATATAAGCTAGTGCTGGATTCGAACGCACACCTACCCAGATTGGGCAGCCAATGGGTGCATTTTGAAGCACCCACCTATCCAGGTTGGGCAGTCAATGGATGTCTTTTGAATCGTCATGGACCCAGAATGCCCGTGGCGTACATCTCTGTGACAGACGCATTGTCAGACACTTTTATTATGTATCCAAATATGCAACATAACAAACAATTAATGTTTATACTGCTTGACACTAATCTCCTGTCATCATATTGCACATACGAGTAATATAGATGTTGCATAATGAATATCTAGTGTGAATGGCAGTAATTATCTGTGTAAAGATATGAAGTATTTGATGTGCTTAATTGTAACGAACAAACTTTCTAAATTATAACTGTATAACTCTTCGAAATTTGGTAAGGTTGAAAACGGTTACTTATTAGTTATAAAATTCTCTATAAATAAATTGACTCCCTTATTGTATATACAAAATGTACATCTAATAGGAATGAACAGGCTATCAATTTGAACTTGATAGCACTACGAAACACTGATTAAAGTAACAGTGAATTTCATACTAAAAGTAAAAAATCCAAAAAAGGTTTTAAGAAATAGTTTTTCAGACTTTAAACAAAGCAATTTATTGTTAAAGCTGAATTAAACGATCTGTAGGATTATTTTAGAAATGAAAATACCGATGATGTTCTGCTGGATGATGACGTTAGTTTCAACAAAACATGATATAGCCTACAAACTGATGTGAATGATGAGTACAATGGAGAACTTACTTGGAGGAAATAGGGACGGCAGAACATCACTTAAAAATAGCAAAGCTAACGGTGTCGTTGCTAAGTTGTCTAGGGGAATCATGAAAACATCAGCATTTACATACATTCGAAATACATTTCCTTTGAAAAGGGAATATGGTGAAAGCATAAACAAACCATGTGTCTTTGAGAGCGATGACGTCATTAGCGTTCCAGAATGTAAACAAAACAACGCGAATAAACAAATGCCGGAAACAGGTGACAGACGAACTCAAGGCGTTTGACGATACTTATTGATCTCCTCTTAAATAGTAAGACGAAAGTCTTTTGTATTTTTATTGATCTGGTCTTTGGTTCAAACTGATTAAATGTAAAGTAAATGGTAAATTTATAAACATTATTTAATATATTAAAACTATTTATGACAACGCCAAATATTGTGTTAGCACAGACAGCAATAAATCAAATTATTTTCCATGTACAATTTGTGTTCGCAAGGGAGAACACTTGTCTCAGATTCTGTGTTCACTATATTTAAACGACCTACAAGAACATTTTGTTTTAGGTGTAATAAACATGAGCTAGATGGTTCTGAATTAGATTTTGTAAACTACTCTTCTTATTATATGAAGGAGAAGAATCGTTTATTAAGACACAAACATATACAGTTTATGGTCTACAAACAAACGAATATAATAATAATACATACTCATCAATCAATCTTGTATTACATATACGCTTCTCTGTCAAACATTGTCCCTATTACATATACGCTTCTCTGTCATACATTGTACCTATTACATATACGCTTCTCTGTCAAACATTGTCCCTATTACATATACGCTTCTCTGTCAAACATTGTCCCTATTACATATACGCTTCTCTGTCAAACATTGTCCCTATTACATATACGCTTCTCTGTCAAACATTGTCCCTATTACATATACGCTTCTCTGTCAAACATTGTCCCTATTACATATACGCTTCCCTGTCATACATTGTCCCTATTACATATACGCTTCTCTGTCATACATTGTCCCTATTACATATACGCTTCTCTGTCAAACATTGTCCCTATTACATATACGCTTCCCTGTCATACATTGTCCCTATTACATATACGCTTCTCTGTCATACATTGTCCCTATTACATATACGCTTCTCTGTCATACATTGTCCCTATTACATATACGCTTCTCTGTCATACATTGTTCCTATTACATATACGCTTCGCTGTCATACATTGTCCCTATTACATATACGCTTCTCTGTCAAACATTGTCCCTATTACATATACGCGTCTCTGTCATACATTGTCCCTATTACATATACGCTTCTCTGTCATACATTGTCCCTATTACATATACGCTTCTCTGTCAAACATTGTCCCTATTACATATACGCTTCTCTGTCATACATTGTCCCTATTACACATACGCTTCTCTGTCAAACATTGTCCCTATTACATATACGCTTCTCTGTCATACATTGTCCTATTACATATACGCTTCTCTGTCAAACATTGTCCCTATTACATATACGCTTCTCTGTCATACATTGTCCCTATTACATATACGCTTCTCTGTCATACATTGTCCCTATTACATATACGCTTCTCTGTCATACATTGTTCCTATTACATATACGCTTCTCTGTCATACATTGTCCCTATTACATATACGCTTCTCTGTCATACATTGTCCCTATTACATATACGCTTCTCTGTCATACATTGTCCCTATTACATATACGCTTCTCTGTCATACATTGTCCCTATTACATATACGCTTCTCTGTCATACATTGTCCCTATTACATATACGCTACTCTGTCATACATTGTTCCTATTACATATACGCTTCTCTGTCATACATTGTCCCTATTACATATACGCTTCTCTGTCATACATTGTCCCTATTACATATACGCTTCTCTGTCATACATTGTCCCTATTACATATACGCTTCCCTGTCATACATTGTCCCTATTACATATACGCTTCTCTGTCATACATTGTCCCTATTACATATACGCTTCTCTGTCATACATTGTCCCTATTACATATACGCTTCTCTGTCATACATTGTCCCTATTACATATACGCTTCTCTGTCATACATTGTCCCTATTACATATACGCTTCTCTGTCATACATTGTCCCTATTACATATACGCTTCTCTGTCATACATTGTCCCTATTACATATACGCTTCTCTGTCATACATTGTCCCTATTACATATACGCTTCTCTGTCATACATTGTCCCTATTACATATACGCTTCTCTGTCATACATTGTCCCTATTACATATACGCTTCTCTGTCATACATTGTCCCTATTACATATACGCTTCTCTGTCATACATTGTCCCTATAAGGTAGTGTTAAAGTGTGCTTACTAATTGAAGTGTTTAAATGTTTACTATATTAATCATTTTGGAGGATAATCTCAAAATATTCTGAAGCTATATTTCGAGGGCTGGGTGCAAAACTACTGTAAGCCTTTCACTAGATCTGTCTTACACCAGTTGTATTAGAGCTAACGTGCTTTAGGTTATACATTGATATTCATACATACTTTCATTCTTCACACATACTCATTGACACCGCTTATGGTCAATATAATTAATTAATAAATTAAGATCTTCATGGAGATATCGGTGACGATCAGTGTCGTCTGCATATAATAAGAAGAGTAGTTTACAAAATCTAATTCTGAACCATGTTTATTACACAAAGTGCCATAAATTAGCATTCTGTTATATCGATATTCTTTAGCAATTTCATAGATTATCCAAATATATCTAGCAGTAGATTCCAGTGGATTAAGTGTGTAGGGAAATATATTACATACATGTGGACCATACAATATATGAAATAACCACGAGTTCTCAAGTCACAAACTTTAATGTCTGTAAAACAGAAATTATCTGACTTATTCTTGAACAAATGATATTCGACTTTAGATAATTCAAGTACGTGTAAGAATTGTAGATAGTTTAGGCACACATTTATCTTTGAAAGATATTTAGTCAAAACACCAACTAAATTTATGTTGTATGTTGTGAAGTTTAGAATTAAGTTTAGAAATCACAAATGTCCTATAGAAACTTCGAGACTATACGGTCTTGTGAATTCGTGAAATTCCTAGAATGCAGGTCCGTACACTCCCGTATCCTAGCTTATATGAGTTCCGTACAGTCCCGTATGCTTGGATATAAGAGATCCGTACACTCCCGTATACTTTGATATACGTGTTCCGTACAATCCCGTATACTTGGATATACGAGTTCTGAACAATCCCGTATACTTGGATATACGAGTTCCGTACAGTCCCGTATCCTAGTTTATATGAGTTCCGTACAGTCCCGTATAATTGGATATACGAGTTCCATACAATCCCGTATACTTGGAGATACGAGTTCCGTACAATCCCGTATACTTGGATATACGAGTTCTGAACAATCCCGTATACTTAGATATACGAGTTCTACACACTCATGTATACTTGGATATGGATATGCGAGTTCTGTTCATTCCTGCATACTTGGATATACGAGTTTCGTTACGAGTTCTGTACATTCATTTATACTTGGATATACGATTTCTACACACTCAGGTATTCCTGAATATGGATATACGAGTTATGTACAATCCCGCAAAATACGAATTCCGTATAATCCCGTATACCTGGATATTAGCGTTCCGTATACACACTCCCGTATCCTTGGATATACTAGTTCCGTACACTCCCGTATACTTGAATGTACGAGTTCTGTATAATCACAATCCCGTAAACTTGGATATACCAGTTCAGTACACTCCCGTATGCTTGGATATACGAGTTCCGTACACTCCCATATAGTTGGATATAAGAGTTCCATACTATCCCGTATACTTGGATATACGAGATCCATACAATCCCATATACTTGGACGTACGATTCTACACAATCGCGTATTCTTGAATATGGATATGCGAGTTCCTTTCATTCCTGTATACATGGATATACGAATTCCTTGCACTCACATATACTTCGATATCGATATACAACTTATACGAGTTATGTACACTCCCACTAGACTTGAATATATGAGTTTCGTACACTCCCGTATACTTGGATATACGAGTTCCGTACAATACCGAATGCTTGGATATACACGTTCCGTACACTCCCGTATAATTGGATATACAAGTTCCGTACAATCCCGTATACTTGGATATACCAGTTCCGTACACTCCAGTATGCTTGGATATACGAGTTCCGTACACTCCCGTATAATTGGATATACGAGTTCCGTACAATCCGGTATAATTAGATATATAAATTCAGTATACTCCCTTATACTTGTATATACGAGTTCCGTATAATCCCGTTTACTTGGATATACGAGTTCCGTACAATCCCGTATTCTTGGATATACGAGATACATAAACTCCCGTATAGTTGGATATACGAATTCCGTACACTCTCGTATGCTTGGATATACGATTTCCCTACCCTCCTGTATACCTGGATATACCAGTTCCGTACACGCCAGTATACTTGGATATACGAATTCCGTACACTCACATATGCTTGGATATACGAGTTCCGTACAATCCCGTATGCTTGGATATACGAGTTCCGTACAATCCCGTATAAGTGGATATACGAGTTCCGTACACTCCCGTATGCTTGGATATACGAGTTCCGTACAATCCCGTATGCTTGGTTATACGAGTTCCGTACAATCCCGTATGCTTGGATATACGAGTTCCGTACAATCCCGTATACTTGGATATACGAGTCCCGTACACTCCCTTATTCTTGGATATACGAGTTCCGTACACTCCCGTATGTTTGGATATACGAGTTCCGTACACTCCCGTATGCTTGGATATACAAGTTCCGTACACTTCAGTATACTTGGATATACGAATTCCGTACACTCACGTATGCTTGGATATACGAGTTCCGTACACTCCCGTATAATTGGATATAAGAGTTCCGTACACTCCCGTAGAATTGGATATACGAGTTCCGTACAATCCCGTATTCTTGGATATACGAGTTCCGTACACTCTCGTATGTTTGGATATACGAATTCCATACACTCCCATATACTTGGATATACGTGTTCCGTACATAGCCGTATACTTGGATATACGAGTTCCGTACACTCCCGTATACTTGGATATACGAGTTCAGTACACTCCCGTATACTTGGATATAAAGGTTCCATACATTCGCGTATACTTGGATATACGAGTTCCGTACAATCCCGTATACTTGGATATACGAGTTCCATACACTCCATATACTTGGATATACGAGTTCCGTACAATCCCGTATACTTGGATATACGAGTTCCGTAAACTCCCGTATGCTTGGATATACGAGATACATACACTCCCGTATACTTGGATATACGAGTTCCGTACTCTCTCGTATGATTGGGTATACGAGTTCCGTACAATCCCGTATAATTGGATATACGAGTTCCGTACAATCCCGTATGCTTGGATATACGAGTTCCGTTCACTTCCGTATGCTTGGATATACGAGTTCCGTACACTCCCATATGCTTGGATATACGAGTTCCGTACATAGCCGTATACTTGGATATACGAGTTCCGTACATAGCCGTATACTTGAATATACGAATTCAGTACATAGCTGTATAATTGGATAAACGAGTTCCGTACATAGCCGTATACATGGATATACGAGTTCCGTATACTCCTGTATACTTGGATATACGAGTTCCGTACAATCCCATATAATTGGATATACGAGTTCCGTACAATCCCGTATACTTGGATATACGAGTTCCGTTCACTTCCGTATGCTTGGATATACGAGTTCCGTACACTCCCATATGCTTGGATATACGAGTTCCGTACATAGCCGTATACTTGGATATACGAGTTCCGTACATAGCCGTTTACTTGAATATACGAATTCAGTACATAGCTGTATACTTGGATAAACGAGTTCCGTACATAGCCGTATACATGGATATACGAGTTCCGTATACTCCTGTATACTTGGATATACGAGTTCCGTACAATCCCAAATACATGGATATACGGGCTCCCTACAATCCCGTAAACTTGGATGTACGAGTTCTACACACTCAAGTATACTTGGATATGGATATGCGAGTTCCTTTCACTCCCGTATACTTGGATATACGAGTTCCATACAATCCCGTATACTTGGATATACGGGATCCATACAATCACGTATACTTGGATGTACGAGTTCTACACACTCAAGTATACTTGGATATTGATATGCGAGTTCGGTTCACTACCGTATACATGAATATACGAGTTCGGTATACTCCTGTATACTTGGATATACAAGTTCCGTACACTCTCGTATACTTGGATAAACGAGTTCCGTACATAGCCGTATACTTGGATATATGAGTTACGTACACTGCCGAATACTTGGATATACGAGTTCCATACAATCCCATATTCTTGGATGTACGAGTTTTATTCAATCCCGTATACTTGGATGTACGAGTTCTACACACTCAAGTATACTTGAATATTGATATGCGAGTTCCGTATTCTCCCGTATATTTGGATATACGAGTTCCGTACACTCCCGTATCCTGGTTTATATGAGTTCCGTACACTCCCGTATAATTGGATATACGAGTTCCGTACATAGCCGTATACTTGGATATACGAGTTCCGTACACTCCCGTATAATTGGATATACGAGTTCCGTACACTCACGTATACTTGGATATACGAGTTCCATACAATCCCGTATACTTGGATATACGAGTTCCGTACACTCCCGTATAATTGGATATACGAGTTCCGTCCACTCCCGTATACATGGATATACGAGTTCCGTACAATCCCGTATATACGAGTTCCCTTTGTTTCACGTATACTTGGATATACGAGTTCCGTACAATCCCGTATACTTAGATATACGAGTTCTGTTCACTCCCGTATGCTTGGATATACGAGTTCCGTACAATCCCATATACTTGGATATACGAGTTCCGTACACTCCCGTATCCTAGTTTATATGAGTTTAGTACAGTCCCGTATGCTTGGATATACTAGTTCCGTACATTCCCCCATAATTGGATATACGAGTTCCGTACATAGCCGTATACTTGGATATACGAGTTCCGTACAATCCCGTATACTTGGATATACGAGTTCCATACACTCCATATACTTGGATATACGAGTTCCGTACAATCCCGTATACTTGGATATACGAGTTCCGTAAACTCCCGTATGCTTGGATATACGAGATACATACACTCCCGTATACTTGGATATACGAGTTCCGTACTCTCTCGTGTGATTGGGTATACGAGTTCCTTACAATCCCGTATGCTTGGATATACGAGTTCCGTACAATCCCGTATAATTGGATATACGAGTTCCGTTCACTTCCGTATGCTTGGATATACGAGTTCCGTACACTCCCATATGCTTGGATATACGAGTTCCGTACATAGCCGAATACTTGGATATACGAGTTCCGTACATAGCCGTATACTTGAATATACGAATTCAGTACATAGCTGTATACTTGGATAAACGAGTTCCGTACATAGCCGTATACATGGATATACGAGTCCCGTATACTCCTGTATACTTGGATATACGAGTTCCGTACAATCCCAAATACATGGATATACGGGCTCCCTACAATCCCGTATACTTGGATGTACGAGTTCTACACACTCAAGTATACATGGATATGGATATGCGAGTTCCTTTCACTCCCGTATACTTGGATATACGAGTTCCATACAATCCCGTATACTTGGATATACGGGATCCATACAATCACGTATACTTGGATGTACGAGTTCTACACACTCAAGTATACTTGGATATTGATATGCGAGTTCGCTTCACTACCGTATACATGAATATACGAGTTCGGTATACTCCTGTATACTTGGATATACAAGTTCCGTACACTATAGTATACTTGGATAAACGAGTTCCGTACATAGCCGTATACTTGGATATATGAGTTCCGTACACTGCCGAATACTTGGATATACGAGTTCCATACAATCCCATATTCTTGGATGTACGAGTTTTATACAATCCCGTATACTTGGATGTACGAGTTCTACACACTCAAGTATACTTGAATATTGATATGCGAGTTCCGTATTCTCCCGTATATTTGGATATACGAGTTCCGTACACTCCCGTATCCTGGTTTATATGAGTTTAGTACAGTCCAGTATGCTTGGATATACGAGTTCCGTACACTCCCGTATAATTGGATATACGAGTTCCGTACATAGCCGTATACTTGGATATACGAGTTCCGTACACTCCCGTATAATTGGATATACGAGTTCCGTACACTCACGTATACTTGGATATACGAGTTCCATACAATCCCGTATACTTGGATATACGAGTTCCGTACACTCCCGTATAATTGGATATACGAGTTCCGTCCACTCCCGTATAAATGGATATACGAGTTCCGTACAATCCCGTATACCTGGATATACGAGTTCCCTTTGTTTCACGTATACTTGGATATACGAGTTCCGTACAATCCCGTATACTTGGATATACGAGTTCTGTTCACTCCCGTATGCTTGGATATACGAGTTCCGTACAATCCCATATACTTGGATATACGAGTTCCGTACACTCCCGTATCCTAGTTTATATGAGTTCCGTACACTCCCGTATCCTGGTTTATATGAGTTTAGTACAGTTCCGTATGCTTGGATATACTAGTTCCGTACATTCCCCCATAATTGGATATACGAGTTCCTTACATAGCCGTATACTTGGATATATGAGTTCCGTACAATCCCGTATACTTGGATATACTAGATCCGTATACTCCTGTATACTTGGATAAACGAGTTCCGTACACTCCCGTATACTTGGATATACGAGTTCCCTACATTCGCGTATACTTGGATATACGAGTTCCGTACAATCCCGTATACTTGGATATACGAGTTTCGTACAATCCCGTATACTTGGATATACGAGTTTCGTACAATCCCGCATACTTGGATATACGAGATCCGTACAATCCCGTATACTTGGATATACGAGTTTCGTACAATCCCGTATACTTGGATATACGAGTTTCGTACAATCCCGCATACTTGGATATACGAGTTCCGTACAATCCCGTATACTTGGATATACGAGTTTCGTACAATCCCGTATACTTGGATATACGAGTTTCGTACAATCCCGCATACTTGGATATACGAGATCCGTACAATCCCGCATACTTGGATATACGAGCTCCATACACTCCCGTATAATTGGATATACGATTTTCCTACATTCGCGTATACTTGGATATACGAGTTCCGTACAATCCAGTATACTTGGATATACGAGTTCCGTTCACTCCCGTATGCTTGGATATACGCGTTCCGTACAATCCCATATACTTGGATATGCGAGTTCCGTACACTCCCGTTTCCTGGTTTATATGAGTTTAGAACAGTCCCGTATGCTTGGATATACGAGTTCCGTACACTCCCGTATAATTGGATATACGAGTTCCGTACATAGCCGTATACTTGGATATACGAGTTCCGTACAATCCCGTATACTTGGATATACGAGTTCGGTACACTCCCGTATCCTGGTTTATATGAGTTTAGTACAGTCCCGTATGCTTGGATATACAAGTTCCGTACATTCCCGCATAATTGGATATACGAGTTCCGAACATAGCCGTATACTTGGATATACGAGTTCCGTACATAGCCGTATACTTGGATATACGAGTTCCGTACAATCCCGTATACTTGGATATACGAGTTCGGTACACTCCCGTATACTTGGATGTACGAGTTCTACACACTCAAGTATACTTGGATATGGATATGCGAGTTCCTTTCACTCCCGTATGCTTGGATATACGAGTTCCATACAATCCCGTATACTTGGATATACGAGTTCCATACAATCCTGTATACTTGGATGTACGAGTTCTACACACTCAAGTATACTTGGGATATTGATATGCGAGTTCCTTTCACTCCCGCATACTTGGATATATGAGTTCCGTACACTCCCGTATACTTGGATATACGAGTTCCCTACATTCGCGTATACTTGGATATACGAGTTCCGTACAATCCCGTATACTTGGATATACGCGTTCCGTACAATCCCGTATACATGGATATACGAGTTCCGTAAACTCCTGTATACTTGGATATACGAGTTCCGTTCACTCCCGTATGCTTGGATATACGAATTCCGTACAATCCCATATACATGGATATGCGAGTTCCGTACACTCCCGTATCCTGGTTTATATGAGTTTAGTACAGTCCCCTATGCATGGATATACGAGGTCTTAACAGACCTAACCACAAAACAACAAACACCTATTGCAATGGCAAGTGTATACTTTATTGTGCGACTAGTGAGCGGGAAGACAATCCTTGTACTATGTGTATGAAATACATCCCTGACTATAATACATACATGTATAATACATATAGTCGAATATATATATGAAACATAACCTCGGTACAGACTCTGAGATACACGGGACCAGTGTAAAAACCAGAGGTAAAAAACATTAATGATAATGTAAAAAACTCTGGAAAACTGTATCCAATGTACCTCAGCGATGTTTCATATATTTGACTGACAAAATATCTTCGATATCCATGTTCAATATCCTGTAGAATACGATATTTACAATACGATTACATATTCGTACTCGGATTTTCGACTCCTGAGGCTATTTCTCGGAATACTGAACATACGGACCCTGTTCAGAAGTTTTTATATATACCCAAAACATGAAAATAACAGAATGTCACTTGTCTGTCTCATCATTATAAATTTGAACAGCATAAAGTAGATGTTTCTAGCTTGAAAACTTGCGTAGAACTGATTTATTCGCTACCGAATAACCGCTAAAAGTCACGTGCACAAAATGGTCCACTGATTTTGTGTATCGCTATGTTAAGACATCTGTTCTCCGCTATACTACGTACCGCGGAGAACGTCAAGTCTTAACAGACCTAACCACAAAACAACAAACACCTATTGCAATGGCAAGTGTATACTTTATAGAACGTGACAAATGTTAGGCGTATTTATGCTATTCAAATTACGAATATAAATCATGTACAAGTGACCTCCAATCACTGACAATGTTACAACTTTAACTGTTTTGTTATGAACAATTTCTTAGATAAAGAATCTTCTATGTAGCCATCTTTGGCTGTGTCACTCTTCCATCTACCATGTCTCTTAAGACACCTATCGGACACGCCTTCTGAGTTTGCTGCAACGGTAGCACCGCTTGCTCTAAGTGAATGAATACCTAAATTCAAATCAGGAGCTACAAGCTTCAGTTTAGACACTATGCATTCTCTAGCACGTGTATAACTCAACTTTTTGTTTGACTTTAACAAGAAACATTTTGAACCTGATCTACAAGCTGGTTTGAACAAGTATGAATCGGACCCCAATAACAAACCGGAATATTTGATATATCTTTGCAACATAGCAACCGGACAAGCGGATGTAGAACCTTTTGCAATTAGAACCTGCTTTCCGGACCTGTAAATGTCTGTTTTACTCTTTCTAATGTTTAATCCAATATGCTCGGTCTTAAACTCTACATCATTACATTTGAGTTCACTTATTTCATTATATCGTAAAAAACCCGAATAACCTACTAATATCATTGTAAGATCTCTCAAAGTTATAACGTCTTTTGTGTCTGCATATATCTCACACAAATGTACTAAGTGTTCTGTAGATATGACATCCTTCTTCTGCACTGGTTTCGAATTCAAACGTTTGCTGCATTCTAGCATCTTAGAAACTATAGAACACTGTGTAGGATCTTCGAAGTCATTAATGTCATGTAACCACTTGATTGCGTAAAACGCTGAAGATATCACATTATTGGACTTTCCCTTATCAATCAAGTTTGATAAGTACATGGCCACGTGAATAGAACTCGCAGGTCGAGATTGAAATGCTTTGGATTTACAAAAGTCGTCGAAGTACCTGATCTGACTAGAATATTTCGACACAGTCCCTTCAGCTCTAGCAGATAATATGTGATTTGTCATTCTATTTACAACCGACTCGCTATCGTCAATTTTCACACCGGCTTCATCGAATTTTCTTTTCAATGTTTGTCTCAAGCCAGAACCTGCAAAATGAGATATATATATGTGTTTTACATGTATCTCAATATCACGGCTTATTCTACGATTACAAGGATGTGTACACCTACTTGAATGTACATCTCAGAGCCAGCATTCTGAAAGAAAATGGTTCGTTATTAAATACACCATTGTTGCTCTTTCCTGCAGAAATTGCGCCTACACTAGGCAGTATGTAAACATCTTTAATGAACGAATTCTGCCTGTGTCTGTACATGTTGACAATAAACGGCCAATATGGAGCCGACACCCATTCTGGAATAACAACGGTAGTATCAGCTCTCTCTATTTCTATTTTTCTAAGACAACTTATGATTAAATTTGGAGGTGGTACAATCCAGTTATTCTCTCCTTGCCAGCTATGGCTTAAACTGTCTACGGCCTCTGTACCAGGCACCCACCACCTAGAATTAAACCGAACACATTTGTTATTATAATGCATAGCGAATCTGTCCACTGTGTGGGGCCCCCATTTGTTGTCTAAATACCTAAAAATATCGTCATTAACAAACCAATCATCTGGATCTGAACATCTGCTCAGATAATCCGCTCTTTCGTTATCTGATCTTGGGATCCATTCTGCAACAAAGACTATATTATACTTATCACATATATTGTTAATATGCATGGAAATATAATGTAGCTCTTCAACTCGGCTGCCACTGTGTAAAATATATTTGACATTTCTGTTATCTGAAAATATTTTGATACAAGAATTTTTCAAGTACTCTACATTACTGAATAGTACTCTACGAACAGCTTCAATCTCACGCCAGGTCGAACTCTTACCTGCTTCCTCTGCAGTCCAAGAACCATAAACTGAACCATCAATGCCTTCAATGCCCTGATATATATCCTTGCAAACAATATATCCTATGCTACAATTGATCACTTCTGGAAGTATTAAACCAGAACTACTAAATGTTTCCCCCTTGTTAACTACTGGGAGCATGATATTACACTTGCTCACTTCCGGGAGCATAACATTGCGCTTGCTCACTTCCGGGAGCATAACATTGCGCTTGCTCACTTCCGGGAGCATAACATTGCGCTTGCTCACTTCCGGGAGCATGACACTGGACTTGCTCACTTCCGGGAGCATAACACTGGACGTGCTCACTTCCGGGAGCATAACACTGGACGTGCTCACTTCCGGGAGCATAACACTGGACGTGCTCACTTCCGGGAGCATAACACTGAACGTGCTCACTTCCGGGAGCATAACACTGGACTTGCTCACTTCCGGGAGCATAACACTGGACTTGCTCACTTCCGGGAGCATAACACTGGACTTGCTCACTTCCGGGAGCATAACACTGGATTTGCTCACTTCCGGAAGCATAACACTGGATATGCTCATTTCCGGGAGCTTAAAGAACCTGTTCTCTACATAATAAGTGTCGGAATCTATCCCCTCCAATAGCATATCATTATTACCGCTCATTTCCGGGAGCATCTTACTTTGGGTACAACCACTCATATTCTTGTTTACCACATTTGGTTCAAATATCTGTATGTATCCACCATACGCAAATGCGCTGGCATCAGAAAACAAGTACGCATTAACAATTTCTATTTGCTTCAATGGTCTGCCTACAAAATTTAAGCATCTAGCATTTTTGCGCCAAAACTGCATTTCTAAAATAGCCTGTTTAATCACTTGTACTGGTGAATTCCAACTAGCCCTTGCTAGAATACAACTATACATATATCTTGTTCGGAGACACACCCTTTTCCCCAACACACTATGTAGTGAGATAATCTGCCCGACGACGGCAGCTAACAACTTGACGGGTACTACGTTAAACTTATCTTTGCATACTTGAAACAGCAATGAATCTATGGAACATTCTAATCTACGTATGCGTTCGTCTGTTACAGACAACAGGTTTCGTTTGAAATCTAGAATATGACCTAGCCAGCACGACACCTGAGCAGGTAGCCAGTTGCATTTCTCTTCTGCTAACAGAAATCCAAATTTCAGCAGTGTTTCCTTCACAAACTGGCTTAATTCTAAAGCCTTGATAT
The DNA here is from genome assembly GCA_014843695.1 of Archivesica marissinica. Taxonomy (NCBI): domain Eukaryota; kingdom Metazoa; phylum Mollusca; class Bivalvia; order Venerida; family Vesicomyidae; genus Archivesica; species Archivesica marissinica. Next base: position 51,661,570 of record CM026391.1, read on the forward strand.
ACTCACGGTGACCTCCTATACCGTCATCCAGAAACATTACAACTCTGTGACCTAAACTTCTCCAGTATTTAATTATTACCCGTACAGTTTTCGTAAAAATATGACCAGCTGTGGCAATTCCAAAAGGCAAAGAATTAAAAACGTAATACGTTTCCGTACCATCTTGCATCCAACAAAACCCTAAATAGGTCTCGTGGCTAGCATATATGTCAATGTGATGGTATGCCGATTTTAAATCGAAAGTAAATGTATAGCTTGATATGTCAAACAGTTGTTCTGCGACTTTTATATCGTCAAACTTTATTCTAAATGTATGCAGATAGGGATTGATATGTCTGCAATCTAAAACTAACCTGGGTTTTGACTCCCTGTTATAGGCCACCGTTAACGGATTAATTATTAAAGGCTTTTGTTTAGCTTCAGAAATAACGCCTTGTTGTAGAAGTGAGTTTATTTCACTTTGAACAAATTCGGGATTTTCCCTAGCAGATCTATTATTCTTGAGATGAACGCTAGGCGGTATATTTTTAAAAGGCAATTTATAGCCGTTTTGTACTACGCCTATTATATATGCGTTATCCGATACGCCTTTCCACTCTGAAACATGCCGCTTTAACCTACCGACTGGGGATGGTTTCATACACACATCTTGACTTCTTGTCACACAGGTCTCGTTTACAATATAATTCTGACCCCATGCGTTTTGCATATTTTGCAAATCTGAATAACCACGTACTGTTTGTACGTTTACGTTCTGATTACGTCCGTTTTGCAAATATTGTATGCTAAGACGATTTATAGGATCAAATACATTACTGAGCACATTTGTTGTGCTTGTTGTGTTAGCTTCGCCCGTAGCTCTACAATATTTATATGCACGTGGTACGTCGCTATCAATAGAGCCATGTACGTCATCTACACACGGTGCTTTAACATCCCTTGTAGAAGAACCCCACGCATTGTGGTAAACTATATCGGGCACTTGGTGTTTACAGGTTTTGATATAAGTAACAGATAGTTTAGCATTTTCTGTATCATGATTGGCGTGATTATACTCATTATATTTACGCGACATACATGTATTCTGTCTACTTAACTCAAGACTATTGGTGTTACTCCTTTGACTGCATTCCATCTTCCAGTGACCTGGTTTCCCGCAATTAAAGCATAAGCCTGGACGTCTGCTTCCGCTTTGTACACGCTGCGTCGTACCCGACGACGCCGGAATCTCCACAACTTGTCGTGGGCGTCTGTATGGTAACGATCTACCACGACGACTCTTGACCCTGTCCGATTTCGCCTTTCTCACGGCTCTCGCCTCGGCCTTGTACATCCTTTTCTCATCATCGCTATCACTTGCTATCGGATGTGTTTCATATTCAGCCACTACACGCCACCCGAGTTCAGAATTATCTGCTAGCTGCACTAACTTCTGCCGTCTCTTAACCATATCTAAAGCTAAAATAAATATACGCATATATAGTACGCCCTCTTAAAGACATAGTCCCATAGGGAGGAGGTATGCAACCTCCCTCGAACGAAAAGTGCTAAAATCCAAGCACCCCATTATCAGTCAATATTACAGACAATCCTATTCTTCAACATAGTACTACCCCGCACGAGACCGGAAAGGAGGCCAACTTGGTCTTTAATGTGCCCCTTTCCAATATGTTATCAGCATACGCTGTATAACTTGCAACGTCCTAAAATCCTCTCTGCATAACTGAATTTACAGAATATATAACTGTACATACTCTTTGTTCGAGGATTAAATTGACCACTACTAAAGCGTACAGTAGATAATATTCACGAGATAAACTTTACTTTCAATACACTGAAATCTATATTTTTGTATTATTCGAGAACAGCAGGAGGACAGTATTACCGTGCCGTTACATTCTTTATAAAAACTCCCGTTATATAAATACATGTTTGAAAATGCAAACCAATAACTTACTTGGTGAATAACACAAAATAACGTGTTAGTTATTTAAATAGTTTTACCTTCAATGATAGTTTCTTTGGCCTGTTCAACATTCTGTGTGTGTAAACTAGCACTGGCTTTCTCCAGTTTTACTGCTACTTTTGAGTTATATTTAAATTGTTCTTCGTTGCTTTTTCTCTTGAATTTAGGAACTTCTAAAGCATTCAAATTTGAAAAAGAAGAAGAGGAGGTTGCACTTATCTTATTAATCATCTCTCCAATGTCTTTCAGCAAAACCTGGTTATTGGAATTGACAATCTCTTTCACTTTATTTTCGACCATGCTCTCCAAGTCGCTCTCCATTATGTAAACTGCGCACAATAAAGTAGATGTTTCTAGCTTGAAAACTTGCGTAGAACTGATTTATTCGCTACCGAATAACCGCTAAAAGTCACGTGCACAAAATGGTCCACTGATTTTGTGTATCGCTATGTTAAGACATCTGTTCTCCGCTATACTACGTACCGCGGAGAACGTCAATTCCTAACACTCCCGTATACTTGGATATACGAGTTCCGTACAATCCCGTATACTTGCATATACGAGTTCCGTACACTCCCGTATAATTGGATATACGAGTTCCGTACACTCCCGTATACTTGGATATACGAGTTCCGTACAATCCCATATACTTGGATATACGAGTTCCGTACACTCCCGTATACTTGGATATACGAGTTCCGTACACTCCCGTATACTTTTGATGTTCTACACACTCACGTATACTTGGATATGGATATACGAGTTCCGTACGAGTTCCGTACACTCCAGTATACTTGGATATACGAGTTCTACACACTCACGTATACGAGATCCGTACATTTCCGTATACGTTCTTAGGTATATCAATTGTATAGCTTTATCTCTATTCCATTTGTCAATAACTTATCGCTATTTCATAACAAGGGTAGTTTATACCCATTTCATAACAAGTGTAGTGTATCTCTATATCATAACAAGTGTAGTTTATCTCTATTTCATAACAAGTGTAGTTTATACTAGTTCATAACAAGTGTAGTTTATATTATTTCATAACAAGCGTAGTTTATCTCTATTTCATAACAATTGTAGTTTATCTCTATTTCATAACAAGTGTAGTTTATCTCTATTTCATAACAAGTGTAGTTTATACTATTTCATAACAAGTGTAGTTTATCTCTATTTCATAACAAGTGTACTTTATCTCTATTTCATAAAAAGTGTAGTTTATACTATTTCATAACAAGTGTAGTTTATACTTTTTCATAACAAGAGTAGTTTATACTATTTTATAACAAGTGTAGTTTATACTATTTCATAAGAAGAGTAGTTTATACTATTTTATAACAAGTGTAGTTAATACTATTTTATAACAGGTGTAGTTTATCTCTATTTCAGGGGTCCAGAGCCGTACTAATAACAATTGTTCTATTCAAAATATGTGGAAGTGGTGTCGGGACCGCATCATTCACAGACGTTCAAAGTCTTTCAAAGATATTTCGCCATTTCAATAAAGACTTTAATGCTACAAATGCTGCTCTACACATAAGTCCATTCGCCCGTGTGCAGGGTAATCATTCAAATACTTCGGAGAGGGTTGTACGGAACGATATCGTGGAAACCACCGAGCAGCCACTGTCTACTAACATTAACATTCAGCAGCGATCAGAGACCAGTACACCATGGAATTGTGAATCAGAAATCAACTGGAAAGATTTAGGCAATCTACACTATCCAAGATTCGTGAAAGAGGTTCTTTGCCTTAGAAACACGTGCATGCACGGTTTCTACACTTGTATGTCACAGTACTATCCCGTTCGGGTATTGTCCTCACGTGACAATGGTGATGCCCTAGAAATAGCACTGCCTAGAACTCTACGACAACACTGGAAATTTATGAATATTGAAATATCCGTAGACTGTATGTGTGGGAATTAATAGGTTATTCAAGCAGTAATATACATGTGTACCTTTGTTAAAGCTCTATACATGACGTGGCTATATATCTGAAGATACATACATTAAAACACGAATACACTTGCTCATTGTTAGCATTTTGCAAATGTCGACTTGAGGATTTGGAATTTTCGTTTTATTTATAGCCATTTGGAACATCTCAAAATGGTGGCTCATAGAGGCGGCCATTTTTTAATTTTGTGATGTCATTTACTCATTTTGTGGTATTAAATTACCAAATACCACAACTTACAAATGAGTATATGTCTTACGTTTAGTTATCGTCGCTACCGGTTGCCCATATGAGCGACGCCTCTTGAAGAGATTAGTTATTTTAGATTTTTGGAGGATAGAATGATCCAGATTCTGTATGAAGCGCAATGCATAACGAAACCCTAAACACACAATAAGCACGTACATGATGAGTCATAATAAACACACACACACACACACATATATATATATATTACGGAACATATTACTGGTATATAAAACCTGCTTACAAAGAACGTACGATATGTGCGCATTAATTCCATATTATACTATTGCATGCGGGAATTATCAAGTCGTACAATTTCTTTAACATGATATAGAATTATTCCAATGTTAATCATTCGTACAAAGATAAAACATTCTTATAATATATAATGTTGGTCACATTGATGCATTAAATGTGGAACAGTTATCAATAAATAGCCTTCGTAGACAAATGCATTACTATGTAGGCCTATATAACGACTACATATAATAATATGAAATGCAATAAAGTGGCGGGTACCGGAAGTAGCCATCATAATTATATAGCGCCACAAGCGGCTTTTTATACTATCTATTACCATCAATGGATACTGTTCCTATACAATTAATTCATGAGTTCGCATTTTCGAAG
>CM026391.1:51667377-51690657 GCA_014843695.1 Archivesica marissinica
ATAAATAAGACCTCTTTAATGATGTTACAGATGTGCATTAATAAGACCTCTTTAATGATGTTACAGGTGTGCATAAATAAGACCTCTTTAATGATGTTACAGGTGTGCATAAATAAGACCTCTTTAATGATGTTACAGATGTGCATAAATAAGACCTCTTTAATGATGTTACAGATATGGGTAAATAAGACCTCTTTAATGATGTTACAGATGTGCATAAATAAGACCTCTTTAATGATGTTACAGATGTGGGTAAATAAGACCTCTTTAATGATGTTACAGGTGTGCATAAATAAGACCTCTTTAATGATGTTACAGGTGTGGGTAAATAAGACCTCTTTAATGATGTTACAGGTGTGCATAAATAAGACCTCTTTAATGATGTTACAGATGTGGGTAAATAAGACCTCTTTAATGATGTTACAGGTGTGCATAAATAAGACCTCTTTAATGATGTTGCAGGTGTGGGTAAATAAGACCTCTTTAATGATGTTACAGGTGTGCATAAATAAGACCTCTTTAATGATGTTACAGGTGTGGGTAAATAAGACCTCTTTAATGATGTTACAGGTGTGCATAAATAAGACCTATTTAATGATGTTACAGGTGTGCATAAATAAGACCTCTTTAATGATGTTACAGATGTGCATAAATAAGACCTCTTTAATGATGTTACAATTGTACATAAATAAGACCTCTTTAATGATGTTACAGATGTGGGTAAATAAGACCTCCTTAATGATGTTACATTGTGGGTAAATAAGACCTCCCTAATGATGTTACAGGTGTGCATAAATAAGACCTCCTTAATGATATTACAGATATGGCACACTTGTTAAGGTACTCCACATTGTTAAGGTACTCCACATTGTTAAGGTACTCCACATTGTTATAGTACTCCACATTGTTATAGTACTCCACATTGTTATGGTACTCCACATTGTTAAGGTACTCCACATTGTTATGGTACTCCACATTGTTAAGGTACTCCACATTGTTAAGGTACTCCACATTGTTATAGTACTCCACATTGTTAAGGTACTCCACATTGTTATGGTACTCCACATTATTAAGGTACTCCACATTGTTAAGGTACTCCACATTGTTAAGGTACTCCACATTGTTAAGGTACTCCACATTGTTATGGTACTCCACATTGAAACCCACAAAACCCACAAAACCCACAAACCCACAAAACCACAAAACCACAAAACCCACAAACCCACAAAACCCACAAAACCCACAAACACAAAACCCACAAACCCACAAACTCCACATTGTTAAGGTACTCCACATTGTTAAGGTACTCCCATTGTTAAGGTACTCCACATTGTTATTTAAGGTACTCCACATTGTTATGGTACTCCACATTGTTATGGTACTCCACATTGTTATGGTACTCCACATTGTTATGGTACTCCACATTGTTATGGTACTCCACATTGTTATAGTACTCCACATTGTTATGGTACTCCACATTGTTAAGGTACTCCACATTGTTAAGGTACTCCACATTGTTAAGGTACTCCACATTGTTAAGGTACTCCACATTGTTATGGTACTCCACATTGTTATGGTACTCCACATTGTTATAGTACTCCACATTGTTAAGGTACTCCACATTGTTATGGTACTCCACATTGTTATGGTACTCCACATTGTTATGGTACTCCACATTGTTAAGGTACTGCACATTGTTATAGTACTCCACATTGTTATAGTACTCCACATTGTTATAGTACTCCACATTGTTATAGTACTCCACATTGTTATGGTACACATTCTTACGGTACTCCACATTGTTATGGTACTCCACATTGTTATAGTACTCCACATTGTTATAGTACTCCACATTGTTATGGTACACATTCTTACGGTACTCCACATTGTTATGGTATTCCACATTGTTAAGGTACTCCACATTGTTATGGTACTCCACATTGTTATGGTATTCCACATTGTTAAGGTACTCCACATTGTTATAGTACTCCACATTGTTATAGTACTCCACATTGTTAAGGTACTCCACATTGTTATGGTACTCCACATTGTTTGGTACTCCACATTGTTATGGTACTCCACATTGTTATGGTACTCCACATTGTTATGGTACTCCACATTGTTATGGTACTCCACATTGTTAAGGTACTCCACATTGTTATGGTACTCCACATTGTTATGGTACTCCACATTGTTATGGTACTCCACATTGTTATAGTACTCCACATTGTTATAGTACTCCACATTGTTAAGGTACTCCACATTGTTATGGTACTCCACATTGTTTGGTACTCCACATTGTTATGGTACTCCACATTGTTATGGTACTCCACATTGTTATGGTACTCCACATTATTATGGTACTCCACATTGTTAAGGTACTCCACATTGTTATGGTACTCCACATTGTTATGGTACTCCACATTGTTATGGTACTCCACATTGTTAAGGTACTCCACATTGTTAAGGTACTCCACATTATTCTCCACATTGTTAAGGTACTCCACATTGTTACTCCACATTGTTATGGTACTGCACATTATTAAGGTACTCCACATTGTTAAGGTACTGCACATTGTTATGGTACTCCACATTGTTATGGTACTGCACATTGTTATGGTACTCCACATTGTTAAGGTACTCCACATTGTTATGGTACTCCACATTGTTAAGGTACTCCGCATTGTTATAGTACTCCACATTGCTAAGGTACTCCATATTGTTATGGTACTCCACATTGTTAAGGTACTCCACATTGTTAAGGTACTGCACATTGTTAAGGTACTCCACATTGTTATAGTACTCCACATTGTTAAGGTACTCCACATTGTTATGGTACTCCACATTATTAAGGAACTGCACATTGTTAAGGTACTGCACATTGTTAAGGTACTCCACATTGTTATGGTACTCCACATTGTTAAGGTACTCCACATTGTTAAGGTACTCCACATTGTTAAGGTACTCCACATTGTTATGGTACTCCACATTGTTAAGGTACTGCACATTGTTAAGGTACTGCACATTGTTAAGGTACTCCACATTGTTATGGTACTCCACATTGTTAAGGTACTCCACATTGTTAAGGTACTCCACATTGTTATGGTACTCCACATTGTTAAGGTACTCCACATTGTTATGGTACTCCACATTGTTAAGGTACTCCACATTGTTAAGGTACTCCACATTGTTAAGGTACTCCACATTGTTATGGTACTCCACATTGTTATAGTACTCCACATTGTTATGGTACTCCACATTGTTATGGTACTGTACATTGTTAAGGTACTCCACATTGTTAAGGTACTCCACATTGTTAAGGTACTCCACATTGTTAAGGTACTCCACATTGTTATGGTACTCCACATTGTTATGGTACTCCACATTGTTAAGGTACTCCACATTGTTAAGGTACTCCACATTGTTATAGTACTCCACATTGTTAAGGTACTCCACATTGTTATGGTACTCCACATTGTTATGGTACTCCACATTGTTAAGGTACTCCACATTGTTATGGTACTCCACATTATTAAGGTACTGCACATTGTTAAGGTACTGCACATTGTTAAGGTACTCCACATTGTTATGGTACTCCACATTGTTATGGTACTCCACATTGTTAAGGTACTCCACATTGTTAAGGTACTCCACATTGTTAAGGTACTCCACATTGTTATAGTACTGCACATTGTTATGGTACTCCACATTGTTATAGTACTCCACATTGTTTGGTACTCCACATTGTTATGGTACTGCACATTGTTATAGTACTGCACATTGTTATAGTACTCCACATTTTTACGGTACTCCACATTGTTATAGTACTCCACATTGTTATAGTACTCCACATTGTTATGGTACTCCACATTGTTTAGTACTCCACATTGTTATGGTACTCCACATTGTTATAGTACTCCACATTGTTATAGTACTCCACATTGTTATGGTACTCCACATTGTTATAGTACTCCACATTGTTTGGTACTCCACATTGTTATGGTACTCCACATTGTTATGGTACTCCACATTGTTATGGTACTCCACATTGTTATGGTACTCCACATTGTTATGGTACTCCACATTGTTATGGTACTCCACATTGTTAAGGTACTCCACATTGTTATGGTACTCCACATTGTTACTCCACATTGTTATGGTACTGCACATTATTAAGGTACTCCACATTGTTAAGGTACTGCACATTGTTATGGTACTCCACATTGTTATGGTACTGCACATTGTTATAGTACTCCACATTGTTATGGTACTCCACATTGTTATAGTACTCCACATTGTTAAGGTACTCCACATTGTTAAGGTACTCCACATTGTTAAGGTACTCCACATTGTTATGGTACTCCACATTGTTAAGGTACTGCACATTGTTAAGGTACTGCACATTGTTAAGGTACTGCACATTGTTAAGGTACTCCACATTGTTATGGTACTCCACATTGTTAAGGTACTCCACATTGTTAAGGTACTCCACATTGTTATGGTACTCCACATTGTTAAGGTACTCCACATTGTTATGGTACTCCACATTGTTAAGGTACTCCACATTGTTAAGGTACTCCACATTGTTAAGGTACTCCACATTGTTATGGTACTCCACATTGTTATAGTACTCCACATTGTTATGGTACTCCACATTGTTATGGTACTGCACATTGTTAAGGTACTCCACATTGTTAAGGTACTCCACATTGTTAAGGTACTCCACATTGTTAAGGTACTCCACATTGTTATGGTACTCCACATTGTTATGGTACTCCACATTGTTAAGGTACTCCACATTGTTAAGGTACTCCACATTGTTATAGTACTCCACATTGTTAAGGTACTCCACATTGTTATGGTACTCCACATTGTTATGGTACTCCACATTGTTATGGTACTCCACATTGTTAAGGTACTCCACATTGTTATGGTACTCCACATTATTAAGGTACTGCACATTGTTAAGGTACTGCACATTGTTAAGGTACTCCACATTGTTATGGTACTCCACATTGTTATGGTACTCCACATTGTTAAGGTACTCCACATTGTTAAGGTACTCCACATTGTTAAGGTACTCCACATTGTTATGGTACTGCACATTGTTATGGTACTCCACATTGTTATAGTACTCCACATTGTTTGGTACTCCACATTGTTATGGTACTGCACATTGTTATAGTACTGCACATTGTTATAGTACTCCACATTTTTACGGTACTCCACATTGTTATAGTACTCCACATTGTTATAGTACTCCACATTGTTATGGTACTCCACATTGTTATAGTACTCCACATTGTTATGGTACTCCACATTGTTATAGTACTCCACATTGTTATAGTACTCCACATTGTTATGGTACTCCACATTGTTATAGTACTCCACATTGTTTGGTACTCCACATTGTTATGGTACTCCACATTGTTATGGTACTCCACATTGTTATGGTACTCCACATTGTTATGGTACTCCACATTGTTAAGGTACTCCACATTGTTATGGTACTCCACATTGTTACTCCACATTGTTATGGTACTGCACATTATTAAGGTACTCCACATTGTTAAGGTACTGCACATTGTTATGGTACTCCACATTGTTATGGTACTGCACATTGTTATAGTACTCCACATTGTTATGGTACTCCACATTGTTATAGTACTCCACATTGTTAAGGTACTCCACATTGTTATGGTACTCCACATTGTTAAGGTACTGCACATTGTTATAGTACTCCACATTGTTAAGGTACTGCACATTGTTAAGGTACTCCACATTATTCTCCACATTGTTAAGGTACTCCACATTGTTATGGTACTCCACATTGTTAAGGTACTCCACATTGTTATGGTACTCCACATTGTTAAGGTACTGCACATTGTTATGGTACTCCACATTGTTAAGGTACTCCACATTGTAAACCCTTTCCCTCATAGAGATTTAGGTTAATATACTATTATATCTCCATACAAATGACATCCATTTAGCTATCATGAAGTGGATAAGTAGTCGCCATATCTATCCCACCTCCATAGATATTACTGGTACTACATGAGATTCTGGCCTATATTATTGGTTTGGCTACTACATTGTCAATGTATGTCATATTGGTAATGGCGTCAAGAGGTGCTTCTATGAGGGAAAGGGTTAAGGTGTTCCATATTGTTATGGTACTAGCCTGGAGTAAGTTGTTTGTCTGCTTTCTCAATTGTTATTCTCTCTATGTATATGTTTGCTACTACTATCAGTTTTAGCAATATAACTTGACACAGTTTCTCTGATATATGCTTAGCATTTGTTCTGACTGACTGTTAAATTTATTTAAAGTCGCCACAGCATAAATGCATTTGGACGACTAAGTTTTCTAAGATGATTAAAATACACATCATCTAAAAGTGATTATGTTGGCCTATCGTAATTATTATAACTAGATGTTTTTAGAAGGCTATGAGGGCTGCTGTAATCTCAGTGTGTGTTTTGTTTTTATATCTCCAACTGTTGCTCACACAAGAATTTGTTCACTAAAAGTCTATTACCTTTATATTACTTAGAGTATAACAGTTTGGTTAAAGTCAAAGTACACATTGAATAAATTACCTCGACATACGAGACACTGATCATATAATCTTTCCCTGCCTGCTTACTTGCCAACTCAAATATACTCCTGTTGGCCTGAAAACAAAACAAACAATTGTGGTAATACAGAATCTATCAAAATACAGCAATATACCTTTACAATCCAACTTCTTTAACCCATTCAACACCAAGTAACTCACATGGACTGGTCCATGATATTCATAAACCAATAAATGAATCAGAAAATCACATTTGGACAAGTTCATTTATCAAAATGGGTAATTATGTCTAAAAATAGTCATATCACTGGCAAAAAGTGCAGATCCTGATGAGACGGCTCGTCATGAGCTGGCTCATCTGGATCTACACTTTTTGTAAGCCTACTTAGAGGTCTGTGGTGTTGAAAGGGTTAAATTTCCTTCAAAACTCAACAATTTCCATGATCCTAATTTGTATTTTTCGTAAGTCATTGTAAAAATAACACTCTATCATAGGAAACCCTATTTTCCGGAAATTGAACATATTGTGTGAAAAATCTGTGCATGTTTTAACTGTAATTTACCGCATAATCTGGACAATCACATGTCGCAATATTTACAGATCAAATACAAAACTGGCAAATCATTTTAAGGAGGTAAAAACTTGCATAAAGCAAACAAATATATGTTTTTACGTATAAATAGCATCAATACATTATTCTCAAATAGCATCAATACATTATTCTCAAATAGCATCTATACATTATTCTCAAATTATTCTCAAATAGCATCTATACATTATTCTCAAATAGCATCTATATATTATTCTCAAATAGCATCAATACATTATTCTCAAATAGCATCAATACATTATTCTCAAATAGCATCTATATATTATTCTCAAATAGCATCTATACATTATTCTCAAATAGCATCTATATATTATTCTCAAATAGCATCTATACATTATTCTCAAATAGCATCAATACATTATTCTCAAATAGCATCTATACATTATTCTCAAATAGCATCAATACATTATTCTCAAATATTGTAAATGGCTGGAGATTGAAAGCAACTGGCTACATGGCTATGCACAGCAACTGGGTACAAGGCTATACACAGCAACTAGGTACAAGGCTATACACAGCAACTGGGTACAAGGCTATGCACATCAACTGGGTACAAGGCTATGCACAGCAACTGGGCACAAGGCTATGCACAGCAACTGGGTACAAGGCTATACACAGCAACTGGGTACAAGGCTATACACAGCAACTGGGTACAAGGCTATACACAGCAACTGGGTACAAGGCTATACACAGCAACTGGGTACAAGGCTATGCACAGCAACTGGGTACAAGGCTATGCACATCAACTGGGTACAAGGCTATGCACAGCAACTGGGTACAAGGCTATGCACAGCAACTGGGTACAAGGCTATGCACAACAACTGGGTACAAGGCTATGCACAGCAACTGGGTACAAGGCTATGCACAGCAACTGGGTACAAGGCTATGCACATCAACTGGGTACAATGCTATGCACATCAACTGGGTACAATGCTATGCACAGCAATTGGGTACAAGGCTATGCACAGCAACTGGGTACAAGGCTATGCACAGCAACTGGGTACAAGGCTATGCACATCAACTGGGTACAAGGCTATGCACAGCAACTGGGTACACGGCTATGCACATCAACTGGGTACAAAGCTATGCACAGCAACTGGGTACAAGGCTATGCACATCAACTGGGTACAAGGATATGCACAGCAACTGGGTACAAGGCTATACACATCAACTGGGTACAAGGCTATGCACATCAACTGGGTACAAGGCTATGCACATCAACTGGGTACAAGGCTATATACAGCAACTGGGTACAAGGCTATGAACAGCCACTGGGTACAAGGCTATACACATCAACTGGGTACAAGGCTATGCACATCAACTGGGTACAAGGCTATGCACAGCAACTGGGTACAAGGCTATGCACAGCAACTGGGTACAAGGCTATGCATATTTTCTCCAATCTCAAGCTCAGTATCAAGCTTCTAATCTAATCTCAGCATGTGACTTGTGAACATGTTTGAATAACATTTAGTGGACGTGCTGTACATGATATGGTGTCTACATTGTCGCTGAGGAGCTTGAACCCTGCAAGACCCATAGTGGTGGCGCACCCTGAGGCAAGACAGATGAATCCTAATTGCCTCATCTCTCTTCCTCAGGGGCGATATATTCCACGCAGAGTGACTACCAATGTTGTTACAATTTCTAACACAAATAGATACAAAAGATATATTCATTGACCTAGTTTTATAGAACTATTTCGATTAATTATATGGAAGCAAGCTATTGTAATTGGCTGTACTGCATAACTTACGCAAGGTATCATGCCAGGATCATCTTCAGAACCTGTCATCAGCATACTTTTACCAGATCCAGTCTGTAAATATAGCAACATACACAGTTAACAAGAACAACATTTATATATCTAACATTATGCAACTTGAACTATAGCATCCGATTCCAGCACAACATTCCTGTGGTGAGTATCTTGCAAAACCATCAACTGTCAACATCCCTGCAGTGAGTATCTTGCAATAACATCAACTGTCAACATCCATGTGGTGAGTATCTTGCTAGAACACCAACTGTCAACATCCCTATGGTGAGTATCTTGCAATAACATCAGCTGTCAACATCCATGTGGTGAGTATCTTGCAATAACATCAACGGTCAACATACATGTGGTGAGTATCTTGCAATAACATCAACTGTCAACATACATGTGGTGAGTATCTTGCAAAACCATCAACTGTCAACATCCCTGCAGTGAGTATCTTGCAATAACATCAACTGTCAACATCCATGTGGTGAGTATCTTGCTAGAACACCAACTGTCAACATCCCTATGGTGAGTATCTTGCAATAACATCAGCTGTCAACATCCATGTGGTGAGTATCTTGCAATAACATCAACGGTCAACATACATGTGGTGAGTATCTTGCAATAACATCAACTGTCAACATACATGTGGTGAGTATCTTGCAAAACCATCAACTGTCAACATCCCTGCAGTGAGTATCTTGCAATAACATCAACTGTCAACATCCATGTGGTGAGTATCTTGCTAGAACACCAACTGTCAACATCCCTATGGTGAGTATCTTGCAATAACATCAGCTGTCAACATCCATGTGGTGAGTATCTTGCTAGAACACCAACTGTCAACATCCCTATGGTGAGTATCTTGCAATAACATCAGCTGTCAACATCCATGTGGTGAGTATCTTGCAATAACATCAACTGTCAACATACATGTGGTGAGTATCTTGCTAGAACACCAACTGTCAACATCCCTATGGTGAGTATCTTGCAATAACATCAGCTGTCAACATCCATGTGGTGAGTATCTTGCAATAACATCAACTGTCAACATACATGTGGTGAGTATCTTGCTAGAACACCAACTGTCAACATCCATGTGGCGAGTATCTTGCTAGAACATCAACTGTCAACATCCATGTGGTGAGTATCTTGCAATAACATCAACTGTCAACATCCATGTGGTGAGTATCTTGCTAGAACATTAACTGTCAACATCCATGTGGTGAGTATCTTGCTAGAACATCAACTGTCAACATCCATATGGTGAGTATCTTGCTAGAACATTAACTGTCAACATCCATGTGGTGAGTATCTTGCAATAACATCAACTGTCAACATCCATGTGGTGAGTATCTTGCAATAACATCAACTGTCAACATCCATGTGGTGAGTATCTTGCAATAACATCAACTGTCAACATCCATGTGGTGAGTATCTTGCAATAACACCAACTGTCAACATCCATGTGGTGAGTATCTTGCTAGAACACCAACTGTCAACATCCCTATGGTGAGTATCTTGCAATAACATCAGCTGTCAACATCCATGTGGTGAGTATCTTGCTAGACCATCAACTGTCAACATCCATGCAGTGAGTATCTTGCTAGACCATCAACTGTCAACATCCATGCAGTGAGTATCTTGCTAGACCATCAACTGTCAACATCCATGCAGTGAGTATCTTGCTAGAACATCAACTGTCAACATCCCTGCAGTGAGTATCTTGCAATAACACCAACTGTCAACATCCCTATGGTGAGTATCTTGCAATAACATCAACTGTCAACATCCATGTGGTGAGTATCTTGCAATAACATCAACTGTCAACATCCATGTGGTGAGTATTTTGCAATAACATTAACTGTCAACATCCATGTGGTGAGTATCTTGCAATAACACCAACTGTCAACATCCCTATGGTGAGTATCTTGCAATAACATCAACTGTCAACATCCATGTGGTGAGTATCTTGCAATAACATCAACTGTCAACATCCATGTGGTGAGTATTTTGCAATAACATTAACTGTCAACATCCATGTGGTGAGTATCTTGCAATAACACCAACTGTCAACATCCCTATGGTGAGTATCTTGCAATAACATCAACTGTCAACATCCATGTGGTGAGTATCTTGCAATAACATCAACTGTCAACATCCATGTGGTGAGTATTTTGCAATAACATTAACTGTCAACATCAATGTGGTGAGTATCTTGCAATAACATCAACTGTCAACATCCATGTGGTGAGTATCTTGCTAGAACATCAACTGTCAACATCCATGTGGTGAGTATCTTGCAATAACATCAACTGTCAACATCCATGTGGTGAGTATCTTGCTAGAACATCAACTGTCAACATCCATGTGGTGAGTTTCTTGCAAGATCATCAACTAACATCCCTGCAGTGAGCAGCTTGCAAGAACATCAGCTGTTAACATTCCTCGAGAGAGTATCTTGCAAGAACACAAGTTATCAACATCCCTGCAGTGAGCAGCTTGCAAGAACATCCAACTGTCAACATTCCTCCAGTGAGTATCTTGCAAGAACATCAGCTGTCAACATCACGACAGTGAGTATCTTGCAATATCATCAGCTGTCAACATCACTACAGTGAGTATCTTGCAATAACATCAACTGTCAACATCCATATGGTGAGTATCTTGCTAGAACATCAACTGTCAACATCCATATGGTGAGTATCTTGCTAGAACATCAACTGTCAACATCCATGTGGTGAGTATCTTGCTAGAACATCAACTGCCAACATCCATGTGGTGAGTATATTGCTAGAACATCAACTGTCAACATCCATGTGGTGAGTATATTGCTAGAACATCAACTGTCAACATCCCTATGGTGAGTATCTTGCAATAACATCAACTGTCAACATCCATGTGGTGAGTATCTTGCTAGAACATCAACTGTCAACATCCATGTGGTGAGTATCTTGCTAGAACATCAACTGTCAACATCCATGTGGTGAGTATCTTGCTAGAACATCAACTGTCAACATCCATGTGGTCAGTTTCTTGCAAGATCATCAACTAACATCCCTGCAGTGAGCAGCTTGCAAGAACATCAGCTGTCAACATTCCTCGAGAGAGTATCTTGCAAGAACACAAGTTATCAACATCCTTGCAGTGAGCAGCTTGCAAGAACATCCAACTGTCAACATTCCTCCAGTGAGTATCTTGCAAGAACATCAGCTGTCAACATCACGACAGTGAGTATCTTGCAATATCATCAGCTGTCACCATCACTACAGTGAGTATCTTGCAATACCATCAGCTGTCAACATCACGATAGTGAGTATCTTGCAATACCATCAGCTGTCACCATCACTACAGTGAGTATCTTGCAATACCATCAGCTGTCAACATCACGACAGTGAGTATCTTGCAATAGCATCAGCTGTCAACATCACGACAGTGAGTATCTTGCAATATCATCAGCTGTCACCATCACTACAGTGAGTATCTTGCAATACCATCAGCTGTCAACATCACGATAGTGAGTATCTTGCAATACCATCAGCTGTCACCATCACTACAGTGAGTATCTTGCAATACCATCAGCTGTCAACATCACGACAGTGAGTATCTTGCAATAGCATCAGCTGTCAACATCACGACAGTGAGTATCTTGCAATATCATCAGCTGTCACCATCACTACAGTGAGTATCTTGCAATACCATCAGCTGTCAACATCACGACAGTGAGTATCTTGCAATATCATCAGCTGTCAATATCCCGACAGTGAGTATCTTGCAATATCATCAGCTGTCAACATCACTACAGTGAGTATCTTGCAATATCATCAGCTGTCAACATACCTCCACTGAGTATTTTGCATTAACAGCAACTGTCAAGATGCTATGGCCACCATTAAAGCTTAGAGACAGACAGTGAAAGGATACGGTCAATCCAAGACATTAGCTCATCATTTTTCTTCCCCAAAAACTGAGTTAGAAAGATGCATAGATTTGAGAAAATTCACTGGAATGGCACAGGATTATTGGCAATGATGCTTAAATTTCCAGCAACGCTCATATCAACTATATGAACATTGAAAACAACCAACAAGAGCCCATACCATCACTTCAGCGATGAGTGACGTAAGTAGGCAAATATATTCTTCTAAATCTATCTTTCTGCATAATAATGGTGTTCTACCTTGTTAAGATAAGATATTATATATTATAACTCATACCAAGTCTTTAATGTAAGATGCCTTTCAAATGATGAAATGTACAAAATGTGGTCTGCCAGGTATGTGACAAGCATTCTGCCCCTATTCATGCCCCTACTGTATATACATGCTGTAGAAATATCCCCTACAATGTACTTACCGCTCCAAATGCTATTACAGTGACATTATAGCCCTCCATAGCTCTCTGGATCAACGACTCCACTCTGTCCTTGTATATCTGGCTCTGAAATAATGTCAAACATTCAGGTTAACAGAAAAACAGTATCAGTCTCCTGCACATGTGTAGATATTACACATATTTTATGACATCTGAATGGATTTACTGTCTCCCTCAGCTACAAACAATATCACAATGTATAGCCAACCTCTAACATCTCATACATTGTATAGCTAACCTCTAACATCTCATACATTGTATAGCTAACCTCTAACATCTCATACATTGTATAGCTAACCTCTAACATCTCATACATTGTATAGCTAACCTCTAACATCTCATACATTGTATAGCTAACCTCTAACATACCATACATTGTATAGCTAACCTCTAACATATCATACATTGTATAGCTAACCTCTAACATATCATACATTGTATAGCTAACCTCTAACATATCATACATTGTATAGCTAACCTCTAACATCTCATACATTGTATAGCCAACCTCTAACATCTCATACATTGTATAGCTAACCTCTAACATCTCATACATTGTATAGCTAACCTCTAACATCTCATACATTGTATAGCTAACCTCTAACATATCATACATTGTATAGCTAACCTCTAACATCTCATACATTGTATAGCTAACCTCTAACATCTCATACATTGTATAGCTAACCTCTAACATCTCATACATTGTATAGCTAACCTCTAACATCTCATACATTGTATAGCTAACCTCTAACATCTCATACATTGTATAGCTAACCTCTAACATCTCATACATTGTATAGCTAACCTCTAACATATCATACATTGTATAGCTAACCTCTAACATCTCATACATTGTATAGCTAACCTCTAACATCTCATACATTGTATAGCTAACCTCTAACATATCATACATTGTATAGCTAACCTCTAACATCTCATACATTGTATAGCTAACCTCTAACATATCATACATTGTATAGCTAACCTCTATCATCTCATACATTGTATAGCTAACCTCTAACATCTCATACATTGTATAGCTAACCTCTAACATATCATACATTGTATAGCTAACCTCTATCATCTCATACATTGTATAGCCAACCTCTAACATATCATACATTGTATAGCTAACCTCTATCATACCATACATTGTATAGCTAACCTCTAACATACCATACATTGTATAGCTAACCTCTAACATATCATACATTGTATAGCCAACCTCTAACATATCATACATTGTATAGCTAACCTCTAACATATCATACATTGTATAGCTAACCTCTAACATATCATACATTGTATAGCTAACCTCTAACATATCATACATTGTATAGCTAACCTCTAACATATCATACATTGTATAGCTAACCTCTAACATACCATACATTGTATAGCTAACCTCTAACATACCATACATTGTATAGCTAACCTCTAACATACCATACATTGTATAGCTAACCTCTAACATATCATACATTGTATAGCTAACCTCTAACATACCATACATTGTATAGCTAACCTCTAACATACCATACATTGTATAGCTAACCTCTAACATATCATACATTGTATAGCTAACCTCTAACATCTCATACATTGTATAGCTAACCTCTAACATATCATACATTGTATAGCTAACCTCTAACATACCATACATTGTATAGCTAACCTCTAACATACCATACATTGTATAGCTAACCTCTAACATACCATACATTGTATAGCTAACCTCTATCATACCATACATTGTATAGCTAACCTCTAACATATCATACATTGTATAGCTAACCTCTAACATACCATACATTGTATAGCTAACCTCTATCATACCATACATTGTATAGCTAACCTCTAACATATCATACATTGTATAGCCAACCTCTAACATCTCATACATTGTATAGCTAACCTCTAACATATCATACATTGTATAGCTAACCTCTAACATACCATACATTGTATAGCTAACCTCTAACATATCATACATTGTATAGCCAACCTCTAACATCTCATACATTGTATAGCTAACCTCTAACATACCATACATTGTATAGCTAACCTCTAACATACCATACATTGTATAGCTAACCTCTAACATACCATACATTGTATAGCTAACCTCTAACATATCATACATTGTATAGCTAACCTCTAACATACCATACATTGTATAGCTAACCTCTAACATATCATACATTGTATAGCTAACCTCTAACATATCATACATTGTATAGCTAACCTCTAACATACCATACATTGTATAGCTAACCTCTAACATATCATACATTGTATAGCTAACCTCTAACATAGCATACATTGTATAGCTAACCTCTAACATATCATACATTGTATAGCTAACCTCTAACATAGCATACATTGTATAGCTAACCTCTAACATATCATACATTGTATAGCCAACCTCTAACATATCATACATTGTATAGCTAACCTCTAACATATCATACAATGTATAGCTAACCTCTAACATATCATACAATGTATAGCTAACCTCTAACATCTCATACATTGTATAGCTAACCTCTAACATATCATACAATGTATAGCTAACCTCTAACATATCATACATTGTATAGCCAACCTCTAACATACCATACATTGTATAGCCAACCTCTAACATATCATACATTGTATAGCTAACCTCTAACATCTCATACATTGTATAGCTAACCTCTAACATCTCATACATTGTATAGCCAACCTCTAACATATCATACATTGTATAGCTAACCTCTAACATCTCATACCTTGTATAGCTAACCTCTAACATACCATACATTGTATAGCCAACCTCTAACATATCATACATTGTATAGCTAACCTCTAACATATCATACATTGTATAGCTAACCTCTAACATCTCATACATTGTATAGCTAACCTCTAACATATCATACATTGTATAGCTAACCTCTAACATATCATACAATGTATAGCTAACCTCTAACATACCATACATTGTATAGCCAACCTCTAACATATCATACATTGTATAGCTAACCTCTAACATACCATACATTGTATAGCTAACCTCTAACATATCATACATTGTATAGCTAACCTCTAACATCTCATACATTGTATAGCTAACCTCTAACATCTCATACATTGTATAGCTAACCTCTAACATATCATACATTGTATAGCCAACCTCTAACATATCATACATTGTATAGCTAACCTCTAACATATCATACATTGTATAGCTAACCTCTAACATATCATACATTGTATAGCTAACCTCTAACATACCATACATTGTATAGCTAACCTCTAACATATCATACATTGTATAGCTAACCTCTAACATCTCATACATTGTATAGCCAACCTCTAACATATCATACATTGTATAGCTAACCTCTAACATACCATACATTGTATAGCTAACCTCTAACATACCATACATTGTATAGCTAACCTCTAACATATCATACATTGTATAGCTAACCTCTAACATATCATACATTGTATAGCTAACCTCTAACATACCATACATTGTATAGCTAACCTCTAACATCTCATACATTGTATAGCTAACCTCTAACATATCATACATTGTATAGCTAACCTCTAACATCTCATACATTGTATAGCTAACCTCTAACATACCATACATTGTATAGCTAACCTCTAACATACCATACATTGTATAGCTAACCTCTAACATATCATACATTGTATAGCTAACCTCTAACATATCATACATTGTATAGCTAACCTCTAACATACCATACATTGTATAGCTAACCTCTAACATCTCATACATTGTATAGCTAACCTCTAACATCTCATACATTGTATAGCTAACCTCTAACATCTCATACATTGTATAGCTAACCTCTAACATCTCATACATTGTATAGCTAACCTCTAACATATCATACATTGTATAGCTAACCTCTAACATATCATACATTGTATAGCTAACCTCTAACATCTCATACATTGTATAGCTAACCTCTAACATATCATACATTGTATAGCTAACCTCTAACATACCATACATTGTATAGCTAACCTCTAACATACCATACAATGTATAGCTAACCTCTAACATACCATACAATGTATAGCTAACCTCTAACATATCATACATTGTATAGCTAACCTCTAACATATCATACATTGTATAGCTAACCTCTAACATATCATACATTGTATAGCTAACCTCTAACATACCATACATTGTATAGCTAACCTCTATCATATCATACATTGTATAGCTAACCTCTAACATATTATACATTGTATAGCTAACCTCTAACATATCATACATTGTATAGCTAACCTCTAACATATCATACATTGTATAGCTAACCTCTATCATATCATACATTGTATAGCTAACCTCTAACATCTCATACATTGTATAGCCAACCTCTAACATACCATACATTGTATAGCTAACCTCTAACATACCATACATTGTATAGCTAACCTCTAACATACCATACATTGTATAGCTAACCTCTAACATATCATACATTGTATAGCTAACCTCTAACATACCATACATTGTATAGCTAACCTCTAACATATCATACATTGTATAGCTAACCTCTAATATACCATACATTGTATAGCTAACCTCTAACATATCATACATTGTATAGCTAACCTCTAACATACCATACATTGTATAGCTAACCTCTAACATATCATACATTGTATAGCTAACCTCTAACATATCATACATTGTATAGCTAACCTCTAACATATCATACATTGTATAGCTAACCTATAACATACCATACATTGTATAGCTAACCTCTAACATACCATACATTGTATAGCTAACCTCTAACATACCATACATTGTATAGCTAACCTCTAACATACCATACATTGTATAGCTAACCTCTAACATATCATACATTGTATAGCTAACCTCTAACATACCATACATTGTATAGCTAACCTCTAACATATCATACATTGTATAGCTAACCTCTAACATATCATACATTGTATAGCTAACCTCTAACATACCATACATTGTATAGCTAACCTCTAACATATCATACATTGTATAGCTAACCTCTAACATATCATACATTGTATAGCTAACCTCTAACATACCATACATTGTATAGCTAACCTCTAACATATCATACATTGTATAGCTAACCTCTAACATATCATACATTGTATAGCTAACCTCTAACATATCATACATTGTATAGCTAACCTCTAACATATCATACATTGTATAGCTAACCTCTAACATATCATACATTGTATAGCTAACCTCTAACATATCATACATTGTATAGCTAACCTCTAACATCTCATACATTGTATAGCTAACCTCTAACATATCATACATTGTATAGCTAACCTCTAACATATCATACATTGTATAGCTAACCTCTAACATATCATACATTGTATAGCTAACCTCTAACATATCATACATTGTATAGCTAACCTCTAACATATCATACATTGTATAGCTAACCTCTAACATACATACAATGTATAGCCAACCTCTAACATCTCATACATTGTATAGCTAACCTCTAACATATCATACATTGTATAGCTAACCTCTAACATACCATACATTGTATAGCTAACCTCTAACATATCATACATTGTATAGCTAACCTCTAACATATCATACATTGTATAGCTAACCTCTAACATATCATACATTGTATAGCTAACCTCTAACATACCATACATTGTATAGCTAACCTCTAACATATCATACATTGTATAGCTAACCTCTAACATATCATACATTGTATAGCTAACCTCTAACATATCATACATTGTATAGCTAACCTCTAACATATCATACATTGTATAGCTAACCTCTAACATACCATACATTGTATAGCTAACCTCTAACATATCATACATTGTATAGCTAACCTCTAACATATCATACATTGTATAGCTAACCTCTAACATATCATACATTGTATAGCTAACCTCTAACATATCATACATTGTATAGCTAACCTCTAACATATCATACATTGTATAGCTAACCTCTAACATATCATACATTGTATAGCTAACCTTACCATACATTGTATAGCTCAACAAACCAACAAACAACCCAAACAACCAACAAACAACCCAACCAACAAACAACCCAACCAACAAACAACACAACAAACAACCACAACAAACAAACAAACCAACAAACTAACATATCATACAATGTATAGCCAACCTAACCACTAACATCTCATACATTGTATAGCTAACATACCATACATTGTATAGCTAACCTCTAACATACCATACATTGTATAGCTAACCTCTAACATCATACATTGTATAGCTACCTCTAACTCATACATTGTATAGCTAACCTCTAACATATCATACATTGTATAGCTAAACCTAACAATACCATACATTGTATAGCTAACCTACAATAACATATCATACATTGTATAGCTAACCAACAAACAAAACACCAACAAACAACCAACAAACAACCTCTAACATATCAACAAACAAACAACCCAACAACCAACAAACAAACAAACATACATTGTATAGCTAACCTCTAACATATCATACATTGTATAGCTAACCTCTAACATACAACAAACTAACCATACATTGTATAGCTAACCTCTAACATACATACATTGTATAGCTAACCTCTAACATATCATACATTGTATAGCTAACCTCTAACATACCATACATTGTATAGCTAACCTCTAACATATCATACATTGTATAGCTAACCTCTAACATACCATACATTGTATAGCTAACCTCTAACATATCATACATTGTATAGCTAACCTCTAACATATCATACATTGTATAGCTAACCTCTAACATATCATACATTGTATAGCTAACCTCTAACATATCATACATTGTATAGCTAACCTCTAACATATCATACATTGTATAGCTAAACCTATAACATATCATACATTGTATAGCTAACCTAACATCTCAACAAACCATACATTGTATAGCAACAAACCAACAAACCTAACCTCTAACATACCATACATTGTATAGCTAACCTCTAACATATCATACATTGTATAGCTAACCTCTAACCATACATTGTATAGCTAACCTCTAACATACCATACATTGTATAGCTAACCTCTAACACCAACAAACAACCCCAACAAACAACCCATACCATACATTGTATAGCTAACCTCTAACATATCATACATTGTATAGCTAACCTCTAACATCATACATTGTATAGCTAACCTCTAACATATCATACATTGTATAGCTAACCTCTAACATCTCATACATTGTATAGCTAACCTCTAACATACCATACATTGTATAGCTAACCTCTAACATATCATACATTGTATAGCTAACCTCTAACATATCATACATTGTATAGCTAACCTCTAACATACCATACATTGTATAGCTAACCTCTAACATATCATACATTGTATAGCTAACCTCTAACATATCATACATTGTATAGCTAACCTCTAACATCTCATACATTGTATAGCTAACCTCTAACATACCATACATTGTATAGCTAACCTCTAACATCTCATACATTGTATAGCTAACCTCTATCATCTCATACATTGTATAGCTAACCTCTAACATATCATACATTGTATAGCTAACCTCTAACATATCATACATTGTATAGCTAACCTCTAACATCTCATACATTGTATAGCTAACCTCTAACATATCATACATTGTATAGCTAACCTCTAACATATCATACATTGTATAGCTAACCTCTAACATATCATACATTGTATAGCTAACCTCTAACATATCATACATTGTATAGCTAACCTCTAACATCTCATACATTGTATAGCTAACCTCTAACATACCATACATTGTATAGCTAACCTCTAACATCTCATACATTGTATAGCTAACCTCTATCATCTCATACATTGTATAGCTAACCTCTAACATATCATACATTGTATAGCTAACCTCTAACATATCATACATTGTATAGCTAACCTCTAACATCTCATACATTGTATAGCTAACCTCTAACATATCATACATTGTATAGCTAACCTCTTAACATATCATACATTGTATAGCTAACCTCTAACATCATACATTGTATAGCTAACCTCTAACCTCTAACATCATACATTGTATAGCTAACCTCTAACAGCAACCATACATTGTATAGCTAACCTCTAACATCATACATTGTATAGCTAACCTCTAACATATCATACATTGTATAGCTAACCTCTAACATATCATACATTGTATAGCTAACCTCTAACATCTCATACATTGTATAGCTAACCTCTAACATACCATACATTGTATAGCTAACCTCTATCATCTCATACATTGTATAGCTAACCTCTATCATCTCATACATTGTATAGCTAACCTCTATCATCTCATACATTGTATAGCTAACCTCTAACATATCATACATTGTATAGCTAACCTCTATCATCTCATACATTGTATAGCTAACCTCTAACATATCATACATTGTATAGCTAACCTCTAACATACCATACATTGTATAGCTAACCTCTAACATCTCATACATTGTATAGCTAACCTCTATCATCTCATACATTGTATAGCCAACCTCTAACATCTCATACATTGTATAGCTAACCTCTAACATATCATACATTGTATAGCTAACCTCTATCATCTCATACATTGTATAGCTAACCTCTAACATATCATACATTGTATAGCTAACCTCTATCATCTCATACATTGTATAGCTAACCTCTATCATCTCATACATTGTATAGCTAACCTCTAACATATCATACATTGTATAGCTAACCTCTAACATACCATACATTGTATAGCTAACCTCTAACATATCATACATTGTATAGCTAACCTCTAACATACCATACATTGTATAGCCAACCTCTAACATCTCATACATTGTATAGCCAACCTCTAACATATCATACATTGTATAGCCAACCTCTAAGATATCATACATTGTATAGCTAACCTCTAACATACCATACATTGTATAGCCAACCTCTAACATCTCATACATTGTATAGCCAACCTCTAACATACCATACATTGTATAGCCAACCTCTAACATACCATACATTGTATAGCCAACCTCTAACATACCATACATTGTATAGCCAACCTCTAACATCTCATACATTGTATAGCCAACCTCTAACATATCATACATTGTATAGCCAATCTCTAACATACCATACATTGTATAGCTAACCTCTAACATCTCATACATTGTGTATCCAATCTCTAACATACCATACATTGTATAGCTAACCTCTTAACATCTCATACATTGTATAGCTAATCTCTAACATCTCATACATTGTATAGCCAACCTCTAACATAGCATACAGTGTAGAGCTAACCTCTAACATCTCATACATTGTATAGCCAATCTCTAATATACCATACATTGTATAGCTAACCTCTAACATATCATACATTGTATAGCTATCATCTAACATCTCATACATTGTATAGCTAACCTCTAACATCTCATACATTGTATAGCCAACATCTAACATATCATACATTGTATGGCTAACCTTTAACATACCATACATTGTATAGCCAACCTCTAACATATTATACATTGTATAGCCAACCTCTAACATCTCATACATTGTATAGCTAACATCTAACATCTCATACATTGTATAGCCAATCTCTAACATAGCATACATTGTATAGCCAAACTCTAACATCTCATACATTGTATAGTTAACATCTAACATCTCATACATTGTATAGCTAACCTCTAACATCTCATACATTGTATAGCTAACCTCTAACATATCATACATTGTATAGCTAACCTCTAACATATCATACATTGTATAGCTAACCTCTAACATACCATACATTGTATAGCCAATCTCTAACATCTCATACATTGTATAGCCAATCTCTATCATCTCATACATTGTATAGCTAACCTCTAACA
>CM026391.1:51691657-51708348 GCA_014843695.1 Archivesica marissinica
AAACAAATAATGCAATTCATCACCAATAGATATATTACAAAGATGTATTTGCGAAAGTTCCATTCCAGCTTCCAGTTTCTATAGGACATTTGTGATTTCTAAACTTAATTCTAAACTTCACAACATACAACATAAATTTAGTTGGTGTTTTGACTAAATATCTTTCAAAGATAAATGTGTGCCTAAACTATCTACAATTCTTACACGTACTTGAATGATCTAAAGTCGAATATCATTTGTTCAAGAATAAGTCAGATAATTTCTGTTTTACAGACATTAAAGTTTGTGACTTGAGAACTCGTGGTTATTTCATATATTGTATGGTCCACATGTATGTAATATATTTCCCTACACACTTAATCCACTGGAATCTACTGCTAGATATATTTGGATAATCTATGAAATTGCTAAAGAATATCGATATAACAGAATGCTAATTTATGGCACTTTGTGTAATAAACATGGTTCAGAATTAGATTTTGTAAACTACTCTTCTTATTATATGCAGACGACACTGATCGTCACGGATATCTCCATGAAGATCTTAATTTATTAATTAATTATATTGACCATAAGCGGTGTCAATGAGTATGTGTGAAGAATGAAAGTATGTATGAATATCAATGTATAACCTAAATCACGTTAGAACTAATACAACTTAAGTATATATACTGCGTTACATTTTATCTCGGACGAACCTACATTTAATAGTACCCACTTTAAATTAGTCAAATCGAGCGCTCAGTGCACAACTGGTGTAAGACAGATCTAGTGAAAGGCTTACAGTAGTTTTGCACCCAGCCCTCGAAATATAGCTTCAGAATATTTTGAGATTATCCTCCAAAATGATTAATATAGTAAACATTTAAACACTTCAATTAGTAAGCACACTTTAGCACTACCTTATAGGGACAATGTATGACGAGAAGCGTATATGTAATACAAGATTGATTGGTGAGTATGTATTATTATTATATTCATTTGTTTGTAGACCATAACATGTATATGTTTGTGTCTTAATAAACGATTCTTCTCCTTCATATAATAAGAAGAGTAGTTTACAAAATCTAATTCAGAACCATCTAGCTCATGTTTATTACACCTAAAACAAAATGTTCTTGTAGGTCGTTTAAATATAGTGAACAAAGAATCTGAGACAAGTGTTCTCCCTTGCGAACACAAATTGTACATGGAAAATAATTTGATTTATTGCTGTCTGTGCTAACACAATATTTGGCGTTGTCATAAATAGTTTTAATATATTAAATAATGTTTATAAATTTACCATTTACTTTACATTTAATCAGTTTGAACCAAAGACCAGATCAATAAAAATACAAAAGACTTTCGTCTTACTATTTAAGAGGAGATCAATAAGTATCGTCAAACGCCTTGAGTTCGTCTGTCACCTGTTTCCGGCATTTGTTTATTCGCGTTGTTTTGTTTACATTCTGGAACGCTAATGACGTCATCGCTCTCAAAGACACATGGTTTGTTTATGCTTTCACCATATTCCTTTTCAAAGGAAATGTATTTCGAATGTATGTAAATGCTGATGTTTTCATGATTCCCCTAGACAACTTAGCAACGACACCGTTAGCTTTGCTATTTTTAAGTGATGTTCTGCCGTCCCTATTTCCTCCAAGTAAGTTCTCCATTGTACTCATCATTCACATCAGTTTGTAGGCTATATCATGTTTTGTTGAAACTAACGTCATTGTTTAAAGTCTGAAAAACTAATTCTTAAAACCTTTCTTGGATTATTTACTTTTAGTATGAAATTCACTGTTACTTTAATCAGTGTTTCGTAGTGCTATCAAGTTCAAATTGATAGCCTGTACATTCCTATTAGATGTACATTTTGTATATACAGAGTTATACAGATATAATTTAGAAAGTTTGTTCGTTACAATTAAGCACATCAAATACTTCATATCTTTACACAGATAATTCCTGCCATTCACACTAGATATTCATTATGCAACATCTATATTACTCGTATGTGCAATATGATGACAGGAGATTAGTGTCAAGCAGTATAAACATTAATTGTTTGTTATGTTGCATATTTGGATACATAATAAAAGTGTCTGACAATGCGTCTGTCACAGAGATGTACGCCACGGGCATTCTGGGTCCATGACGATTCAAAAGACACCCATTGACTGCCCAACCTGGATAGGTGGGTGCTTCAAAATTCACCCATTGGCTGCCCA
Organism: Archivesica marissinica; assembly: GCA_014843695.1. Lineage (NCBI taxonomy): Eukaryota > Metazoa > Mollusca > Bivalvia > Venerida > Vesicomyidae > Archivesica > Archivesica marissinica. The sequence goes on from CM026391.1 coordinate 51,693,874, forward strand.
ATATGGGTAGGTGTGCGTTCGAATCCAGCACTAGCTTATATACTCCGATATTCTGGATGCATTACGCTAATCCAGAATCTGAACCAGGTTAAATAAATAAGAATTAAAATGTTCGTAAAATTTAAATTATGAATTGGATCTTTTAATTATAGGTAAGAGTCTCTAATATTCTTTTATTCTCTTTAATAAGCATTGACGTCGCACTACATTGTATGATTTTATGATAGCTGACTTAAATATAAATTGTATTGCAATCGGGTCTTCTCAGCATATAGATGCATGAAACCGCACACAACTGTCTATGTTAATTTAACCGAGACCGGCGAATAATAACTAGATTATTCACAACACATAATGAATATACTGATCAAGCAATAATACGTTTGTAGTTGACATTAGATGATTTCCGTTATTGCAAAATAGTTTGTTTCTTACGTCTAGTATAATTCATATGGGCTCACTTACGAGTGTGTGTTGAATAGCATGTGCGGCGGTTTCTAACGCATTTATGAGATATTGGCAACATGGAAGAAACTGCTTTCTTTAATGATTTCCACAATCCATGCAATAAACCATTCAACATCAGTTATCGCGTCTAGAATAGCATTGACTTCCCGTCAGCCACCTTATCAAGGTACTATTAAGCTACCGTTTCAATAGTTATAATAAACAATTGTCTAAATACGACATGCATTTTATATCCGCAATTAGCGTAACACAGTGAAACAAAAACGGACACTCATGCAAATGGTGACTTGAAGACAATGCGATCGTATCATTGTTAATCCATTGTATGTATCTGTATTCTAAGCAGGCACACTTGCTGGATATATATGTGTTAAATATACATACGTTTACTATGCTCGTATTATTACAAATATAAGCACTGCAGTATCGTTTTACAAATTCATGAATTGAATTATATGATTACATATTTGTACACGTGTTATCTTAAATATACGAGATAATCTATTGAACTATTTCATTACATATTATTGTACATATTCATATTATTGTACGTAGTCGTTATATAGGCCTACATAGGAATGCATTGTCTACAAAGGCTATTTATTGCTAACTGTTCCGTCACATTTAATGCATCAATGTGACCAACATTATATGTACTATGAGAATGTTTTTTTTTATCTTTGTACGAATGATTAACATTGGAATAATTCAATATCATGTTAAAGAAATTGTACTACTCGATAATTCCCGCATGTGATAGTATGATATGGAATTAATGCGGTCATATCGTACGTTCTTTGTAAGCAGGTTTTATCTACCAGTGATGCGTTCCGTAACATATATAATTTTATATATACGGGTGAGATACCTATGCATGATATATCCGAATTGCTATGACTCATCATATTCGTGTTTATTGTGTGTTTAGGCTGTCGTTATGCATTACGCTAATCCAGAATCTGAACCAGGTTAAATAAATAAGAATTAAACGTTTCGTTTTAATCATAGCCGACCCGCCCCGGTACCTCACGCCAAGCGAGTTCCCCAACTACATACACTACTACAACATGAACCATAGACCCATACAACGACAAAAAGAGCCGTGTCGGCAGTAGTTAGTATAATGTGTAAATCACGTCTTGCAGTTTTACATGAATTATTAAACGTTAAATATGCCAACACTTTCAATTGCACTTTCATGAAATAAAGGTTGACAGTTAGTTATATTGTATTCATTTTAAAAGTATTATAATATATGTATAAATGACGAAATTAGCGCTAATTGATAATAACACCCCTATGGGATTCGAAGCTACAGCACGGATCTGTAGTCCAGTGGTTAACACGTTGGACTCGTAATCCAGGGATCGCAGGTTCGACCCACCGTCTGACCCTAATACAATTAACAGTCTTTCAGATTGGACTTTAAACCGATTGTACTAGCCTCCGAAAATCTAAAATCTCTTCAGAAGGCGTCGCTCAAATGGGCAACCGGTAGCGACGATAAATAAACGTAAAACACAAACAAATACAAAGCTACAACAGTGAGTGGCAAATTCAATAACCGTAACCACTGGACCACTCCATTGTTTTAACATTACCAATAACAATAAATATGTAAAATAAAATGTATATCTTTCATTACCCACGAATAACACATACTATATGATGGAAATACTAAAGGTAATATATTTTATGAATAATAGTATATATATATATATATATATATTTATATATATATATACCGGGTATAGTATACCTGCATGATCACGATATGACTTCCAGTAATGCTATCGCAAAGACAAAATTCAAAAAGGAAAGTATCCAGAAATGTAGCACCTTTATACCAGTAATAATAAAAACCTGATGTAAAAAAAACATTATTACGTACATACATATATACATAATTATTGCGTAATCTGACGATCGTCGCGCTACAAGTAAAATGATACACTAGCAGCAGCTTATTTAATTCCATTCGCTGTTCGGTATTGATTTCCTTTCTTAGTATGCAGAATAGATCATTCGTCAAAGGAAATACCTTGGACAGACTATAAACTGCAGGAACATATTGTCGAACTGTTCTACTTGGATTACAAATCACACATATTTCAAATAGTCGCAGGTTCGATCCCCAATCTGATCGAAATAATATTAACAGTATTTCCGGTGGGATTAATAGTCAGGTGGCTTAGCAAATTTAACGTTACAAGCCGGACAAAAGTACCAAATTTGGCATGGAGTTTCTTTTCGACCTATCTATTGATTTTCCAAGATGGCGGCCAAAATCCAAGATGGCCGCCAGAAAAAAAGAAATATCTTATATCTGGCTATAAATATCAGAAATGAACAATGAGATGTCAATTTAGGGGTTGTTGGGGTCACTGAAACAGATGCTCAGGTCACCCATTTACAAGATATAACGGCCAATATAACAGAAATTACACTGTTGTCACTGGCTATAGACGTCACAGACAGGCATTTGCGAAATCAAATCAGAGGTCTTTGTAGTCACTAAAACCGATTCTTGACAGGATTCATGGTTATAACATTCATCTTTCAAGATATGTCCGAAAAAGGTTTACTTTATGGCTTGATTTTGAATGGTTATTGTGGCTTCTATAGCTACATATCACCCTACATGTAAGTCCATACTGGTAGTATTCAGGGATTCTATCTACAATGTTTCAATACAATGTATGTCTACCAGACAGTTCACAGTCGATGTATCCTATTTGGATGAACATGTGTACCGACAAAGAGATGTGCAAGGCAGATTTGCCTTGCTGCATTTGCAAAGTGTACAGGCCCTTTTGCAGCCACATTTCACGAATTCCATGCACGCTTTAGACGCCTCTGGAATGGTAGACCAGACAGGTTCCAATGAGTTCCCAACTTTCGCCCACGCATAGTCGGTTGTACATCGTTTATTGAGATAACATGCCCTCCTAGTGTGCTGGGGTAGTGCATTCTGAGTAGGTGGTATCTTGTCAACAGCTTGGCTTTTCTGGCTGAACAGCTCCAACCGGGCACTGTTAACATTCATGGCGTTACTTGTTTTGTCATCAACTATGACAACTAGTCTCTCGATTCTTTGAAATGATTCAGAATGTAAGTCAAGATGCTCAAACGGATGTGCGGCAAAATGAACAAAGGCATCAGTAACTTCCTCATAAGCATTCCATGCCTGCCAGAACGATTTCTTCCCTTTCCCTCTAAACGCTGATGTAGTATCACATCCTGACAAGGAGTGGAAAACGGGCAGGGAACGTGATTTACGTTCACCAAGATGGGCACTAATGGCGTTGATGCTGTAATGAGTGTAGTTCTTTCCAGTTCCAAATGCTACCCAGATATCACGATCAGCATTTATCTGAGAGAGGTCATGATGCACATCGATAAGAACAACGATGACGTCTGTGTCCACAGTTCGCACTTGTATGGATTTTGCTCCATTCTCTAAAGCATGATTCACGTGAACCACAATCCTAGTGTCTGCTTCTTCCTGATTGCAGCTTCCAACATATGTAACATGCTCTCCAGTTGTGATATATACCGAAAACTCAGGAGGGAAGATGCAATCTGCAACTTTTGACGACACGGATTCAAAGAGTTCCTTCTTGTTGATTGGATCACGGAGGAAGTCATTCCAGTTGCCCGGCAGCTTGGTGTCACCTGATACTTTTCTACGCACCCCCTTTGCCTCGTTTCTCTCTGGTTCCCTCCTTCAGGCTATCTGGCCGGTATTCGTCCCACACAACATCCACTCGCTTTGTGTTCTGCAGCTGACGTTCCAGATGGGGTATAAACACGTTATCAGCATATTCCTGGAATGTTGCGACATTTATTACAGGCAATTCATGTACTGACACCGCACCATCCAGAACTTTGCAGTCATACAATACAGGTGCCTCTGTCTGGTTTGGTGCCTCGATACATTGTAACAGATGAGATTTGGTACCAGATAGATTAAGCTTTCCAAACTCGGACAGGGGTGGAGGATACGAATGAACTTCGTGTGCAAAGAATTCACTGATGTCACCATCTCTACTTTGTAAGGAGATGTATAACTAGCCGAAGAGTGCCACATTGTTCTCAAGCACCTTTACTTTCTTGCAATCCTTCGATCTGACTTGAGCTGTGTTGAGAACAGGGGTAGTGAATTCTTTGAGATCGTATCATGTATGTAGTGACTCCGATCCATGAACACGTATTCACATACTCTCGATACTTCTTTGTGCCTGTGTCTTCCAGTGTACGGATTGTATTCACTACCGCCTCATTCGCGCAGTTACGACTATCAAGAGTTACACACTCTGGGAAGTCATCCAGGAAGGGATTTCCCATCTTTCGTGTTGTGTTAGATAGGCTATCAACCTGTCGCTGGAAGGTTTTCTGTGCTGCAAGTCACTGTTCATTGTGTTCGAAGTTAGCGGGGTTTTCTGGATCATCGTCATGAAGATATACATCCTCGTACTGTCTCAGAAGTCTGGCAAGCTCTGGTCCAGCGGTCATCCAGCGTCTGAAGGCAACTGGATTCTCAGTGAGTCCTACTGCACTACCGGATGTTTTCACCACTTTATTCACCTGCTCATGCGCTTGGTCTATTGGGATCGCAGAATATCTGCGTGACGACTTTGCGATTGTCCAGTGATTCCGAGTTTCAAACTCATCTTTAATCTCTTGTGGCAGCGCCTTCATGTCTCTAATGTGTACAGGCAGCCACCGAGAATAGTTCACGTGGTCTAACGCAAAGAACAATGGTATGAGTGCCTCTAGTACAGTAACATACAATGAGAAGTTTCTCTCCCGATGGGCTCTAACAAATATGAGAATCAGGATCTCATAGTGTGCGATCATGTGCCAGAACTTGAACATGGGTGATTTCGTACACATTTGTTCCAGCCAGTTGCTGAAAATCTCATCAACATTAGATCTCTGATTGAATGCTTCATTCAGTAGCCCCTGAAGAACAAGAACAGTGACCTGGTGGGCATGCCGAGTCCTGGTAATGTGTGCTACTTTCAGGAATGAATCAGCTGTTCCAAATGAAACAACTTCAGATTCAGTGAGAGCTGTCGTCCAACCTGACCCATCTAATAAATCTCCAACAGTGTTCCATAGCGCCTTCTCAATGTGCAGTCCACCCATCATAACGACATAGACTTTCTCGCCATAGAGATCTGGCCGTTTCCATTGTACGTACTTGGCGAGCGTGAACAGAGGCTGGTCAAACGTAATCACTGGGATTTGTCCTGGGTTGAGATACTCTGTTGTCTGCCGATGTACATCCATGACATGTTTAATCATTGCTGGTGTGCTTAATTTTTCATAGAAGAGAGGGAGCAATGCAGATATTGCTGTTAGCTCTGATGTTGGCTGTTGTCGAGTGGCGTGATAGGCAGACCATGTAAGTAAACTCGTCTTGCACAGTTCCACATCACTGATATGTTGAAGACTATGTTCCATCCAGTCATATGCTTGACGTTTTGCACCAGCCAGGTCAAGCTTAACAGGTTCACTATTACTCTCAGGTACCTGAACAGCAGTAGATTTCAACGAAACTGCAGGAACAGAAACATAATGATCTGGAAGCGAGTGAGTATGCGCCCTTGATGACGGTAATGTGACAGGTTCCCTGATGACACCAGGTTCCCTCGTGCTTGGGAATTGAAATGCACTAATGCCAGTGCCATGAAAAGATGTCGTGGCTGTTGTTGCACTTGGATCGTGATCGAGATTGTCAAGAGCGCCCACAGTAAAGAGTCCTTTTCCCAGAATAGTTGGAGCTACTACACCATCAGCTTCAAACCTCTCACATACAGCTGTGACAAGCCACTCTTCAATATGCATCACCCTGTCATAGGAAACACTGATACCCATCTGGTGTAACTGTTGGATGATCTTCTTACTTCTAGTTAGTGCGTGTATATTTAGGCCAATGTATATTGGTAGTGGAGGTTCTCTGTCCAGAGTGTGCCGGACTTTCGTAGGCGATTTAGGTTTACCTTTCTTGACGTTGTGGACGATGGTTTGTCCAACAGTTAGACACACTTGTGAATCGTTACTCTCTATCAGATGTGGACCATTAACAATCATTGAGACGAGACACTGTAGACTCGATGGCAATGATTTCTCCTGACAACCAGGTGGAAACTGGCCGGTGAATTGGAATCCTTCATGATGAAAGATATCCTTTCTAACGATTGTTGCTGCTTGTGCCAGTATCAGAGCATCTTCACTAAAGTCACGTGTCTTCAGGGCATCTTTAATCATGTCTTTCATTCCATCCTTGAATATTAAAACGATGTTCCGGTCATCGTGTTGTGCTTGGGCATCAGAGAACCGTTCAAGCAACTGCTCCTTCAATCTGGTTTTGTTGATAGTCTTTATAATGTTCAGCTCCTCAAGCCGATTAACATACAGGGTGTGTACCTCTGATAATTTGAAGATAAGTGTTCCAGCATTGACTGACATTTCAATATAACCAGCAAGTTCAACAAATGTTCTTGACTCATTCATTATATCGTCAGTGTTTATTGCTGCCTTCTGTAACTGTCTCATATGACTGCGATATCGATTTCGAATGTGGGTCAAACATGTTAAATGATACGTCGCATCCATGGCCATGAGATCTGACCCAACAATCTTAGCAAGTAGCTGGGTATTCTACAGTTCACTAATCATAGTATTAAGGCCCGTATCCATATCATATGATGAAACGTGGTGGAGTGGATTATCCTCGTCTGCGCCTTTCTCGAAAAAGAAACAGTGTTCTATCAACATGATTGAGCGCTGCTTACTAGGTTGTCTACCTTGTTCATTATCATTTTCATGTGGATTGGATTCCTTTCGCTTTCTCGCTCTTGTCAGTTTGTAGTTGCTGAACTGTACATGACAGGATTGTGCTCTCCTATAATTAGAGGAAATAAAAGTTATTATTATTATTGTTCACAAACGTGTCAACGGTTTGATCACTCCCAAACTTCAGTCCGGTTGGGAGCAGATTAATCTCACGGACCTGTTCAACATTCGTCAAGAATGACTGATACGCAGATGTATTATCGCTGCCTACTGACGGGTTGAGAAGGGGACATCTTAACCCTTCAGTCTTTTCTTCTTGGCAGATGATGCATCGACTAAAGTCTAGCTCCATGTTGCTTTATCTGAAAAGATATGGTACTGTAAATGTAATTTCGAAAAAATGATTTTACACCTCTATATCCAAATTTCTGTCATATATGGTAGTGTAGTATTGGCCATGACCACCATCTGTTTCAGTGACCCAGAAAACCCCAACATTGACACCTCATTTGTTCATTTCCGATTTTCACAGCCAGATATATGAAATTTCCTTTTTTCTGGTGGCCATTTTGAAATTTGGCCGCCATCTTGGAAATGGGTGACCTGAGCAAAATGTTATGACCAGCATCTGTTTCAGTGACCCAGAAAACCCCAAAATCGATACCTCATTTGCTCTTTTCCGATGTTTATAGCCAGCTATATGAAATTTCCTTTTATTCCAGGCAGCCATCTTGGATTTTGGCCGCCATCTTGGAAAATCGGAACCGATCAAGTGGGTTCCACGAATAAAATCAATAGATAGGTCGAAAAAAACTCCATGCCAACGTTGGTACTTTTGTCCGGCCGGTAACGTTAGCCCTGAAAATTGTTGCTAAACCACCTGACTATAATAAGAGCACCGAATCATGAGATCTTGGTTCATATATAGACTTTAAACCGATGTCGCATATATCGGTGCTATGCACCGGGTATGTAACCGAGGGATCATGCATCGGTGCTATACACCGGGTATGTAACCGAGGGATCATGTGTCGGTGCTATACACCGGATATGTAACCGATGTCGCATATATCGGGGCTATACACCGGGTATGTAACCGATGTTGCATATATCGGGGCTATACACCGGATATGTAACCGATGTCGCATATATCGGGGCTATGCACCGGGTATGTAACCGATGTCGCATATATCGGGGCTATACACCGTGTATCTAACCGATGTCGCATATATCGGGGCTATACACCGGGTATGTAACCGAGGGATCATGTGTCGGTGCTATACAGCGGATATGTAACCGATGTCGCATATATCGGGGCTATACAGCCGGGTATGTAACCGAGGGGTCATGTGTTGGTGCTATACACCGTATATCTAACCGATGTCGCATATATCGGTGCTATACAGCCGGGTATGTAACCGAGGGATCATGTATCGGTGCTATACACCGGGTATGTAACCGAGGGATCATGCATCGGTGCTAGGCACCGGGTATGTAACCGAGGGATCATGCATCGGTGCTATGCACCGGGTATGTAACCGAGGGATCATGTATCTGTGCTGTACACCGGGTATGTAACCTAGGGATCATGCATCGGTGCTATGCACCGGGTATGTAACCGAGGGATCATGCATCGGTGCTATGCACCGGGTATGTAACCGAGGGATCATGTATCGGTGCTATACATCGGATATGTAGCGGATGTCGCATATATCGGTGCTATTCACCGGGTATGTAACCGAGGGATCATGTATCGGTGCTATACACCGGGTATTTAACCGAGGGATCATGTATCGGTGCTATACACCGGGTATGTAACCGATTTTCATTTATTGGTGCTATGCACTGGGTATGTAACCGAGGTATCATGTATCGGTGCTATTGACCGGGAATGTAACCGTGGTATCATGTAGCGGTATTATGCACCTGGTATATAACCGAGATATCATGTATCGGTACTATACACCGGGTATGTAACCGAGGTATCATTTATCGGTGCTACACACCGGGTATGTAAACGAGGTATCTTATATTCATGCTATACACAGAGTTTGTAACCGAGGTCTTATGTATCGGTACTATGCACCGGGTATGTAACGAGGTGTCATGTGTTGGTGCTATGCACCGGGTATTTAACAGAGGTATCATGGTATCATGTATCGGTGCTACTCGACGGGTATGTAATCGAGGTATCATGTATCGGTACTATACATCGAGTATGTAACCTATTTATCATGTATCGGTGGCGTGCTATACACCGGGTATGTCAACCTAGGTATAATATATCGGTGCTATTCACCAGGTATGTAACCTATGTATCATGTATCGTTGCTTTGCACCCGGTATGTAACCGATGTATCAAGAATCGTTGCTATGCACTTTGTATGTAATAGAGGTATCATGTATCGGTGCTATTAACATGGTATGTAACCGTGGTATCAAGTATCGGTACTATGCACCGTGTATGTAACCTAGATATCATGTATCGTTGCTATGCACCGGGTATATATAACCGAGGTATCGTGTATCGGTGCTCTACACCGGACATGTAACCATTGAATCATGTATCGGTGCTATACACTGGGTATATACCGAGGTATCATGTATCGGTGCTATACAGCAGGTACGTCACCGAGGTATCAGGTATCGGTGCTATGCACCGGGTATGTAACCGAGGTCTCATGTATCGGTGCTACGCACCGTGTATGTAACCTATGTATCATGTATCGGTGCTATTTACCGGGTATGTAACTGAGGTATCAAGTATTGGTGCTATGCATCGGAGATCTAACCGTGGAATCATGTGTCGGTGCTATATCCGGGTATGTACTGAGATATCATATATCGGTGCTATACAGATGGTACGTCACCGAGGTATCAGGCGTCGGTGCTATGTACCTGGTATGTAACCCAGTTATCACGTATCGTTGCTATACACCGGGTATGTAACCGAGGTAGCATGTATCGATGCTATACATCGCGCATATAATAGAGGTATCAGGTATTGGCGCTATACACCGGGCATGTACATGAGGTATAATGTATCGGTGCTATACACCGGGTATTTAACTGATGTACCATGTATCGGTGGTATTCATCGGGTATGTAACCTAGGTATCATGTATCGATTCTATACACCGGGTATGTAACCTAGGTATCATGTATCGATTCTATACACCGGGTATGTAACCTAGGTATCATGTATCGATTCTATGTATCGGGTATGTAACCGTGGCATCATGTATCGGTGCTATTCACCTGGAAAATAACCAAGGTATCATGTATCGGTGCTATACACAGGGTTTGTAACCGAGGTATGATGTATCGGTGCTATGCACCGGGTATGTAACCGTGGAATCATGTGTTGGTGCTATGCACCGGGTATATAACCGAGGTATCATGTATCGGTGCTATACACCGGATATGTAACCGAGGGATCATATATCGGTGCTATAACCGGGTATGTACCGAGGTATCATGTGTCGGTGCTATAAACCGGGTATGTAACCGTGGAATCATTTATCGGTGTTATAACCGGGTATGTACCTAGGTATCATGTATCGGTGCTATACACAGGGATTGTAACCGAGGTCTGATATATCGGTGCTATAACCGGGTATGTACCGAGGTATCACGTGTCGGTGCTATACACCGGATATGTAACCGTGGAATCATTTATCCGTGTTATAACCGGGTATGTACCTAGGTATCATGTATCGGTGCTATACACCGGGTATGTACCGAGGAATCATGTATTGGTGCTACACACCGGATATGTAACCGTGGAATCATTTATCGGTGTTATAACCGGGTATGTACCTAGGTATCATGTATCGGTGCTATACAAAGGGTTTGTAACCGAGGTCTGATATATCGGTGCTATGCACCGGGTATGTTTAATGAGATAGCATATATCGGTGCTATGTACCGGGTATGTAACGATGTATCATTTATCGGTGCTATACGTCGAGTATGTAACCTAGTTATCATGTATCTGTGCTATGCACATTGTCTGTAACCGAGGTATCATGTATCGGTGCTATTCACCGGGTATGTAACCGAGGTATCACGTATCGTTGCTATGTACCGGGTATGTAACCGAGGTATCACGTATCGTTGCTATGCACCAGGTATGAAACTGATGTATCACCTATCGTTGCTATGCACCGGGTATGTAACCGAGGTATCACGTATCGTTGCTATGCACCGGGTATGTAACCGAGGTATCATGGATCGATGCTATTAATTTAGCCGTTGCTCAACTTGTATATAATAAGACAAATCTATTGGCTTCTTGGTGTGTTTATTTTAACGTGAGGGAGAGGTTCATGGAAAGGTCTGACATTATAATGACCTTGTTTTAGCAAATATATAAATCTATCTACAAAAATAATCCACGCGCTAACTAACTAATAACAAATAAATAAATTCATTGTAGTTTAAAAGTCAGGGTCGGGAAACCTACTAGAACCACAGTTAGTTCATACAGATCCATCTCATGATCTGACAAGTGACAAGTTAAGGTAACTTGTCCGGCAGCCATTGGTGACCATCACATTTGACCACCAAAATATAAAATGTCATATATCTCTGACTGTACGTCATGGTGAAATATGAAATGTTGACAAATTGTTGTCTATTAATAACTGAACAAGTAAATAGGCATAGTCAAACCTATTATGTTAAAATGGCATAGTTTGTGCTATTTGAAAACCTGAAAATGAGCACATTTTTTGTGTACAAATATCAAACTAATTTCTCTGAAAAATTGTAGAAGACAAACATATTTGAATAGCTGGAACTGAGTAGCAGATGATAGACTATTACTTACTTTAAGTAAATGTTACAACGAAAAGTTGCAGAATGACTCGTACATCTACCTGAAAAAATGACCACCGCCATTTTGTATTTTTTACTCAGAATAATCAGTATAAATATTGTAAACGAATGCAATTTTCAAACAGATCTTGCCATGATTAGATGTATATTCTAATTCCGCAAATGAACGTATGAAGATTTTAAATGTCGTAGTTCCAATTGCATAAACACTTGTCTTACAAGTAAAAACGTATAAAAACGTAACACTGTCATTTGTTTACATATTTTTGGTTCGTCGATTGGCTGTAAGTTAAAAAAAGTGAATCGGATTCCTGCACAGCGAGAATGAAAAGATAAAAGATCGTGATTTTTTAGCAAAATTTATAAAAATGAAGGTAGAATGACAATGCTGAATGTAAATGTAAGCTATTGACATAAAATGTCCATTTATTTCTAGCGGCATAATAGGAACTATTTATTTAGCTGTATTGGCGCGCCTTGCAGGAAGTAACAGGTGGTTGCTGGTTCCCCACATAACTGTTTGTAGACCAGACGAATCGGAAACCTATACAAATTGAAAATGGCGACTAAAAGCGTTGTGTATTGCAGACATAAAAATTATCGTTCATGGTTTTTTACATAAAAAGGTAAAAATACTTGCTTGATCTGCATTTTCTTGCACGTAAAGTTATTAGTTATGAGAATATCCACAATACCGCAATATTCGATTGCACTAGTAATGCTTTGGATCATATATACAATGGTTATTTGTTTTGATTGATCATATGCTTGGAGATATATATTTTTTATTTTAAGTTCTTCTTATTTACCTCTTGCCTAAGAAATAATTATAAGTAGTTAATAGATAGGTAAGTATGTATATATAAATAGTTATGTATGTTGTACAGGAAATTAAAAAATATATATGAGATTTAGAGACTATAGGAAATTGTAAACAAGCATGGTGAATAATATGGTGTATGAGGAGAGCCATTGACTGTTATATCACATATCCAATTTCATATCTCATTATATATTGTGTGTTTTACATTGAAATAGCAATTGTGTCCGTATTGTCCTTATTCCTTAATTGATATAGTGTTTATTTATTGTGTATAATTTAGTAAATATGGGTAACACACGTAAAAGAAGTAGTAGACGATACAGAAAAGTTAGTGTTGCTGGTGGCAGTCATGGGTTGCACAGTAGACGAAAGCAGCTATCAATGAAAAAACGTGTGAAAAAGACATTGAGTACCTTTAAGAAACCCAATGCTTTTTGTCTAACAAAAACTGTAGATCTGAAATTTAAGTTTGCCAGATTAGCTGTTGAGAGAGCTAAGCGCTATATTTGTATGAAAGACAGAGACAGTAATAAAGTAAGGTTGCAAGTAATTGAACCAAACGACCTGTCTGGAAATCGTATAATTAGTTTGGGTAAACTGAAGGACCATGTCAGTGAAATAAGCAGGCATTCGGCTTTATGTGAAAAGGCCAGAGAAAAGGCAACTAATGGCATAGATCCAGTTATACTAGTATCAGAAAAAAGGGATGGGTTGGAGTGCATTATAAATGCAAAATTTAGAGTATTTTCTATACATACCAGTGAACCTGTCAGTTGTAAAGATGGAGACCTCTCGGAAATTAATGTAAAAGGTGTATGGGGCAGTATGGTAACAGGTGATGGTTGCTCTGTAATGAACGAGTTCATGGGAACTTTAGGAATTCCTGGAATGAAACCAGTCAGATACACAAAGACAGAAGAGCAGATTGGAGAGTGGTGGCGAGAAGTTCTCCAAGAAGATATGAAAGAAGCGGGAAAGGAAGAGAGAGCATGCCATTGAGGTTGGTTCGTATCATGATGGTGTACCTGCTGTGTCTGTTGTATATGATGGTGGGTGGTGTACGAGATCACACAAACACACGTATAATGCCATGGCTGGAGTTGCAGCTATCTTTGGATTGTATACAAAGAAACTTCTACACATTGGCATCAGAAATAGATTGTGTTATATATGCAGTGCTGCTCAATCCAAAGATGTTGAACCCAATAAGCACACATGCTTCAAAAACTGGAATGATTCGGCACAGTCAATGGAAAACGATATCATTCTGGAAGGTTTCTTGGAATGCGAGCAGGTACATGGCATGAGATACATGAAAATGATTGCTGATGGAGACAGTTCCGTGTATTAGAGTATTGTGGAAAATGTTGCTGTTTGGGGTCCATATGTGGAAACAATTGAATGTGCCAATCATGCATGCAAGTGTCTAAGGGCTCACCTAGAACAGTTAGTTTCAGACTAATCACACTACAAAGGAAAGGGGAAACTGTCCGTCTTAAATAGAAAGCGAATAGTGCAGGGCGTACGATGTGCCATTAAAA
>CM026391.1:51709348-51784843 GCA_014843695.1 Archivesica marissinica
ATCCAATGGGCAACGGCACGGCAGAAAATTTTAATATTATCCACCCTATTATTGTGTATAAAATGAACCTGTCTGATCGTTCAGACCTGGTTGTTTGACTGTACATTGTAAACACAAACAATACAAAACATAATCTCCAAGTATGGGTACAATGATATGCATTGATGAGCAGGAGTTATCAGAATTTGATTAGCTGGGTTGAAGTTACACACTTCTTGTGTAACTTTTGTACTACACATTTAAGGTAATTTGATCAAAACAAAATGGCTGTCAACTTGAAATAGGGTCCGAGTTCTAATTAGTCTTTGTCGTCTTTTCAGGGCAATATTTTGGTATTTAACTAATCCTGTTCAATTGTGAACTATATTCAGTGATATTCAAAGACAACTATTTTAGAATAATGCAATTAAATATGTTCAGGTACCTACCACAATATGTCCAATTTGTGTGCACATTTCCTGAAGAATAGTCTTCACTTATGCTGTAGCAACTTCTACACATATGGAAGTAACACTTCAAAATATCCTTCAGTAAACAACCCATATCTGGGGAAATCCAAGGTTAATGGCAAAACACATCTGCCAAAATGAAAATAGTGCATTGTCAAGGTATGGTGTATATAAGTGGCCATCTATGTACATGGTAATGTGTGAGAGTGTGAATATAAACTGAAAATCTAATTATTGAAAACAAATTTCATGTTGGGATATATTTATGAGATTAAAATAACAGGCTTTGTATTAGTTTATATTAGTATTTAATTATTAGTATAAATTTAGTATGCCATAATGCTGTAACATTTGGATGTCACATAATCTGGCTAAGTTAATTCTAAAGTATGATTTGAAATAAGCAGTGTAAGAAATTATCAGAGAGCTGGATTCAGATGTTGTCTTTTGTTGATCTGACATGTAAATAACTATCAGATGAGATTTAACACTGTCCGTTTGCAAGGCATTATGGCATGTAAGAAACTACCATGATATTTCAATGTTCCTGGCTTCGCCCCTCCTACAACTGACATTCAAAAAGCTATCAGATGCAGAGTGCTACTAACAGACGTATTGATAATTTCTGTTGTGGCATTCCTACCTCCGTACAGAACAAAATACAGACAAATGGAAGTGTTACCTATAAAATATAAATCACTAAAGCACAAATTGCCATCATCGTAATCTTTCTGTAAATCTTCTACATCATACAGCTCATTATTATCTTTGTACGGGATTTGATACACTGCATTATCAGCACCATCTTTGCCAGATGTTACACCAAGAACTATACCGCTGTACCATTCTTCCTCACCATGATCATTATCCCACCTATGTGATATCCTTCTGCCAACAAACTTAGCGTTTGCTTTCCGTCTTGTCCTGCAAATGATGTATACACAACAAAGTTTCATGTTTTAATTATCGAGACTGTTCACACTATAATGGAATGGTTAATTTATAAAATGTCACTTATACATTTCTTTCTAAATGTGTACAGATTGTTGGTACCTGCAGTTGTATTCATAAATTGAAATTGTACAATTTATGAATTTAGTTGTTTGTTAATGAAAGTTGAAGTTGGTGATGTAATTGCAAGAAATTCCTCAAGCCATGATAGTTTTAAAATATTAGGCTATATATTAAGTTATTATTAAGTTAGACTAAGAGCAGTATATTCATTCGCATGTATAAATAATATGACATGTGATAATGTGTCTAATACATATGTAAATTAATTGACACACTAATACCGTGATTGCAAAAATGGCACAGTGGCATGAGACGTTGAAGGTTGTTTGATCAATGGCAGAGTGTTTGGGAGGTTGAAGGCTGGCTGATCAATGAAATGGAATGGATATTCTTACTGACACGGATGTTCACTGCACTGGAGTCCGATACACTCACTGACTGTGTGTACTGAAATAGTAAAATGTGTTACAAAATACTGCCTTCAGGCCTGTGAAACATTTAAAGAAAAATTCTGAAAACGGTACATTCAACATAAATCGATGGTAAATAACTTAAAGACGCACGATGTTTAAAATTGTACATAAGGGTTCGTTAGAATAGAATTCAATAACCGATTGACAAACTGTTATCAATCTAATGTAGGACCGTTAAAAACATGATAAGCCCTTTGTTCTATTTAGTTTCATTATATTGATTGCAAAAATCCCATCGTATATAAATATGTTACTTTGTTGGGATTGCATGTGTGTATGCAAAGTGCATTATACATTTTTAAAAATATCTTCTATATATAGGCCTAAACGGAAGCAAATGCATAGAGAGCATTTAAGATTAAAAATGAAGACCACAAACAGTGTCACTAAATATGTACATGTAGCTGATAACATCTCAACTATTCATAGATTATGGCAAGGCATTTAAATTCCACATTGCCTCTTCTCTCTCCCTCGTGGCGATGGATTCCATCAGGAATGAGGTCTCGAGAGTGATTTATATAAGTTGAAAGAACTTGTTTCGCAATCGAGCTAAAATAAATTTGTATAAACAATAAATATGGCTAGATATAAATATATCAAGGCTTTAAATACATCGTACCGTTAAATAGGCTTAACATTTAAATTTACACACCCATGGAAGTGCTGGCTTTCTGATTCCAGAGACAGATATATGTCTTGGCACTGCTAGCTCAGGTAGCAAATGAGAAAAATAGAATGCTCTCAATTTGGGTACCATTTTATTTCTCCATAATTCCTGATCTCTAAATATCCGCTCAATATATATGTCATATGGATCAGTCCTCCTAACTATGAAGTCACACCATTGTTTTTCTAAAATGTTCAGTTGACCTTGGACTTGAAAGTAATATTTGTGTGTTTTCTTTAAGGAAGGTTTGCCACTTTTATCAATACCAAGACAGAATGTTTTATCTTTCCTTGCAGCTACTTCAATTTGTACATCCCTGTTTTGCAACAAATTCTTAATTTCTATTAATCCTGTGGTGCCATCATTCAAATGAACAATCCCATCGCTAGATGTAGCGAGGAATCGGTTTTCAGCAGAAATTTGGAGTGCGGGAACATTAATAGTTAAGATGACATGTCTCCCTTTATTTTGTATGTTTATATATTCTGTGCGGCTATTTTCCTCCTCCATCAACCCCTTGCGTGTATATGCATTTCCTCCAACATTTGAGTAAAGAAGACGTTTGGTGAGTATCGGACTATTGTTATTCAAACCCCGACTAACAATGTCTCCAAATATTGAACTTGTCAAGCGTTTTCTTCTTTCATCTTTCCACCGATCATTAACTGACTGACCTCTTGTTTCAATTTCTATAGCTGTTGCCTCAATTTCTGAAACGTTCACATTTTCTTCATAATACTCATCACACTGTAATTTCAGTTTAGTTGAAGATAGATCGGTGCTGTCCTGAAGTACATTAAGACCATATGCCTGTTTTGCTTTTTTTGAATTTGATAACTTTCCTTGTTTAGTGATCATTTTACGTTTGTAGCGATTTATGTTTTGGTTTCTGGCTTTTGTTGTCTTTTCATTGTGCATATGTAATGTTTTGATCGTTGTCTGTATGTTTGGATGAATATGTTATCTGGTTGCTTCCCTGTTACTTTCCCATACACAATAAGTGACCATGCTGGTCCTCTGGTTGACCGTATTCCACCTCCATAGCAACGAGCATAAAAAGGACCCTCTGAAACAACGGTTAGTGACCTTACCACCATCAAAGTTACATCTTATGTTCATCCAACATTCTGCCAAATTTCTGGTGAGATTAGTCTATCAGACTTGTTGGCCATTCTATATATGATGAAATATACGTCTTTCAGAAGGTCCTCGTGTTTGGTCCCTATTGACTCTCCTCCAGTCCTTAATCTATTCTCTTCATCCTCGGACATCTCCTTCATAATGTCAGGCCATATTTCACTGGCATCTTTCACTGCATCCCCATCCTCATTACTACGGACTTCTACATCTACATCTCCATCAAAGAGCATTTGTCATGAATTCCTAGAACATGCCTTCCACAGTTTTTAATGTCATGTCGAAGTTTGACTTTGGCTAATGCAACATTACTTTCATTGCTTCTCAAATGGCACATCGTACGCCCTGCACTATTCGCTTTCTATTTAAGACGGACAGTTTCCCCTTTCCTTTGTAGTGTGATTAGTCTGAAACTAACTGTTCTAGGTGAGCCCTTAGACACTTGCATGCATGATTGGCACATTCAATTGTTTCCACATATGGACCCCAAACAGCAACATTTTCCACAATACTCTAATACACGGAACTGTCTCCATCAGCAATCATTTTCATGTATCTCATGCCATGTACCTGCTCGCATTCCAAGAAACCTTCCAGAATGATATCGTTTTCCATTGACTGTGCCGAATCATTCCAGTTTTTGAAGCATGTGTGCTTATTGGGTTCAACATCTTTGGATTGAGCAGCACTGCATATATAACACAATCTATTTCTGATGCCAATGTGTAGAAGTTTCTTTGTATACAATCCAAAGATAGCTGCAACTCCAGCCATGGCATTATACGTGTGTTTGTGTGATCTCGTACACCACCCACCATCATATACAACAGACACAGCAGGTACACCATCATGATACGAACCAACCTCAATGGCATGCTCTCTCTTCCTTTCCCGCTTCTTTCATATCTTCTTGGAGAACTTCTCGCCACCACTCTCCAATCTGCTCTTCTGTCTTTGTGTATCTGACTGGTTTCATTCCAGGAATTCCTAAAGTTCCCATGAACTCGTTCATTACAGAGCAACCATCACCTGTTACCATACTGCCCCATACACCTTTTACATTAATTTCCGAGAGGTCTCCATCTTTACAACTGACAGGTTCACTGGTATGTATAGAAAATACTCTAAATTTTGCATTTATAATGCACTCCAACCCATCCTTTTTTCTGATACTAGTATAACTGGATCTATGCCATTCGTTGCCTTTTCTCTGGCCTTTTCACATAAAGCCGAATGCCTGCTTATTTCACTGACATGGTCCTTCAGTTTACCCAAACTAATTATACGATTTCCAGACAGGTCGTTTGGTTCAATTACTTGCAACCTTACTTTATTACTGTCTCTGTCTTTCATACAAATATAGCGCTTAGCTCTCTCAACAGCTAATCTGGCAAACTTAAATTTCAGATCTACAGTTTTTGTTAGACAAAAAGCATTGGGTTTCTTAAAGGTACTCAAGGTCTTTTTCACACGTTTTTTCATTGATAGCTGCTTTCGTCTACTGTGCAACCCATGACTGCCACCAGCAACACTAACTTTTCTGTATCGTCTACTACTTCTTTTACGTGTGTTACCCATATTTACTAAATTATACACAATAAATAAACACTATATCAATTAAGGAATAAGGACAATACGGACACAATTGCTATTTCAATGTAAAACACACAATATATAATGAGATATGAAATTGGATATGTGATATAACAGTCAATGGCTCTCCTCATACACCATATTATTCACCATGCTTGTTTACAATTTCCTATAGTCTCTAAATCTCATATATATTTTTTAATTTCCTGTACAACATACATAAATATTTATATATACATACTTACCTATCTATTAACTACTTATAATTATTTCTTAGGCAAGAGGTAAATAAGAAGAACTTAAAATAAAAAATATATATCTCCAAGCATATGATCAATCAAAACAAATAACCATTGTATATATGATCCAAAGCATTACTAGTGCAATCGAATATTGCGGTATTGTGGATATTCTCATAACTAATAACTTTACGTGCAAGAAAATGCAGATCAAGCAAGTATTTTTACCTTTTTATGTAAAAAACCATGAACGATAATTTTTATGTCTGCAATACACAACGCTTTTAGTCGCCATTTTCAATTTGTATAGGTTTCCGATTCGTCTGGTCTACAAACAGTTATGTGGGGAACCAGCAACCACCTGTTACTTCCTGCAAGGCGCGCCAATACAGCTAAATAAATAGTTCCTATTATGCCGCTAGAAATAAATGGACATTTTATGACAATAGCTTACATTTACATTCAGCATTGTCATTCTACCTTCATTTTTATAAATTTTGCTAAAAAATCACGATCTTTTATCTTTTCATTCTCGCTGTGCAGGAATCCGATTCACTTTTTTTAACTTACAGCCAATCGACGAACCAAAAATATGTAAACAAATGACAGTGTTACGTTTTTATACGTTTTTACTTGTAAGACAAGTGTTTATGCAATTGGAACTACGACATTTAAAATCTTCATACGTTCATTTGCGGAATTAGAATATACATCTAATCATGGCAAGATCTGTTTGAAAATTGCATTCGTTTACAATATTTATACTGATTATTCTGAGTAAAAAATACAAAATGGCGGTGGTCATTTTTTCAGGTAGATGTACGAGTCATTCTGCAACTTTTCGTTGTAACATTTACTTAAAGTAAGTAATAGTCTATCATCTGCTACTCAGTTCCAGCTATTCAAATATGTTTGTCTTCTACAATTTTTCAGAGAAATTAGTTTGATATTTGTACACAAAATATGTGCTCATTTTCAGGTTTTCAAATAGCACAAACTATGCCATTTTAACATAACAGGTTTGACTATGCCTATTTACTTGTTCAGTTATTAATAGACAACAATTTGTCAACATTTCATATTTCACCATGACGTACAGTCAGAGATATATGACATTTTATATTTTGGTGGTCAAATGTGATGGTCACCAATGGCTGCCGGACAAGTTACCTTAACTTGTCACTTGTCAGATCATGAGATGGATCTGTATGAACTAACTGTGGTTCTGGTAGGTTTCCCGACCCTGACTTTTAAACTACAATGAATTTATTTATTTGTTATTAGTTAGTTAGCGCGTGGATTATTTTTGTAGATAGATTTATATATTTGCTAAAACAAGGTCATTATAATGTCAGACCTTTCCATGAACCTCTCCCTCACGTTAAAATAAACACACCAAGAAGCCAATAGATTTGTCTTATTATATACAAGTTGAGCAACGGCTAAATTAATAGCATCGATCCATGATACCTCGGTTACATACCCGGTGCATAGCAACGATACGTGATACCTCGGTTACATACCCGGTGCATAGCAACGATAGGTGATACATCAGTTTCATACCTGGTGCATAGCAACGATACGTGATACCTCGGTTACATACCCGGTACATAGCAACGATACGTGATACCTCGGTTACATACCCGGTGAATAGCACCGATACATGATACCTCGGTTACAGACAATGTGCATAGCACAGATACATGATAACTAGGTTACATACTCGACGTATAGCACCGATAAATGATATATCGTTACATACCCGGTACATAGCACCGATATATGCTATCTCATTAAACATACCCGGTGCATAGCACCGATATATCAGACCTCGGTTACAAACCCTTTGTATAGCACCGATACATGATACCTAGGTACATACCCGGTTATAACACCGATAAATGATTCCACGGTTACATATCCGGTGTGTAGCACCAATACATGATTCCTCGGTACATACCCGGTGTATAGCACCGATACATGATACCTAGGTACATACCCGGTTATAACACGGATAAATGATTCCACGGTTACATATCCGGTGTATAGCACCGACACATGATACCTCGGTACATACCCGGTTATAGCACCGATATATCAGACCTCGGTTACAAACCCTGTGTATAGCACCGATACATGATACCTAGGTACATACCCGGTTATAACACCGATAAATGATTCCACGGTTACATACCCGGTGTATAGCACCGACACATGATACCTCGGTACATACCCGGTTATAGCAACGATATATGATCCCTCGGTTACATATCCGGTGTATAGCACCGATACATGATACCTCGGTTATTTTCCAGGTGAGTAGCACCGATACATGATACCACGGTTACATACCCGGTGCATAGCACCGATACATGATACCTAGGTTACATACCCGGTGTATAGCACCGATACATGATACCTAGGTTACATACCCGGTGTATAGAATCGATACATGATACCTAGGTTACATACCCGATGCATAGAATCGATACATGATACCTAGGTTACATACCCGGTGTATAGAATCGATACATGATACCTAGGTTACATACCCGGTGTATAGAATCGATACATGATACCTAGGTTACATACCCGATGAATACCACCGATACATGGTACATCAGTTAAATACCCGGTGTATAGCACCGATACATTATACCTCAGGTACATGCCCGGTGTATAGCGCCAATACCTGATACCTCTATTATATGCCCGATGTATAGCATCGATACATGCTACCTCGGTTACATACCCGGTGTATAGCAACGATACGTGATAACTGGGTTACATACCAGGTACGCCTGATACCTCGGTGACGTACCATCTGTATAGCACCGATATATGATACCTCGGTACATACCCGGATATAGCACCGATACATGATTCCACGGTTAGATCTCCGATGTATAGCACCAATACTTGATACCTCAGTTACATACCCGGTAAATAGCACCGATACATGATACTTAGGTTACATACACGGTGCGTAGCACCGATACATGAGACCTCGGTTACATACCCGGTGCATAGCACCGATACCTGATACCTCGGTGACGTACCTGCTGTACAGCACCGATACATGATACCTCGGTATATACCCAGTGTATAGCACCGATACATGATTCAACGGTTACATGTCCGGTGTAGAGCACCGATACACGATACCTCGGTTATATATACCCGGTGCATAGCAACGATACATGATATCTAGGTTACATACCCGGTGCATAGCACCGATACTTGATACCACGGTTACATACCATGTTAATAGCACCGATACATGATACCTCTATTACATACAAAGTGCATAGCAACGATTCTTGATACATCGGTTACATACCGGGTGCAAAGCAACGATACATGATACATAAGTTACATACCTGGTGAATAGCACCGATATATTATACCTAGGTTGACATACCCGGTGTATAGCACGCCACCGATACATGATAAATAGGTTACATACTCGATGTATAGTACCGATACATGATACCTCGATTATATACCCGTCGAGTAGCACCGATACATGATACCATGATACCTCTGTTAAATACCCGGTGCATAGCACCAACACATGACACCTCGTTACATACCCGGTGCATAGTACCGATACATAAGACCTCGGTTACAAACTCTGTGTATAGCACGAATATAAGATACCTCGTTTACATACCCGGTGTGTAGCACCGATAAATGATACCTCGGTTACATACCCGGTGTATAGTACCGATACATGATATCTCGGTTAATACCAGGTGCATAACACCGCTACATGATACCACGGTTACATTCCCGGTCAATAGCACCGATACATGATACCTCACAACCCACAACACCAAAAAAAATCGGTTACATACCCGGTGCATAGCACCGATACATGATCCCTCGGTTACATACCCGGTGCATAGCACCGATACATGATCCCTCGGTTACATACCCGGTGCATAGCACCGATATATGCGACATCGGTTACATACCCGGTGTATAGCACCGATACATGATACCTCGGTTACATACCCGGTGCATAGCACCGATACATGATCCCTCGGTTACATACCCGGTGCATAGCACCGATACATGATCCCTAGGTTACATACCCGGTGTACAGCACAGATACATGATCCCTCGGTTACATACCCGGTGCATAGCACCGATGCATGATCCCTCGGTTACATACCCGGTGCATAGCACCGATGCATGATCCCTCGTTACATACCCGGTGTATAGCACCGATACATGATCCCTCGGTTACATACCCATGAATAGCACCGATATATGCGACATCGGTTACATATCCGATGCATAGCACCGATACATGATCCCTCGGTTACATACCCGGTGCATAGCACCGATACATGATCCCTCGGTTACATACCCGGTGCATAGCACCGATGCATGATCCCTAGGTTACATACCCGGTGTACAGCACAGATACATGATCCCTCGGTTACATACCCGGTGTATAGCACCGATACATGATCCTCGGTTACATACCCGGTGCATAGCACCGATACATGATCCCTCGGTTACATACCCGGTGTATAGCCCCGATATATGCGACATCGGTTACATACCCGGTGTATAGCACCGATACATGATCCCTCGGTTACATACCCGGTGTATAGCACCGATATATGCGACATCGGTTAATACCCGGTGTATAGCCCGATAATGATCCCACAACCCAACCCAACCTCGGTTACATACCCGGTGTATAGCACCGATACATGATCCCTCGGTTACAGACCCGGTGTAGAGCACCGATGCATGATCCCTCGGTTACATACCCGGTGAATAGCACCGATATATGCGACATCGGTTTAAATCTATATATGAACCAAGATCTCATGATTTGGTGCTCTTATTATAGTCAGGTGGTTTAGCAACAATTGTCAGGGTTAACGTTACCTGCCGGACAAAAGTACCAACTTTGGCATGGAGTTTTTTTTCGACCTATCTATTGATTTTATTCGTGGAATCCACTCGGTTCCGATTTTCCAAGATGGCGGCCAAAATCCAAGATGGCCGCCTGGAATAAAAGGAAATTTCATATAGCTGGCTGTAAAAATCGGAAAAGAGCAAATGAGGTATCGATTTTGGAGTTTTCTGGGTCACTGAAACAGATGCTGGTCATGACATTTTGCTCAGGTCACCCATTTACATGATGGCGGCCAAATTTCAAAATGGCCACCAGAAAAAGGAAATTTCATATATCTGGCTGTGAAAATCGGAAATGAACAAATGAGGTGTCAATTTTGGGGTTGTCTGGGTCACTGAAACAGATGCTGGTCATGGCCAATACTACACTACCATATATGACAGAAATTTGGATATAGAGGTGTAAAATCATTTTTTCGAAATTACACTTACAGTACCATATCCATGTCTTTTCAGATAAAGCAACATGGAGCTAGACTTTAGTCGATGCATCATCTGCAAAGAAGAAAAGGCTGAAGAGTTAAGATGTCCCCTTCTCAACCCGTCAGTAGGCAGCGATAATACATCTGCGTAGCAGTCATTCTTGACGAATGTTGAACAGGTCCGTGAGATTAATCTGCTCCCAACCGGACTGAAGTTTGGGAGTGATCAAACCGTTGACACGTTTGTGAATAATAATAATAATAACTTTTATTTCCTCCAATTATAGGAGAGCACAATCCTGTCATGTACAGTTCAGCAACTACAAACTGACAACAGCGAGAAAGCGAAAGGAATCCAATCCACATGAAAATGATAATGAACAAGGTAGAGAACCTACTAAGCGGCGCTCAATCATGTTGATAGAACAATGTTTCTGTTTCGAGAAAGGCGCAGACGAGGATAATCCACTCCACCACGTTTCATCATATGCTATGGATACGGGCCTTAATACTATGATTAGTGAACTGTAGAATACCCAGCTACTTGCTAAGATTGTTGGGTCAGATCTCATGGCCATGGATGCGACGTATCATTTAACATGTTTGACCCACATTCGAAATCGATATCGCAGTCATATGAGACAGTTACAGAAGGCAGCAATAAACACTGACGATATAATGAATGAGTCAAGAACATTTGTTGAACTTGCTGGTTATATTGAAATGTCAATCAATGCTGGAACTCTTATCTTCAAATTACCAGAGGTACACACCCTGTATGTTAATCGGCTTGAGGAGCTGAACATTATAAAGACTATCAACAAAACCAGATTGAAGGAGCAGTTACTTGAACGGTTCTCTGATGCCCAAGCACAACACGATGGCCGGAACATCGTTATAATATTCAAGGATGGAACGAAAGACATGATTAAAGATGCCCTGAAGACACGTGACTTTAGTGAAGATGCTCTGATACTGGCACAAGCAGCAACAATCGTTAGAAAGGATATCTTTCATCATGAAGGATTCCAATTCACCGGCCAGTTTCCACCTGGTTGTCAGGAGAAATCATTACCATCGAGTCTACAGTGTCTCGTCTCCATGATTGTTAATGGTCCACATCTGATAGAGAGTAACGATTCACAAGTGTGTCTAACTGTTGGACAAACCATCGTCCACAACGTCAAGAAAGGTAAACCTAAATCGCCTACGAAAGTCCGGCACACTCTGGACAGAGAACCTCCACTACCAATATACATTGGCCTAAATATACACGCACTGACTAGAAGTAAGAAGATCATCCAACAGTTACACCAGATGGGTATCAATGTTTCCTATGACAGGGTGATGCAGATTGAAGAGTGGCTTGCCACAGCTGTATGTGAGAGGTTTGAAGATGCGATAAGGACTCTTTACTGTGGGCGCTCTTGACAATCTCGATCACGATCCAAGTGCAACAACAGACACGACATCTTTTCATGGCACTGGCATTAGTGCATTTCAATTCCCAAGCACGAGGGAACCTGGTGTCATCAGGGAACCTGTCACATTACCGTCATCAAGGGCGCATACTCACTCGCTTCCAGACCATTATGCTTCTGTTCCTGCAGTTTCGTTGAAATCTACTGCTGTTCAGGTACCTGAGAGTAATAGTGAACCTGTTAAGCTTGACCTGGCAGATGCAAAACGTGAAGAATATGACTGGATGGAACATAGTCGTCAACATATCAGTGATGTGGAACTGTGCAAGACGAGTTCACTTACATGGTCTGCCTATCACGCCACTCGACAACAGCCAACATCAGAGCTAACAGCAATATCTGCACTGCTCCCTCTCTTCTATGAAAAATTAAACACACCAGCAATGATTAAACATGGCATGCATGTACATCGTCAGACAACAGAGTATCTCAACCCAGGACAAATCCCAGTGATTACGTTTGACCAGCCTCTGTTCACGCTCGCCAAGTACGTACAATGGAAATGGCCAGATCTCTATGGCGAGAAAGTCTATGTCGTTATGATGGGTGGACTGCACATTGAGAAGGCGCTATGGAACACTGTTGGAGATTTATTAGATGGGTCAGGTTGGACGACAGCTCTCACTGAATCTGAAGTTGCTTCATCTGGAACAGCTGATTCATTCCTGAAAGTAGCACACACTACCAGGACTCGGCATGCCCACCAGGTCACTGTTCTTGTTCTTCAGGGGCTACTGAATGAAGCATTCAATCAGAGATCTAATGATGATGAGATTTTCAGCAACTGGCTGGAACAAATGTGTACGAAATCACCCACGTTCAAGTTCTGGCACATGATCGCACACTATGAGATTCTGATTCTCATATTTGTTAGAGCCCATCGGGAGAGAAACTTCTCATTGTATGATACTGTACTAGAGGCACTCGTACCATTGTTCTTTGCGTTAGACCACGTGAACTATTCTCGGTGGCTGCCTGTACACATTAGAGACATGAAGGCGCTGCCACAAGAGATCAAAGATGAGTTTGAAACTCTGAATCACTGGACAATCGCAAAGTCGTCACGCAGATACTATGCGATCCCAATAGACCAAGCGCATGAGCAGGAGAATAAAGTGGTGAAAGCATCCGGTAGTGCAGTAGGACTCACTGAGAATCCAGTTGCCTTCAGACGCTGGATGACCGCTGGACCAGAGCTTGCCAGACTTCTGAGACAGTACGAGGATGGATATCTTCATGATGATGATCCGGAAAACCCCGCTAACTTCGAACACAATGAATAGTGACTTGCAGCACAGAAAACCTTCCAGCGACAGGTGAATAGCCTATCTAATACAACACGCAAGATGGGAAATCCCTTCCTGGATGACTTCCCAGAGTTTGTAACTCTTGATAGTCGTAACTGCGCGAATGGGGCGGTAGTGAATACAATCCGTACACTGGAAGACACAGGCACAAAGAAGTCTCGAGAGTATGTGAATACCGTGTTCGTGCATCGGAGTCATTACATACATGATACGATCTCAAAGAATTCACTACCCCTGTTCTCAACACAGCTCAAAGTCAGATCGAAGGATTTTCAAGAAAGTAAAGGTGCTTGAGAACAATGTGGCACTCTTCGGACAGTTATACCTCTCCTTACAAAATAGAGATGGTGACATCAGTGAATTCTTTGCACACGAAGTTCAGTAGTATCCTCCATCCCTGTCCGAGTTTGGAAAGCTTAATCTCTCTGGTACCAAATCTCATCTGTTACAATGTATCGAGGCACCAAACCAGACAGAGGCACCTGTATTGTATGACTGCAAAGATCTGGATGGTGCGGTGACAGTACATGCATTGCCTGTAATAAATGTCGCAACATTCCAGGAATATGCTGATAACGTGTTTATACCCCATCTGGAACGTCAGCTGCAGAACACAAAGCGAGTGGATGTTGTGTGGGACGAATACCGACCAGATAGCCTGAAGGAGGGAACCAGGGAGAAACGAGGCAAAGGGGGTGCGTAGAAAAGTATCAGGTGACACCAAGCTGGCGGGCAATTGGAATGACTTCCTCCGTGATCCAATCAACAAGACGGAACTCTTTGAATCCCTGTCGTCAAAAGTTGCGGATTGCATCTTCCATCCTGAGTGCTCGGTATATATCACAGCTGGAGAGCATGTTACATGTGTTGGAAGCTGCAATTAGGAAGAAGCAGACACTAGGATTGTGGTTCACGTGAAGCATGCTTTGGAGAATGGAGCAAAATCGATACAGGTGCGAACTGTGGACACAGACGTCATCGTTGTTCTTATCGGTGTGTTTCATGACCTCTCTCAGATAACTGCTGATCTTGATCTCTGGGTAACATTTGGAACTGGAAAGAACTACACTCATTACAGCATCAACGCCATTTGTGCCCATCTTGGTGAACGTAAATCACGTTCCCTGCCCGTTTTCCACTCCTTGTCAGGATGTGATACTACATCAGCGTTTAGAGGGAAAGGGAAGAAATCGTTCTGGCAGGCATGGAATGCTTATGAGGAAGTTACTGATGCCTTTGTTCATTTTGCCGCACATCCGTTGGAGCATCTTGACTTACATTCTGAATCATTTCAAAGAATCGAGAGACTAGTTGTCATAGTTTATGACAAAACAAGTAACACCATGAATGTTAACAGTGCCCGGATGGAGCTGTTCAGCCAGAAAAGCCAAGCTGTTGACAATATACCACCTACTCAGAATGCACTACCCCAGCACACTAGGAGGGCAGTATACCAGGCTGGCATCTGGACAACATGCATGTTATCTCAACAAACGAACACATGGCCAACCGACTATGCGTGGGCGAAAGTTGGGAACTCATGGGAACCTGTCTGGTCTACCATTCCAAAGACGTCTCAAGTGTGCAGGGAATTCGTGAAATGTGGCTGCAAAAGGGCCCATACAGTTTGCAAATGCAGCAAGGCAAATCTGCCTTACACATCTCTTTGTCGGTGCACATGTTCATCCAAATAGGATACATCGACTGTGAACTGTCTGGTAGACATACATTGTATTAAAACATTGTAGATAGAATCCCTGAATACTACCAGTATGGACTTAACATGTAGGGTGATATGTAGCTATAGAAGCCACAATAACCATTCAAAATCAAGCCATAAAGTAAACCTTTTTCGGACATATCTTGAAAGATGAATGCTATAACCATGACTCGTGTCAAGAATCGGTTTTAGTGACTACAAAGACCTCTGATTTGATTTCGCAAATGCCTGTCTGTGACGTCTATAGCCAGTGACAACAGTGTAATTGCTGTTATATTGGCCATTATATCTTGTAAATGGGTGACCTGAGCAACATGCCATGACCATCATCTGTTTCAGTGACCCCGGAAACCCTTAAATTGACACCTCATTGTTCATTTCTGATTTTTATAGCCAGATATAAGAAATGTCCTCTTTTCTGGCGGCCATCTTGGATTTTGGCCGCCATCTTGGAAAATCGGAACCGATCAAGTGGGCTCCACGGATAAAATAGATTGGTCGAAAAGAAACTCCATGCCAAATTTGGTACTTTTGTCCGGCTTGTAACGTTATATTTGCTAAGCCACCTGACTATTAATCCCACCGGAAATACTGTTAATATTATTTCGATCAGATTGGATATGTGTGATTTGTAATCCAAGTAGAACAGTTCGACAATATGTTCCTGCAGTTTATAGTCTGTCCAAGGTATTTCCTTTGACGAATGATCTATTCTGCATACTAAGAAAGGAAATCAATACCAACTGAACAGCGAACACGGTCAATGGAATTAAATAAGCTGCTGCTAGTGTATCATTTTACTTGTAGCGCGACGATCGTCAGATTACGCAATAATTCTGTATATATGTATGTAAGTAATAATGTTTTTACTTCAGGTTTTTATTATTACTGGTATAAAGGTGCTACATTTCTGGATACTTTCCTTTTTGAATGTTGTCTTTGCGATAGCATTACTAGAAGTCATATCGTGATCATGCAGGTATACTATACCCGGTATATATATATATATATATATATATATATATACTATTATTCATAAAATATATTACCTTTAGTATTTCCATCATATAGTATGTGTTGTATATTAGTGTGTGTTATTCGTGGGTAATGAAAGATATACATTTTATTTTACATATTTATTGTTATTGGTAATGTTAAAACAATGGAGTGGTCCAGTGGTTACGGTTATTGAATTTGCCACTCACTGTTGTAGCTTTGTATTTGTTTGTGTTTTACGTTTATTTATCGTCGCTACCGGTTGCCCATTTGAGCGACGCCTTCTGAAGAGATTTTAGATTTTCGGAGGCTAGTACAATCGGTTTAAAGTCCAATCTGAAAGACTGTTAATTGTATTAGGGTCAGACGGTGGGTCGAACCTGCGATCCCTGGATTACGAGTCCAACGTGTTAACCACTGGACTACAGATCCGTGCTGTAGCTTCGAATCCCATAGGGGTGTTATTATCAATTAGCGCTAATTTCGTCATTTATACATATATTATAATACTTTTAAAATGAATACAATATAACTAACTGTCAACCTTTATTTCATGAAAGTGCAATTGAAAGTGTTGGCATATTTAACGTTTAATAATTCATGTAAAACTGCAAGACGTGATTTACACATTATACTAACTACTGTCGACACGGCTCTTTTTGTCGTTGTATGGGTCTATGGTTCTTGTTGTAGTAGTGTATGTAGTTGGGGAACTCGCTTGGCGTGAGGTACCGGGGCGGGTCGGGCTATGATTAAAACGAAACGTTTAATTCTTATTTATTTAACCTGGTTCAGATTCTGGATTAGCGTAATGCATAACGACAGCCTAAACACACAATAAACACATGAGTCATAGCAATTCGGATATATCATGCATATGTATCGCACCCGTATATATAAAATTATATATATTACGGAACGCATCACTGGTAGATAAAACCTGCTTACAAAGAACGTACGATATGTCCGCATTAATTCCATATCATACTATCGCATGCGGGAATTATCGAGTCGTACAATTTCTTTAACATGATATTGAATTATTCCAATGTTAATCATTCGTACAAAGATAAAAAACATTCTCATAGCACATATAATGTTGGTCACATTGATGCATTAAATGTGACGGAACAGTTAGCAATAAATAGCCTTTGTAGACAATGCATTCCTATGTAGGCCTATATAACGACTACGTAAAATAATATGAATATGTACAATAATATGTAATGAAATAGTTCAATAGATTATCTCGTATATTCAAGATAACACGTGTACAAATATGTAATCATATAATTCAATTCATGAATTTGTAGAACAACACTGCAGTGCTTATATTTGTAATAATACGGCTGAGCATAGTAAACGTATGTATATTTAACGCCTATATATCCAGCAAGTGTGCCCGCTTAGAATACAGATATATACAATGGATTAACAATGATACGATCACATTGTCTTCAAGTCACCATTTTCATGAGTGACCGTTTTTGTTTCACTGTATTACGCTAATTGCGGATATACGATGCTTGTCGTATTTAGACAATTGTTTATTATATCTATTGAAACGGTAGCTTAATAGTACCTTGATAAGGTGGCTGACGGGAAGTCAATGCTATTCTAGACGCGATAACTGATGTTGAATGGTTTATTGCATGGATTGTGGAAATCATTAAAGAAAGCTGTTTCTTCCATGTTGCCAATATCTCATAAATGCGTTAGAAACCGCCGCACATGCTATTCAACACACACTCGTAAGTGAGCCCATATGAATTATACTAGACGTAAGAAACAACTATTTTGCAATAACGGAAATCATCTAATGTCAACTACAAACGTATTATTGCTTGGTCAGTATATTCATTATGTGTATTGTGAATAATCTAGTTATTATTCGCCGGTCTCGGTTAAATTAACATAGACAGTTGTGTGCGGTTTCATGCATCTATATGCTGAGAAGACCCGATTGCAATACAATTAATATTTAAGTCATCTATCATAAAATCATACAATATAGTATGACGTCAATGCTTATTAAAGAGAATAAAAGAATATTAGAGACTCTTACCTATAATTAAAAGATCCAATTCATAATTTAAATTTTACGAACAGTTTAATTCTTATTTATTTAACCTGGTTCAGATTCTGGATTAGCGTAATGCATCCAGAATATCGGGGTATATAAGCTAGTGCTGGATTCGAACGCACACTTACCCAGATTGGGCAGCCACTGGGTGAATGTTGAAGCACCCATCTATCCAGGTTGGGCAGTCAATGGGTGTCTTTTGAATCTTCATGGACCCAGAATACCCGTGGCGTACATCCCTGTGACAGACGCATTATCAGACACTGTTATTATGTATCCAAATATTCAACAGAACAAACAATTAATGTTTATACTGCTTGACACTAATCTCCTGTCATCATATTGCACAGACGAGTAATATAGATGTTGCATAATGACTATCTAGTATGAAACGTGAATGGCAGTACTTATCTGTATAAAGATATGAAGTATTTGATGTGCTTAATTGTAACGAACAAAATTTCTAAATTATAACTGTATAAACTCTTCGAAATTTGGTAAGGTTGAAAACGGTTACTTATTAGTTATGAAATTGAAGTCTCTATAAATAATTTGACTCCCTTATTGTATATACAAAATGTACATCTAATAGGAATGAACAGGCTATCAATTTGAACTCGATAGCACTACGAAACACTGATTAAAGTAACAGTGAATTTCATACTAAAAGTAAAAAATCCAAAAAAGGTTTTAAGAAATAATTTTTCAGACTTTAAACAAACAAAAAACAAAAACACAAAAAAAAAAAACCAACCAATGACGTTAGTTTCAACAAAACATGATATAGCCTACAAACTGATGTGAATGATGAGTACAATGGAGAACTTACTTGGAGGAAATAGGGACGGCAGAACATCACTTAAAAATAGCAAAGCTAACGGTGTCGTTGCTAAGTAGTCTAGGGGAATCATGAAAACATCAGCATTTACATACATTCGAAATACATTTCCTTTGAAAAGGAATATGGTGAAAGCATAAACAAACCATGTGTCTTTGAGAGCGATGACGTCATTAGCGTTCCAGAATGTAAACAAAACAACGCGAATAAACAAAGGCCGGAAACAGGTGACAGACGAACTCAAGGCGTTTGACGATACTTATTGATCTCCTCTTAAATAGTAAGACGAAAGTCTTTTGTATTTTTATTGATCTGGTCTTTGGTTCAAACTGATTAAATGTAAAGTAAATGGTAAATTTATAAACATTATTTAATATATTAAAACTATTTATGACAACGCCAAATATTGTGTTAGCACAGCCAGAAATAAATCAAATTATTTTCCATGTACAATTTGTGTTCGCAAGGGAGAACACTTGTCTCAGATTCTTTGTTCACTATATTTAAACGACCTACAAGAACATTTTGTTTTAGGTGTAATAAACATGAGCTAGATGGTTCTGAATTAGATTTTGTAACCTACTCTTCTTATTATATGAAGGAGAAGAATCGTTTATTAAGACACAAACTTATACAGTTTATGGTCTACAAACAAACGAATATAATAATAATACATACTCATCAATCAATCTTGTATTACATATACGCTTCTCTGTCATACATTGTCCCAATAAGATAGTGTTAAAGTGTGCTTACTAATTGAAGTGTTTAAATGTTTACTATATTAATCATTTTGGAGGATAATCTCAAACTATTCTGAAGCTATATTTCGAGGGCTGGCTGCAAAACTACTGTAAGCCTTTCACTAGATCTGTCTTACACCAGTTGTGCACTGAGCGCTCGATTTGACTAATTTAAAGTGGGTACTATTAAATGTAGGTTCGTCCGAGATAAAATGTAACGCAGTATATATACTTAAGTTGTATTAGAGCTAACGTGCTTTAGGTTATACATTGATATTCATACATACTTTCATTCTTCACACATACTCATTGACACCGCTTATGGTCAATATAATTAATTAATAAATTAAGATCTTCATGGAGATATCCGTGACGATCACAGTGTCGTCTGCATATAATAAGAAGAGTAGTTTACAAAATCTAATTCTGAACCATCTAGCTCATGTTTATTACACAAAGTGCCATAAATTAGCATTCTGTTATATCGATATTCTTTAGCAATTTCATAGATTATCCAAATATATCTAGCAGTAGATTCCAGTGGATTAAGTGCGTAGGGAAATATATTACATACATGTGGACCATACAATATATGAAATAACCACGAGTTCTCAAGTCACAAACTTTAATGTCTGTAAAACAGAAATTATCTGACTTATTCTTGAACAAATGATATTCGACTTTAGATAATTCAAGTACGTGTAAGAATTGTAGATAGTTTAGGCACACATTTATCTTTGAAAGATATTTAGTCAAAACACCAACTAAATTTATGTTGTATGTTGTGAAGTTTAGAATTAAGTTTAGAAATCACAAATGTCCTATAGAAACTGGAAGCTGGAATGGAACTTTCGCAAATACATCTTTGTAATATATCTATTGGTGATGAATTGCATTATTTGTTTGAATGCTCCACATTTAATTAATTATAGTAGAAAACGTTTCTTGCATCATAAGTAACTTAAAACCCCAATATATATATATATATTGGGGTTTTAAGTTACTTATGATGCAAGAAACGTTTTCTACTATAATTAATTAAATGTGGAGCATTCAAACAAATAATGCAAGTCATCACCAATAGATATATTACAAAAATTATATATATATACACTTTAGATTCTGTTATGAATGTTGAAAATTTTCCGGAATTTAGAAAATTATGTATGTTTATTAAGGAAATCATACTTAAATTTAGATGATAACTTACATATTGAGAGAATGCGGTATCAATATTCTCATGCAGTCATTTGTTCTCTAGATGTTAAGTAAACATTGAAATTCAGAGATACTCTTCCGAAGAAAAGTGTGCATGTAATAATGTTACTTATTATACAATTAATTATTGTATACTATTTATCGGTACACCGTGTATTTTTTTATATATCCCGGTGTTACTGGTTTTCGACGATGTAGTACATAACGGACTCCTATAGGTTTAGAATGGTCATACACTGCAAACAATTTATGTCACCAAATAAACAATATTTGACCATTCATCCACAAAAATCTCGAAGAAAATCGAATGTTTACTTTTTGAGAAGTTGACAAAATAGCGGTACCTCATTCTCAGTAATCCGGAATGACGTCACATGTTTTCGCCTAACTGTGGAAAGTGTCTACAGCGCCACCATTAGTATGTAAGCAACAGTTCGTTTTTAACAAAACAATAAACTAAGGAAGACTTACTTTAATAACAGGCTTAATTTATCATTTTCACTCAAAATTCATTTGTTGGACAGCATTTTGTCTATATACTGTATCTAAAACACTAACATTTAATTTAACTTAGTCAAACACACGGGGCATAAGAAGTCGTCATCCCTCCCAATTACTCTGACTAAATGCAGAACCGTAAATGGACCCATCCATCGAACACATCACACGGTGCCCAACAAAGAAACACTAGGTTTATACAACCATATATATCAGTTGGAGAACCTCTGTGACAACACGTGGACCTGAAGGTGAAACACGGTGAAAATCGATATTATTAATAAGGACCCCTTGTGTGTAATAACAGACTGAAACTCGTAAACACGGAGCAGTGAGACTATAATGACATTTTTATTCGTAAATATATTGGCGTGGCAGACGATGAATATGTCATTTTGGAGAAAAAATTGCTAATTTCTTTTAAAAATGATATTTATATGGTGACATAAAACGGATATAGTGAAATTAGTGAAAACTGGGGTAGGTTTAAAATTTCCACTGCTAATTTACCTGTCTGATCTCTATGATCGGTTAGAAATAGATTGGAAGTGCACAAGGTATGTTTATTTATAATTCCGGTAACTGGAGCGTGAAATATTGCGTGATCTCTCGCGACAGTTGGGCGAAAACCTGTTCTGGGCGAAAACTCTTCACGCCGGGATACAATTAATCTTACAGAAATTCATAGATACTCTCCCGAAGAAAAGTGTGCATGTAATAATGTTACTTATAAAATACAATTAATTATAGTATACTATTTATCGGTACACCGTGTATTTTTTATATACAATTAATCTTACAATTTACCTCGTTATATCATGATGTATTGTTTATAGTTGTGCCTTGGTATACTATGGAGCTAAAAAGTAGGACAATGAAGGATCCAACATACTGTAAAAAATTGCGGGAAATGGTTCCATCTTCGAGACTATACGGTCTTGTGAAATTCCTAGAATGCAGGTCCGTACACTCCCGTATCCTAGCTTATATGAGTTCCGTACAGTCCCGTATGCTTGGATATAAGAGATCCGTACACTCCCGTATACTTTGATATACGTGTTCCGTACACTCCCGTATATTTGGATATACCCGTTCCGCACCCCCCCTTATACTTGGATATACGAGGTCCGTACACTCCCGTATCCTAGTTTATATGAGTTCCGTACAGTCGCGTATAATTGGATATACGAGTTCCGTACATAGCCGTATAATTGGATATACGAGTTCCGTACAATCCCGTATAATTGGATATACGAGTTCCGTACAATCCCGTATACTTGGACATACGAGTTCCGTACAATCCCGTATACTTGGATATACGAGTTCTGAACAATCCCGTATACTTGGATATACGAGTTCTGAACAATCCCGTATACTTGGATATACGAGTTCTGAACAATCCCGTATACTTGGATATACGAGTTCTGAACAATCCCGTATACTTGGATATGCGAGTTCTACACACTCATGTATACTTGGATATGGATATGCGAGTTCTGTTCATTCCTGCATACTTGGATATACGAGTTCCGTACGAGTTCTGTACATTCATTTATACTTGGATATACGATTTCTACACACTCAGGTATTCTTGAATATGGATATACGAGTTATGTACAATCCCGCAAAATACGAGTTCCGTATAATCCCGTATACCTGGATATTAGAGTTCCGTATACACACTCCCGTATCCTTGGATATACTAGTTCCGTACACTCCCGTATACTTGAATGTACGAGTTCTGTATAATCATAATCCCGTAAACTTGGATATACCAGTTCAGTACACTCCCGTATGCTTGGATATACGAGTTCCGTACACTCCCATATACTTGGCTATAAGAGTTCCATACTATCCCGTATACTTGGATATACGAAATCCATACAATCCCATATACTTGGACGTACGATTCTACACAATCGCGTATTCTTGAATATGGATATGCGAGTTCCTTTCATTCCTGTATACATGGATATACGAATTCCTTACACTCCCGTATACTTGGATATTCGAGTTCTACACACTCACATATACTTCGATATCGATATACAACTTATACGAGTTATGTACACTCCCACTAGACTTGGATATATGAGTTTCGTACACTCCCGTATACTTGGATATACGAGTTCCGTACAATCCCGTATACTTGGTAATACGAGTTCCGTACAATCCCGTATGCTTGGATATACAAGTTCCGTACACTCCCGTATAATTGGATATACAAGTTCCGTACAATCCCGTATTCTTGGATATACGAGATACATAAACTCCCGTATAGTTGGATATACGAATTCCGTACACTCTCGTATGCTTGGATATACGATTTCCCTACCCTCCTGTATACCTGGATATACTAGTTCCGTACACTCCAGTATACTTGGATATACGAATTCCGTACACTCACATATGCTTGGATATACGAATTCCGTACACTCACATATGCTTGGATATACGAGTTCCGTACAACACAGTATACTTGGTAATACGAGTTCCGTACAATCCGGTATAATTAGATATATGAATTCAGTATACTCCCTTATACTTGGATATACGAGTTCCGTACAATCCCGTATACTTGGATATACGAGTTCCGTACAATCCCGTATTCTTGGATATACGAGTTCCGTACAATCCCGTATACTTGGATATACGAGTTCCGTACACTCCCGTATACTTGGATATACGAGTTCCGTACACTCCCGTATAATTGGATATACGAGTTCCGTACAATCCCGTATACTTGGATATACGAGTTCCGTACAATCCCGTATACTTGGATATACGAGTTCCGTACACTCCCGTATACTTGGATATACGAGTTCCGTACACTCCCGTATAATTGGATATACTAGTTCCGTACAATCCCTATACTTGGAATAGATTAAAATCCCGTATACTTGGTAATACGAGTTCCGTACACTCCAGTATAATAAGATATGCGAGTTCAGTATACTCCCTTATACTTGTATATACGAGTTCCATACACTCCATATACTTGGATATACGAGTTCCGTACACTCCCATATAATTCGATATACCAGTTCGTACAATCCCGTATACTTGGATATACGAGTTCCGTACACTCCCGTATAATTGGATATACTAGTTCCGTACAATCCCGTATACTTGGTAATATGAGTTGTAAAATCCCGTATACTTGGTAATACGAGTTCCGTACAATCCCGTATAATTTGATATACGAGTTCCGTACACTCCCGTATAATTGGATATACGAGTTCCGTACACTCCCGTATGCTTGGTAATACGAGTTCCGTACACTCCCTTATACTTGGATATACAGTTCCATGCACTCCATATACTTGGATATACGAGTTCCGTACACTCCCGTATAATTGGATATACGATTCCTTACAATCCCGTATGCTTGGATATACGAGTTCCGTACAATCCCGTATACTTGGATATACGAGTTCCGTACAATCCCGTATGCTTGGATATACGAGTTCCGTACATCCCGTATACTTGGATATACGAGTTCCGTACAATCCCGTATACTTGGAAATACGAGATACATACACTCCTGTATACTTGGATATACGAATTCCGTACACTCTCGTATGCTTGGATATACGAGTTCCCTACCCTCCTGTATGCTTGGATATACGAGTTCCGTACAATCCGGTATAATTAGATATAAGAGTTCAGTATACTCCCTTATACTTGTATATACGAGTTCCGTACACTCCCGTATACTTGGATATACGAGTTCCGTACACTCCCGTATAATTGGATATACTAGTTCCGTACAATCCCGTATACTTGGTAATATGAGTTGTAAAATCCCGTATACTTGGTAATACGAGTTCCGTACACTCCAGTATAATAAGATATGCGAGTTCAGTATACTCCCTTATACTTGTATATACGAGTTCCATACACTCCATATACTTGGATATACGAGTTCCGTACACTCCCATATAATTCGATATACCAGTTCGTACAATCCCGTATACTTGGATATACGAGTTCCGTACACTCCCGTATAATTGGATATACTAGTTCCGTACAATCCCGTATACTTGGTAATATGAGTTGTAAAATCCCGTATACTTGGTAATACGAGTTCCGTACAATCCCGTATAATTTGATATACGAGTTCCGTACACTCCCGTATAATTGGATATACGAGTTCCGTACACTCCCGTATGCTTGGTAATACGAGTTCCGTACACTCCCTTATACTTGGATATACGAGTTCCATGCACTCCATATACTTGGATATACGAGTTCCGTACACTCCCGTATAATTGGATATACGAGTTCCTTACAATCCCGTATGCTTGGATATACGAGTTCCGTACAATCCCGTATACTTGGATATACGAGTTCCGTACAATCCCGTATGCTTGGATATACGAGTTCCGTACAATCCCGTATTCTTGGATATACGAGTTCCGTACAATCCCGTATACTTGGATATACGAGTTCCGTACAATCCCGTATACTTGGAAATACGAGATACATACACTCCTGTATACTTGGATATACGAATTCCGTACACTCTCGTATGCTTGGATATACGAGTTCCCTACCCTCCTGTATGCTTGGATATACGAGTTCCGTACAATCCGGTATAATTAGATATAAGAGTTCAGTATACTCCCTTATACTTGTATATACGAGTTCCGTACAATCCCGTATACTTGGATATACGAGTTCCGTACAATCCCGTTTACTTGAATATACGAGTTCCGTACACTCTCGTATGCTTGAATATACGAGTTCCGTACACTCTCGTATGCTTGGATATACGAGTTCCATACACTCCCGTATACTTGGATATACCAGTTCCATACACTCCAGTATACTTGGATATAGGAGTTCCGTACACTCCCGTATAATTGGATATACGAGTTCCGTACACTCCCTTATACTTGTATATACGAGTTCCGTACAATCCCGTTTACTTGGATATACGAGTTCCGTACAATCCAGTATGATTGGATATAAAAGTTCCGTACACTCCCATATACTTGGATATACGAGTTCCGTACACTCCCGTATAATTTGATATACGAGTTCCGTACAATGCCCTATACTTGGATATACGAGTTCCGTACAATGCCCTATACTTGGATATACGAGTTCCGTACACTCTCGTATGCTTGGATATCCGAGTTCCATACGCTCCAATATACTTGGATATACGAGTTCCGTACACTCCCGTATAATTGGATATACGAGTTCCGTACACTCCCTTATTCTTGGATATACGAGTTCCGTACACTCCCGTATGTTTGGATATACGAGTTCCGTACACTCCCGTATGTTTGGATATACGCGTTCCGTACACTCCCGTATGTTTGGATATACGAGTTCCGTACACTCCCGTATGCTTGGATATACAAGTACGTACACTCCCGTATCCTAGTTTATATAAGTTCCGTACACTCCCGTATCCTAGTTTATATGAGTTCCGTACACCCCCGTATCCTGATTTATATGAGTTTAATACAGTCCCGTATGCTTGGATATACGAGTTCCGTACACTCCCATATACTTGGATATACGAGTTCCATACACTCCCGTATGTTTGGATATACGAGTTCCGTACACTACCGTATGCTTGGATATACAAGTTCCGTACACTCCCGTATCCTAGTTTATATGAGTTCCGTACACTCCCGTATCCTAGTTTATATGAGTTCCGTACACTTCCGTATCCTGATTTATATGAGTTTAATACAGTCCCGTATGCTTGGATATAAGAGTTCCGTACAATCCCATATACTTGGATATACGAGTTCCGTACACTCTACACTCCCGTATCCTAGTCTATATGAGTTCCGTACACTCCCGTATGTTTGGATATACTAGTTCCGTACATTCCCGCATAATTGGATATACGAGTTCCGTACATAGCCGCATACTTGGATATACGAGTTCCGTACACTCCCGTATACTTGGATATACGAGTTCCGTACATTACCGTATACTTGAATATACGAGTTCCGTACAATCCCGTATATTTGGATATACGAGTTCCGTTCACTCCCATATACTTGGATATACGAGTTCCGTACACTCCCGTATCCTAGTTTATATGAGTTCCGTACACTCCCGTATGCTTGGATATACTAGTTCCGTACATTCCCGCATAATTGGATATACGAGTTCCGTGCATAGCCGTATACTTGGATATACGAGTTCCGTACATAGCCGTATACTTGGATATACGAGTTCCGTTCACTCCCGTATGCTTGGATATACGAGTTCCGTACAATCCCATATACTTGGATATGCGAGTTCCGTACACTCCCGTATCCTGGTTTATATGAGTTTAGTACAGTCCCGTATACGTGGATATACGAGTTCCGTACACTCCCATATACCTGGATATACGAGTTCCGTACAATCCCGTATACTTGGATATACGAGTTCGGTACACTCCCGTATACTTGGATATACGAGTTCCGTACACTCCCGTATACTTTTGATGTTCTATACACTCACGTTTACTTGGATATACGAGTTCTACACACTCACGTATACTTGGATATGGATATACGAGTTCCGTACGAGTTATGTACACTCCAATATTCTTGGATATACGAGTTCTACACACTCACGTATACTTGGATATGGATATACGAGTTCCGTACGAGTTCCGTACACTCCCGTATACTTGGATATACGAGTTCTACACACTCACGTATACGAGATCCGTACATTCCGTATACGTTCTTAGGTATATCAATTGTATAGCTTTATCTCTATTCCATTTGTCAATAACGTATCGCTATTTCATAACAAGGGTAGTTTATACCCATTTCATAACAAGTGTAGTGTATCTCTATTTCATAACAAGTGTGGTTTATCTCTATTTCATAACAAGTGTAGTTTATCTCTATTTCATAAAAAGTGTAGTTTATACTATTTCATAACAAGTGTAGTTTATACTATTTCATAACAAGTGTAGTTTATCTCTATTTCATAACAAGTGTAGTTTATACTATTTCATAACAAGTGTAGTTTATCTCTATTTCATAACAAGTGTAGTTTATCTCTATTTCATAACAAGTGTAGTTTATCTCTATTTCATAACAAGTGTAGTTTATACTATTTCATAAGAAGAGTAGTTTATACTATTTCATAAGAAGAGTAGTTTATACTATTTCATAAGAAGAGTAGTTTATACTATGTTATAACAAGTGTAGTTAATACTATTTTATAACAGGTGTAGTTTATCTCTATTTCAGGGGTCCAGAGCCGTACTAATAACAATTGTTATATTCAAAATATGTGGAAGAAGTGTCGGGACCGCATCATTCACAGACGTTCAAATTCTTTCAAAGATATTTCGCCATTTCAATAAAGACTTTAACGCTACAAATGCTGCTCTACACATAAGTCCATTCGCCCGTGTTCAGGGTAATCATTCAAATACTTCGGAGAGGGTTGTACGGAACGATATCGTGGAAAATACCGAGCAACCACTGTCTACTAACATTAACATTCAGCAGCGATCAGAGACCAGTATACCATGGATTTGTGAATCAGAAATCAACTGGAAAGATCTAGGCAATCTACACTATCCAAGATTCGTGAAAGAGGTTCTTTGCCTTAGAAACACGTGCATGCACGGTTTCTACACTTGTATGTCACAGTACTATCCCGTTCGGGTATTGTCCGCACGTGACAATGGTGATGCCCTAGAAATAGCACTGCCTAGAACTCTACGACAACACTGGAAATTTATGGATATTGAAATATCCGTAGACTGTATGTGTGGGAATTAATAGGTTATTCAGGCAGTAATATACATGTGTACCTTTGTTAAAGCTCTATACATGACGTGGCTATATATCGGAAGATCAACATTGCTACATACATTAAAACACGAATACACTTGCTCATTGTTAGCATTTTGCAAATGTCGACTTGAGGATTTGGAATTTTCTTTTTAT
Organism: Archivesica marissinica; assembly: GCA_014843695.1. Lineage (NCBI taxonomy): Eukaryota > Metazoa > Mollusca > Bivalvia > Venerida > Vesicomyidae > Archivesica > Archivesica marissinica. Next base: position 51,739,099 of record CM026391.1, read on the forward strand.
TTATAGCCATTTGGAACATCTCAAAATGGTGGCTCATAGAGGGGGCCATATTTTAATTTTGTGATGTCATTTACTCATTTTGTGGTATTAAATTACCAAATACCACAACTTACAAATGAGTATATGTCTTACGTTTAGTTATCGTCGCTAACGGTTGCCCATATGAGCGACGCCTCTTGAAGAGATTAGTTATTTTAGATTTTTGGAGGATAGTGCAATGATACAGACAGAGACACATTCCAGAGTCTCCTCTGGTTCTTTTACGTGCACCGAAACGAGCCCTCGGGTTAACGTCCCATCTGAAAGACTGTTCATTTTTATTAGGGTCAGACGGGGCTCGAACCTGCGATCCCTGGTTTACCAATCCAGCGTGTTACCACTGGACTACAGATCCGTCTGTACTTACAAATGAAACATGGTAGTTTTATTTTATTCAGGTGATATTGCCTTTACTTGGCTTTACTTTTTTGTCTATGGTTCTATTGTAGTGTATGTAGTTTGTTTGGGGAACTCGCTTGGCGTGAGGTACCGGGGCGGGTCGGGCTATAATTAACAGATCCAATTCACAATTTAAAGTTTACGAAAAGTTTAATTTTTATTTATTTAATCCGTTTCAGATTCTGGATGAAGCGCAAAGCATAACGAAAGCCTAAACACACAATAAGCACGTACATGATGAGTCATAATAAACACACACACACATATATATATATTACTGGTATATAAAACCTACTTACAAAGAACGTACGATATGTCCGCATTAATTCCATATTATACTATTGCATGCGGGAATTATTAAGTCGTACAATGTCTTTAACATGATATAGAATTATTCCAATGTTAATCATTCGTACACAGATAAAACATTCTCATAGTATATAATGTTGGTCACATTGATTCATTAAATGTGACGGAACAGTTAGCAACAAATAACCTTCGTAGACAAATGCATTACTATGTAGGCCTATATAACGACTACATATAATAATATGAAATGCAATAAAGTGGCGGGTACCGGAAGTAGCCATCATAATTATATAGCGCCACAAGCGGCTTTATATACTATTTATTACCATCAATGGATACTGTTCCTATACAATTAATTCATGAGTTCGCATTTTCGAAGTAGTTCAATAGATTATCTCGTATATTCAAGATAATATGTACAATACTATGTAATGATATAGTTCAATAGATTATCTCGCATTTTCAAGATAATATGTACAATAATATGTAATGATATAGTTCAATAGATTATCTCGCATTTTCAAGATAATATGTACAATAATATGTAATGATATAGTTCAATAGATTATCTCGTATATTCAAGATAATATGTACAATAATATGTAATGATATAGTTCAATAGATTATCTCGTATATCAAGATAATATGTACAATAATATGTAATGATATAGTTCAATAGATTATCTCGTATATTCAAGATAATATGTACAATAATATGTAATGATATAGTTCAATAGATTATCTCGTATATTCAAGATAATATGTACAATAATATGTAATGATATAGTTCAATAGATTATCTCGTATATTCAAGATAATATGTACAATAATATGTAATGAAATAGTTCAATAGATTATCTCGTATATTCAAGATAATATGTACAATAATATGTAATGAAATAGTTCAATAGATTATCTCGCATTTTCAAGATAATATGTACAATAATATGTAATGATATAGTTCAATAGATTATCTCGCATTTTCAAGATAATATGTACAATAATATGTAATGATATAGTTCAATAGATTATCTCGTATATTCAAGATAATATGTACAATAATATGTAATGATATAGTTCAATAGATTATCTCGTATATTCAAGATAATATGTACAATAATATGTAATGATATAGTTCAATAGATTATCTCGCATTTTCAAGATAATATGTACAATAATATGTAATGATATAGTTCAATAGATTATCTCGCATTTTCAAGATAATATGTACAATAATATGTAATGATATAGTTCAATAGATTATCTCGTATATTCAAGATAATATGTACAATAATATGTAATGATATAGTTCAATAGATTATCTCGTATAGTCAAGATAATATGTACAATAATATGTAATGATATAGTTCAATCTTAGATACTACGAAAGAACGCGATACAATGAAGCAAGATAAATCAGAGCAAGGTGTTAATCAATATAAACTACTTAGAAACAAAGTGTCGGCAATGATTAATACAGCAAGGAAAGAGTCATGTGAAAGAAAAATAGAGTCTGGTAAAGATAACCCACGTACTGTCTGGAAGATTTTTAAAGAGTTTGGTTCAGGAAAATCAACACAATCTGTAAACAATATTAACTCAATATACCATCAAGGATCTGATTACTCTCAAAATGTTGAAATGGCAAATATATTTAATGAATTCTTTGTCAATGTTGCATCTAATATCAAAGATCCAGTCCCTGATCACTTAAACTTTGACTATATAAAAGATTTTATTAATGAACATGTACCTGTTGATGTAGTGTTTGAAATACCAGAAGTTACACAGAGTAATATCAGAAAACAATTACTCGAACTTAATGTTTCTAAAGCTACTGGAATCGATAATATTGGACCAAAGCTGTTAAAACTTTCAGCTGATATCATTGTACAACATTTAACTGTTATAATAAATAAGAGTTTGAAAACATCAACTTTCCCTGAAGCTTGGAAATTTGCAAAAGTCAAACCATTATTCAAAAGTGGAAAAACCAATGACGTCAATAACTATAGACCTATTTCAATTTTACCATCTTTGTCGAAACTTTTTGAAAGACACGTGCATAAATCGCTGCAGACTTTTTTGGATCACTTCAATTTACTTCACAAAACACAAAGTGGTTTCAGAACTGGCCACTCAACTGAATCAGCTTTACTTTATATGATAGATAAATGAATGAGGGAAAATTGATTGGAATTGTAATGGTCGATTTTCGAAAAGCTTTTGATCTTGTCGATCATACTGTTTTGTTAAAGAAATTATCATTATACAAATGTAGCAACAATACTTTGAAGCTTTTTCAATCATATCTTTGTGATAGAAAGCAAACTGTTTCTATAAATGACGTTTTATCTGAAAATAGAACTGTTAATTGTGGAGTCCCGCAGGGCTCAATATTAGGACCTCTTTTATTCTTACTTTTTATCAATGACTTACCACTAATGTTTTCAAATAAAATCACCGGTAGCGATTTATATGCAGATGATACTACATTATATGATATCCATAATAAGAAAGAAGTGTTAGAAACAAGATTACAACAAGCTTTGGAAGACTTGAAATACTTGTGTTTCCAAAATGGAATGAAGATTAATACAGACAAAACGAAAGTTCTATTTATGATGACAGCCCAGCGAAAACGTGCTTTCCCTAACCATACACTCTCTCTTAAATATGAAAATATATTATTGAAAACCAGCAAATCAGAGAAGTTGCTTGGAGTACACATTCAGGATTCATTAAAATGGGACTCACATATCAAATATATTGTGAAAAAGATTTCAACTAACATTTGGCTATTAGGTAAAATACGGTATATTGTGAATCTGAACTACAGAATACTTTATTACAAGGCATATATCCTACCACATTTTGATTATTGTTGTATCATATGGGGAAACACCAAACAACAAAATATCAACACATTATTAAGATTGCAGAGACGAGCTTGTAAATTCATTCTGGGCCAAGATTATATTTCTTTGTGTGAATCAATGTCTGAAATTAATATAATGACTTTTGACCAACGGATTATTTTTCAAAAAGCAGTAACAATGTACAAAATTATGAACAATCTTGTACCGAATTATTTGAATGAACATTTTCAATTAATACATTGCAATTCAGTTACTTCAGATATGACATTGAGAAATGTTTCAAATATGGATCTCTATATTCCAAGACCTAGATGTGAAATGTATAAGAAATCAGACACTAGACAGTTATATATATATAATGATTGTAAATCAATATGCTTATGTCGTTTTGTATTTCTATCAAAGTACCTGATTTACTTAGGCTGTTGTTTAAGTTACATTGTACAACATTATGCATGTATATTGTATGGCATAACTATGTTATAATTATTGTGTATGTACATTTATTCTATAGTGTTAACAAATTGAAGAGGGCCCTAAGGAGGATTAGTTCAAAACTAATTAGGTCACCCTCTATAAATAAAGAAATCTATCTAATAGATTATCTCGTATATTCAAGATAATATGTACAATAATATGTAATGATATAGTTCAATAGATTATCTTGCATTTTCAAGATAATATGTACAATAATATGTAATGATATAGTTCAATAGATTATCTCGCATATTCAAGATAATATGTACAATACTATGTAATGATATAGTTCAATAGATTATCTGTATATTCAAGATAATATGTACAATAATATGTAATGATATAGTTCAATAGATTATCTTGCATTTTCAAGATAATATGTACAATAATATGTAATGATATAGTTCAATAGATTATCTCGCATATTCAAGATAATATGTACAATACTATGTAATGATATAGTTCAATAGATTATCTCGTATATTCAAGATAATATGTACAACAATATGTAATTATATAGTTCAATAGATTATCTCGTATATTCAAGATAACACATGTACAAATATGTAATCATATAATTCAATTCATGAATTTGTAAAACGATACTGCAGCGCTTATATTTGTAATAATACGGCTGAGCATAGTAAACTTACGTATATTTAACACCTATATATCCAGCACTTTTGCCTGCTTAGATAAATAAAATGGATTAACAATGATAGGAGCACATATTTAATCGGCTTTTCATTGTCTTCAAGTCACCATTTTCATGAGTGTCCGTTTTTGTTTCACTGTGTCACGCTAATTACGGATATACGATGCATGTCGTATTTAGACAATTGGTTTAAACAGTATTTATTCCAATAAATTTACATGTATAACACAAACAATGTTACAAATTACATAAATTGTGAATGGTTTGGATTGGAAAACAAGTTTTCAGAAAACTTATATTAATTCCTCTCCAATTTAGACAATTGTTTATTAGAACTATTGAAACAGTAGCTTCATAGTACCTTGATAAGGTGGCTGACGGGAAGTCAATGCTATTCTAGACGCGATAAATCATTTTGAATGGTTTATGGCATGGAGTGTGGAAGTCATTAAAGAAAGCTGTTTTCTTCAATTTTGCTAACAACTCATAAATGCCTTAGAAACCGTCGCACGTGCTATTCAACATACAACTGAAATTGTAAGCGAACCCATATGATATATACTAGACGTAAGAAACAACTATTGTGCAATGACGCACTACAATGTTGTGCAATGTCCACTACAAACGTATTATTGCTTGGTCAGTATATTCATTATGTGTATTGTGAATATTATAGTTATTATTCGCCGGTCTCGGTTAAATTAACATGTACAAATTGTGTCCCAATTGGGAATATTGTGGAGTTTAAAGGTGCATATGTATACTAGTGTATACCAATATAACATATTATTAATTGATTATAGAATATTGTCTGCAACTTGGCGTCATTTGCTAGTCCAATACGAGCGTCAGTTTCGATGCTTAACTCGGCCAATATGGAGCTAGTACGGCCACTATGGGATTTACAAGTAATGTATGAATATATGGCGCTCCATTTTGCTCTTTATTCGTTATTTATCCATAAATGCTGAATAGATAGCAAACCGGCGCCCCATATGAAAGCTCTGAATATTTGTTGGACCTCGGCCTGTATGAGATTGCCTGGCGAACGTTTTTGGAAGTCGCCATCTTGGAAGTATAACTTGTCATGCTAGTTAGAATCTTTTTATAAATGATAAAATCGATCATTATTTGGTCACAGCTATTATTTGAGTTGTGATTAGCCTAATGTTTGTAATTCGCACAGTTCTGAACTTCTCGCAAACAATATTTCAAAAGCGCCACAATGTTTCAAGCGATATGAAGAGCTTCTCTATTAGGCTACACCTTTCATTATTCATGTTCGAATAAGTTCTTATAGGTTCCAAGCCCATGTGGGTACATGACCACCATACGTGTGATGCATGTACTAATAGTACCTGCGACATAAAACTAGGGTAATATATCTAGGTGCACTAATTAGATCCTAGAAGCTTTCTAATTTTCTTCGACCAAGGATCGAACCTTTATGTTTATATCGTTTAAATTGAATTACATGTGCCCAAATCCATATGGGTATATGGCCTATACATGTACAGGTAGGTCTCCAGGGTTGTAAATGATCTAATCTATAGAGGCTTGCAGAGTTTCCAGACCAAAGATCAAACCGTTATTTTTTCTACTGATATAATTATCTAATATATATTTCAGGAAATATAAACCCCTGTAGGTACATTACCCAGCATATGATGCATGCACTAATAGTACCTTGAAGATGCTACCCTCTCCCCCATCTACCATCTTCGCCTCTTCGTTGCTAACATTTATCACTCTGCAGCTCATTATTCACCCAACATTTTGGAAGGCTGGCTACTGGTCTGATTATGAACATCATAATCCCAAATAAAAATGAAAACGCTAAAAAAGGCCAAACAATAACAATCAGAGATTGATAGGGGTATACCTAATTTTAGTAAACTGATTCAATATTTCCAAATTTGAAAACTGACAGTTCACAAATAGTCACAGCTTGCATCTCTGCCTATATGGTCCAAGAACATGGTGTCATGAACACGTCAATCATAAAGATTTATTCTTTATTTCAGTCTCATCGTTGTACAATACATAAAATATACACAACAAATTATCGAGGCATAGTACAACACCATTCATTATAAAAGAATTATAAGAGACTAATGTAATCACAGATAATCAAACTATCATAAATTTACATAATGCTGATCTGTGACGTGTGGGTAAAATCATTTTACAATATACTTCTATTTGAAATTGAAATTGAAATGTACAGTAGGTTCTAAGCTTATTGCGACCACGTCCAGAAACACCGATCACACTGTTAATAGAGGTGGACCAGTCAGTAACATATTTCTCCATTACCGCATTTTCCACACTATCTACTAAATTGTTCTTATGTATAGGTATAGATAGGTTACAGTAATCCATCAAAGTAATGTCTGCAAACTGTCTCTTGACATAATAAAACCAGTTTTTATAACTTGTAGATTTAGCATTCGCCCATAGTGCAACTCGCTTATTTAATCTGGAATTGTCGGTATTAGCTAAGCGTGCCCAAAACCCAGTATGTGCTTCCATTGTCGCACAACTGGCGGCTGCCAACCCATTTCTCCGGAGACAGCTGCATTGGGAGAATATTTCTCAACACCAAGAAAGAAACGCATGGCACGATTTTGGATTGCATTAATGCATGAAAACGCTTTATATCCCCAAACCGGGGCGCCATAAGCAATCACAGGCCAGACAACAGAGTCATACAATTTGGAGAAAACATTATATGGTACACCCCCAACTAACTTACATTTAGCAATGAGCAGTCCCAATACACGACTTGCACTTTGAGCAACACATGTTGCAGTAACATTGAAGTCAAGGTATTCACTCAAAACAATTCCTAAATAAGTATATGTACCTATAGTTTCCAGAACATTAACACCACATTTATAAATAACATCAGATCTTGGCATAGAAGCAGGACGAAAATGGACAACTTTACCTCTATCCCTGTTTATAAACATATCGTTTATATTGCACCAGTCATGTAAAGCATTCAATAATCTCTGCAAATCAAGTTGGTTTTCTGCTAGTAGGACAATGTCATCCGTGTACAATAGAATACCTATACAGTCATTATCGACATTAACACCGATATTTAATGATTTCAAAAATATTGTTAAATCATTAATGTACAAATTAAATAAAAGCGGCGATAGAATGCATCCCTGTCTTAAGCCACAATTAACATCAAACCAATCTCTCTTAAAAGAGTTTACCCTAATACATGACGACACAAGATGAGTAGATAGACTTAACAGCTCGCTACATATTACCGTCAACTCCAATTTCATTGAGTCTTTTCCACAATTTATCTCTGTTAATAAAATCGTACGCATTACTAAAATCAATAAAGGCACATAATGTGGCTTTTTTAACTTGTTTTCTTGTATCAATAATAGAGGTCAAAGTGGATAAGTGATCTATGGTACTACGCTTCTTTCTACTAACTATGTCAGATGAGACTTAAAACTGAGATATCGTGTCGGTGCTATGCACTGTGCACGTAAACGAACCAGAGGAGACTCTGTAATGGATATGTGTCTGTCTTCCAAAAGTCTAAAATGACCAATTTCTTGAGGAGGTGTCGCTAATATATGAGCAACCGGTAGCGACGATAAATAAACGTAAAAAGAGTGTACGACGTGAAGTATCATCGTTAATTGTTAAGATATGTGTGCAAATTAACTTCCTTATTCTTCATATACACCACGGATGTATGAACAGCGCGTCACTGATGACGTTAAATCACATGTTAGACAATATAAAATAACTAAGGCATAATCTCAGAATCTAACGCCATGAAAGGTCATAAGGGTGTGACATGGCCCGTATGTACGATATGTAGTCAAATTACTCAACAATGTCAACTACACGGCTGATACAATCTACATAGACCTACTATGTCATGAATCTGTCACGGATATCTAGATACATATTAATGTCAACTACATGCTGATACAATCTACATAGATCTACTATGTCATGAATCTGTCACGGATATCTAGATACATATTAATGTCAACTACAAGGCTGATACAATCTACATAGATCTACTATGTCATGAATCTGTCACGGATATCTAGAGACATATCATTGTCCACTACAAGGCTGATACAATCTACATAGATCTACTATGTCATGAATCTGTCACGGATATCTAGTGACATATCATTGTCCACTACAAGGCTGATACAATCTACATAGATCTACTATGTCATGAATCTGTCACGGATATCTAGAGACATATCATTGTCCACTACAAGGCTGATACAATCTACATAGATCTACTATGTCATGAATCTGTCACGGATATCTAGTGACATATCATTGTCCACTACAAGGCTGATACAATCTACATAGATCTACTATGTCATGAATCTGTCACGGATATCTAGAGACATATCATTGTCCACTACAAGGCTGATACAATCTACATAGATCTACTATGTCATGAATCTGTCACGGATATCTAGTGACATATCATTGTCCACTACAAGGCTGATACAATCTACATAGATCTACTATGTCATGAATCTGTCACGGATATCTAGAGACATATCATTGTCCGCTACAAGGCTGATACAATCTACATACTATGTTATGAATCTGTCACGGATAACTAGAGACATATCATTGTCCACTACAAGGCTGATACAATCTACATACTATGGCATGAATCTGTCACGGCATATCATTGTAAACTACAAGGCTGATACAATCTACATTCAATGTCATGTATCTGCCACGGATATCTAGAGATATACCAATATCAACTACAATGCTGATACAATCTACATAGTACATAAACATACACAATCACACAAGAACACACATAGACATGCATAAACACACACAAACATACATAAACATACATAATACACAAACACAAACATATACATACATAAACACACATATATACACATATATATACATGAACATACATAAACACACATAAACACACATAAACACCTACAAGTACACACACACACACACACACGCACACGCACACCACGCACACGCACACGCACACGCACACGCACACGCACACGCACACGCACACGCACACGCACACGCACACGCACACGCACACGCACACGCACACGCCACGCACACGCACACGCACAGCACACGCACACGCACACGCACACGCACACGCACCGCACACGCACACGCACACCACACGCACACACACGCACAACACGCACACGCACACCACACGCACACCACACCACACGCACACCACACGCACACCACACGCACACCACACGCACACCACACGCACACGCCACGCACACGCACACCACACCACACCACACCACACACACACACACACACACACACACACACACAACACACACACAACACACACCACACACACACACACACACACACACACACACACACACACACACACACACACACCACACACCACACACACACACACACACACACACACACCCACACACACACACACACACACACACACACACACACACACACACACACACACAACACACACACACACACACCACACACACACACACACACCACACACACACACACACACACACACACACACACACACACACACACACAACACACACACACACACACACACACACACACACACACACACACACACACACACACACACACACATAAATATATATAGAGACACATAAACATACACAAACACAAATAAATACACATAAACACTAATGAACATACATAAACATACATAAGCACAATTAGACACAAATAAACAATCATTGACATACATAAACACACAAATACACACATAAACACCTACACACACACATAAACACACATAAACACATATAAACACATTTAAACACAAATAGACAGACATAAATACACATATATACACATAAACACACATAAACATATATAAACACACACATAAACACACATATATACACATAAACAGACATAAACACCTACAAACACACATAGACACACATAAACAGATTTTAACAAAATTAGACACACATAAACATACATAATCATACATAAACACATATAGACATGCATAGAAACACACAAACATACATAACTATTCATAGACACAAATAAACACACATAAGCACACATAAACACACAAACACACACATAGACACACATACACAAACATAGACATACATAAACATACATAGCACACATATACACACTTAAACACACATAGAAACAAAAACACACGCAAAAACACACATAAACACACATAAATACAAACAAACACACACACACACACACACACACACACACACACACACACACACACACACACACACACATAAACACATACAAACACACACAAACACACACACAAACACACATAAACACATACAAACACACACAAATAGACAAACATAAACACACACAAACATACATAAACATACATAAACACACATAGATACACATAAACACACATAAATATAATATACATAAACACACATAAACACGCACGCACGCACGCACGCACGCACGCACACACACACACAGACAGACACACACACACACACACACACACACACACACACATAGACACACACAAACACACAAAAGCATACATAAACACACATAAACACACAACATACACATAGACATATATAAACACACATAAACACAAATAAACACACATAAACACTCATGAATATACATAAACATACATAAACATACAAAAACAAACATAAACACACACAAACACATATAGACACACACAAGCTTACACAAACATACATAAACATACATAAACACACATAAAAACACATAGACAAACATAGTAGTCCAGTGGTAACACGCTGGACTGGTAATACACGGATCGCAGGTTCGACCCCCCCCGAGTAGTATGGTCAGCTCTTTGGATGTAAACAAACGGGCGCCATTTTGAATTATATTTATAGTAACGCATTTGCATATAAGGTAATATACAGTAGATCACGCGAGTACGCGTTTATTCTTAGTATACGCGTCACTATAGAGCCTATTGATGACGTATCGCGCAACTACCGAGCTCGGTGTACGAAGGCGTATGTTCGGTGTCCATATAGGACGATCTAGTAACATATTTGTATGTAAGTCTCTACGCGAGAGCGGTGGCCATTTTGGATGACCTTATAATTTTAGCGACCATGACGTAAAATAATCGAGTACAAATCTTTAAATACGTTCGTTCCGTCTCGAGACGAACCATTTTACCATAGGCGTGAAGATGAAAACACCGTTTATACTTTCGACCCACGCTGTCGAAAAACACCTGAATGTGTACGATTTCGACACCTCCGTGTTTCTTAGCGGGCGACTCATGTACGATTGCGTACAAACATGCCTGGATAAGCAGGATGAAGTTAAGCAAAACGGTAAACGAACTGAACTGACAAAAACGTTCTTTTACGACATCGGTATACTGGGATATACTGATCGGTACAGTAACAGAGTGAAAGTGGTGTATAAGAAAACGAAGCGCCTACACTACGTTATTACTACATACCCGATTGCACCGACCAATGAGAGCTATAAATAGACACCAATGGGAACGAACCGCTCTATAAATAGCGAACGCGTACGTTTCTATAAATATCGACTACGAACCGATCCATAAATAACGATTACGAACGCTTCTATAAATATCGACCGATTAGAAGGGACTTAAATCTATAAAAGACGGCGTAACTTTAGTTAGTGTCATTAGAGTTTCTACGCTCGAACAACCAACATGACTAGATGCAATCTAAGCCTTGACAACAGTCGTTACGTACGGGTGAACGAATGGAAAGGGGAGCTTAGAGTCGACTTACGAGAATGGCAAGACGACAAACTGACGAAAAAGGGATTAGTTTAACCTTGATGCGATGGAAGAACTTGGTTGATCAGATAGAGTGTGTGGACAAGGTCTTAGAGAACAGAGAAGCATTTGAAATGCATTTGGGCGGAAACGTAAACCTTACCGCGCAGGAGGGGAACGTGTGCGTGGATATCAGACAGTACTGGAAGCCCGAGACGGAGGTGGTGCCTACAAAAAAGGGGCTATGTTTAAGGCCCTTTGAATATAAACGATTGAAGGAACTGATACCCGAGATTGGAAAGGCGTTACCCGAATTGGACGCTGTGGTACCGTGCGCACTAAGGAGCGATCACATGAACCAATTAGGAGGGTCTAAGCTATCATTCTATATTACGAAGATTTATATATCCTGTCTGCGGCTATTTATAGTAAACGTCATCGTTTATTAATAGGAAGAGGTGACATAGCTAATGTCTGTACACAATTACCTCCCTTTACAATGTTCTCATAATATCGTTATTTTATATCATTTCAATGGTAACTGTTATCGTTTCAATATTTGCCATTGTTACCAAATTATGAATATGTATTGTTAGAAACGTTCATGTACTGTAGTCATTTCAATATTTGTCATTGTTGTTTTTCTGTTATAATTGATTATAAATTTGATTTATGTAAATAAAAGTATATCAGAATACAATGTATTATGTATTTTCTGAACTTTAACAATACCATGAGTGCGGGGTAATGGTAGTAAACTATGACCAAAACACAATCAACTATCCTACAGTTTATAAGACTATGCGTAATAAGTTAAAAACGCACAAAGTGATGGTATGGTATTCCAATATTGTTTTTGGAGACTAGATACATACGAAGACATTATATAGTGAATCATAATACGCTCCAGTTGATAAGAAAATATCTAAACCACCACCAACGCACTGAACCATACACAATACAACCCCATCACCATAACACTGAAACATACACAATACAACATCCCCACCAGAACACTCAAACATATATACTTTATGTTGTACATAGAGGTATAACAAATAAAGTAAATTCAAACATTTACGGATCTACACGAAATACCAAAGTATAGCTCTCATTATTTCAATTAGAAAATATAAACTTTTATATATGTACTACGTATACTTTTCCAGATATTGATGTTTAAAGATTTTGCATTAAAGGGACATTGTCATAAAAAAATTGTTTTAAAGGGACACATAATTTTTTTTTTATCAGATTAACAACACAAAAAAGCGATTGTAGCGTCACATATCGAAACGACGGAGACAAAAACTTAAATGACAAAGACAAAAACTGAAATGACAATGACAAAAACTGAAATAACAATGACAAAAACTGAAACGCTTGTGTCAGAAACTGAAACGCTAGTGTCAAAAACTGAAACGGACTCTATGGAGAATTACGTGTTAATGGTAATTGGTAACAATGGCAAATATTGAAACGATAACAGTTACCATTGAAATGATATAAAATAACGATATTATGAGAACATTGTAAAGGGAGGTAATTGTGTACAGACATTAGCTATGTCACCTCTTCCTATTAATAAACGATGACGTTTACTATAAATAGCCGACCGCAGACAGGGTATATAAATCTTCGTAATATAGAATGATAGCTTAGACCCTCTAGCGGGTAATGCGTATATAGCCATATTATTAGCTCACCTGAGCTATGCTCAAGGGGAGCTTTTAGTATAACCGAGTTATCGGGCGTCCGTGCGTCCGTCCGTTCACAATTGCTTCAAACGACATCTCCTATGAAACCGCTCGGTCAATTTTGATGAAACTTGGTATGATTCAGATATGTTTGCGCGTAGATATGTATGTGTGTAGATATGTTTGTATGTAGATATGTATGTAACGCACAAAGTAAATATTATGTTTGTATCTTTAGCGACCTAAGAAGGGAACGGTAGCTTCTAAAGTAATCAGAATCTCGGTATAATATGGAAATTTGGACGTCCACAATCTATAATTTGTATACATTCCATACTGATTATTAATTACTAGACCAGTTCATATTCTTAAGTATTCCTACAAATACAACAAAGGTGCGCGTAAATTTACATTTTTATTATATGTACATTATTTTATAACGCAGTGGCATACAATGGTTCTACATATATTTCTAATATTTCGATAAGTCTATCCGCGCCCTCCGCGGCTTCTCTCCTCAACTGTCTATATCTAAACCACAATTCCGAGTCATTAATTAAAGACATTGTCACGCGCACGAGTCCAAACATGTCTAACGTCTAACAAACAAATTAGCTCCAGTAGCACTGTTTGGTCCGAATGATGAAGTTTTGTTAGTTTGCTGTCCATCTAACGCAAACGCTCCATGGCCTCGTGAGGGAGCCTGTGTACCGAAACTAAATCCAGTATGGTGTCCAAATGTAACTGGTGCGTTCTTACTGGCTGGGATAAATCCGGGAGCGAACGTGCCGGTATCTCCATTTTTGTAGCCAGTCATTTTCAAGTATATACACGTCGGAGACCATTTTTCGTGTTCTTCCCACGGCTGATCCGAGGGCTCCCACGACATCACCTTCACACCGCAAGATAAACAGGTAACTTTATCCGCGCTTCCGGTATAATAGAAGCCCGCTTTAGCCAAAGACATTTTATTCGGTTCGATCTGTTTCGACCAGTGTTCAAAACTCTGTAGTCGATCTTCGTAAAACATCATCTCAGACATGGAAAACTGAGACACTTTGGTTGAATCGCTCTGATCGATAATGTTCATGTTGATGGTTAGCCACTGACTTCGGAAGTGCGGTGTTATCGGCCCAATTATATACAACTTCAACGCCCATTGGTTGCTATTTTTACAAGTTCATACCATTTTAGAGCGTTATTTACCAGTTTACAAAGTCATTCGAGTTACATTCCGGACACTGTGCCGCTCCTAATTGGTTCATGTGATCGCTCCTTAGGGCGCACGGTACCACAGCGTCCAATTCGGGTAACGCCTTTCCAATCTCGGGTATCAGTTCCTTTAATCGTTTATATTCAAAGGGCCTTAAACATAGCCCCTTTTTGTAGACACCACCTCCGTCTCGGGCTTCCAGTACTGTCTGATATCCACGCACACGTTCCCCTCCTGCGCGGTAAGGTTTACGTTTCCGCCCACATGCATTTCAAATGCTTCTCTGTTCTCTAAGACCTTGTCCACACACTCTATCTGATCAACCAAGTTCTTCCATCGCATCAAGGTTAAACTAATGCCCTTTTTCGTCGGTTTGTCGTCTTGCCATTCTCGTAAGTCGACTCTAAGCTCCCCTTTCTATTCGTTCACCCGTACGTAACGACTGTTGTCAAGGCTTAGTTTGCATCTAGTCATGTTGGTTGTTCGAGCGTAGAAACTCTAATGACACTAACTAAAGTTACGCCGTCTTTTATAGATTTAAGTCCCTTCTAATCGGTCGATATTTATAGAAGCGTTCGTAATCGTTATTTATGGATCGGTTCGTAGTCGATATTTATAGAAACGTACGCGTTCGCTATTTATAGAGCGGTTCGTTCCCATTGGTGTCTATTTATAGCTCTCATTGGTCGGTGCAATCGGGTATGTAGTAATAACGTAGTGTAGGCGCTTCATTTTCTTATACACCACTTTCACTCTGTTACTGTACCGATCAGTATATCCCAGTATACCGATGTCGTAAAAGAACGTTTTTGTCAGTTCAGTTCGTTTCCCGTTTTGCTTAACTTCATCCGGCTTATCCAGGCATTTTTGTACGCAATCGTACATGAGTCGCCCGCTAAGACACGGAGGTGTCGAAATCGTACACATTAAGTTGTTTTTCGACAGCGTGGGTCGAAAGTATAAACGGTGTTTTCATCTTCACGCCTATGGTAAAATGGTTCGTCTCGAGACGGAACGAATGTATTTAAAGATTTGTACTCGATTATTTTACGTCATGGTCGCTAAAAATATAAGGTCATCCAAAATGGCCACCGCTCTCGCGTAGAGACTTATATACAAATCTGTTACTAGATCGTCCTATATGGACACCGAACATACGCCTTCGTACACCGAGCTCGGTAGTTGCGCGATACGTCATCAATAGGCTCTATAGTGACGCGTATACTAAGAATAAACGCGCACTCGCGTGACCTACTGTATATTACCTTATATGCAAATGCGTTACTATAAATATAATTCAAAATGGCGCCCGTTTGTTTACATCCAAAGAGCTGACCATATTACTCGGGGGGGGGGTCGAACCTGCGATCCGTGTATTACCAGTCCAGCGTGTTACCTCTGGACTACAGATCCGTCTATGATTGTATGTGTGTTTATGTATGCTTATGTTTGTTTATATTTGTCTATGTGTGTTTATGTTTATCTATGTGTGTTTATGTTTGTTTATGTATGTTTATATGTGTTTGTGTGTGTTTCTGTTTGTTTTTGTATGTTTATGTATGTTTATGTATATTCATGAGTGTTTATGTGTGTTTATATATATCTATGTGTATGTTGTTTGTTTATGTGTGTTTATGTATGATTTTGTGTGTGTCTATTTGTGTTTATATGTGTTTATGTGTGTTTGTGTGTGTGTGTGTGTTGTGTGTAGGTGTTTATGTGTGTTTATGTATATTTATGTGTGTTTATGTGTGTCTATGTGTGTTTATGTGTGTTTATGTATGTTTGTGTGTATTTATGTTTGTCTATTTGTGTGTGTTTGTATGTGTTTATGTGTGTTTGTGTGTGCTTGTGTGTGTTTGTATGTGTTTATGTGTGTTTGTGTGTGTTTGTAGGTGTTTGTTTGTGTTTATGTGTAGTTATGTGTGTTTATGTGTGTTTTTGCGTGTGTTTGTGTTTCTATGTGTGTTTAAGTGTGTATATGTGTGCTATGTATGTTTATGTATGTCTATGTTTGTGTATATGTGTCTATGTGTGTTTTTGTGTGTTTATGTGTGTTTATGTGTTTTTATTTGTGTCTATGAGTATTTATGTATGTTTATGTGTTTTTATGCATGTCTATATGTGTTTATGTATGATTATGTATGTTTCTGTGGGTCTAATTTTGTTTAAATCTGTTTATGTGTGTCTATGTGTGTTTTTGCGTGTGTTTGTGTTTCTATGTGTGCTTAAGTGTGTATATGTGTGCTATGTATGTTTTTGTGTGTTTATGTGTGTTTATTTGTGTCTATGAGTATTTATTTATGCTTGTGTGTTTTTATGCATGTCTATATGTGTTTATGTATGATTATGTATGTTTCTGTGTGTCTAATTTTGTTTATATCTGTTTATGTGTGTCTATGTGTGTTTGTAGGTGTGTATGTCTGTTTATGTGTATATATGTGTGTTTATGTGTGTGTTTATATATGTTTATATGTGTTTATGTGTGTTTATGTGTGTTTGTAGGTGTTTATGTGTGTATTTGTGTGTTTATGTATGTTTATGTGTGTTTATGCATGTTTATGTATGTCAATGCTTGTTTATTTGTGTTTAATTGTGCTTATGTATGTTTATGTATGTTTATGTATGTTCATTAGTGTTTATGTGTGTTTATTTGTGTTTGTGTATGTTTATGTGTCTCTATATATATTTATGTCTGTTTATGTATGTATATGTTCGTTTTTGTGTAGTTATGTATGTTTCTGTGTGTTTATGTGTGTCTATTTGTGTTTATATGTGTGTATGTGTGTTTGTGTGTGCTTGTAGGTGTTTATGTGTGTTTATGTGTGTATTTGTATGTTTATTTGTGTTTATGTGTGTTTATGTTTGTTTATGTATGTTCATGTATGTTTTTGTGTGTTATTGTATGTGTATTTGTGTTTATGTGTGTTTATGTTTGTTTATGTATGTTCATGTATGTCTATGTATATATATGTGTGTTTATGTATGTATATGTATGTTTGTGTGTGTTTATGCATGTCTATGTGTGTTCTTGTGTGATTGTGTATGTTTATGTACTATGTAGATTGTATCAGCATTGTAGTTGATATTGGTATATCTCTAGATATCCGTGGCAGATACATGACATTGAATGTAGATTGTATCAGCCTTGTAGTTTACAATGATATGCCGTGACAGATTCATGCCATAGTATGTATATTGTATCAGCCTTGTAGTGGACAATGATATGTCTCTAGTTATCCGTGACAGATTCATAAAATAGTATGTAGATTGTATCAGCCTTGTAGTGGAAAATGAAATGTCTCTAGTTATCCTTGACAGATGCATGACATAGTATGTAGATTGTATCAGCCTTGTAGTGGACAATGATATGTCTCTAGATATCCGTGACAGATTCATGACATAGTAGATCTATGTAGATTGTATCAGCCTTGTAGTGGACAATGATATGCACTAGATATCCGTGACAGATTCATGACATAGTAGATCTATGTAGTTGTATCAGCCTTGTAGTGGACAATGATATGTCACTAGATATCCGTGACAGATTCATGACATAGTAGATCTATGTAGATTGTATCAGCCTTGTAGTGGACAATGATATGTCACTAGATATCCGTGACAGATTCATGACATAGTAGATCTATGTAGATTGTATCAGCCTTGTAGTGGACAATGATATGTCACTAGATATCCGTGACAGATTCATGACATAGTAGATCTATGTAGATTGTATCAGCCTTGTAGTGGACAATGATATGTCTCTAGATATCCGTGACAGATTCATGACATAGTAGATCTATGTAGATTGTATCAGCCTTGTAGTGGACAATGATATGTCACTAGATATCCGTGACCGATTCATGACATAGTAGATCTATGTAGATTGTATCAGCCTTGTAGTGGACAATGATATGTCTCTAGATATCCGTGACAGATTCATGACATAGTAGATCTATGTAGATTGTATCAGCCTTGTAGTGGACAATGATATGTCTCTAGATATCCGTGACAGATTCATGACATAGTAGATCTATGTAGATTGTATCAGCCTTGTAGTGGACAATGATATGTCACTAGATATCCGTGATATATTCATGACATAGTAGATCTATGTAGATTGTATAAGCCTTGTAGTGGACAATGATATGTCTCTAGATATCCGTGACAGATTCATGACATAGTATGTAGATTGTATCAGTCTTGTAGTTGACATTGATATGTATCTAGATATCCGTGAAACATGCATAACATAGTATGTAGATTGTATCAGCCTTGTAGTTGACAGTGCTATGTCACTAGATATACGTGATAGATTCATGACATAGTAGATTTATGTAGATTGTATCAGCCTTGTAGTTGACATTGATATGTCTCTAGATATCCGTAACAGATTCATGACATAGTAGATCTATATAGATTGTATCAGTCTTGTAGTTGACAGTGCTATGCCACTAGATATACATGACAGATTCATGACATAGTAGATCTATGTAGATTGTATCAGCCTTGTAGTTGACATTAATATGTATCTAGATATCCGTGACAGATTCATGACATAGTAGATCTATGTAGATTGTATCAGCCTTGTAGTTGACATTAATATGTATTTAGATATCCGTGACAGATTCATAACATAGTAGATCTATGTAGATTGTATCAGCCTTGTAGTTGACATTGTTGAGTAATTTGACTACATATCGTACATACGGGCCATGGCACACCCGTATGACCTTTCATGGCGTTACTGAGATGATGCCGTAGTTATTTTATATTGTCTAAAATGGTATTTAACGTCGTCAGTGACGCGCTGGTCATACATCCGTGGTGTATATGAAGTATATATATATACATATCTTAATAATTAACGATGATACTTCACGTCGTACACTCTTGTTACGTTTATTTATCGTCGCTACCGGTTGCTCATATATTAGCGACACCTCCTCAAGAAATTGGTCATTTTAGACTTTTGGAAGACAGACACATATCCATTACAGAGTCTCCTCTGGTTCGTTTACGTGCACAGTGCATAGCACCGACACGAGATCTCAGTTTTAAGTCTCATCTGAAAGACTGTTAATGTTAGTAGGGTCAGACAGTGGATCGAACCAGCGATCCCTGGATTCACAGTCCAACGTGTTAACCTATGTCGTGATATGAACGCCATGCGTAAAATAATAGGTGTGACAGTCACTTAAGGTGTACATGATGGAGTGTATGCATATCTCATGAAAACTTTGATTAGTTCAAACACTGGGTCTGGCTAGGTCCGCTGATCACAATCCATGTCATTAGCAGAGGTAGCGGTTTTACGAATGACTATGTATCCACATGAAGACTGCGTTTGACTTCATCATTCCAGACCTGGGTATATTAGAGGTGCCGATGTTAGCACTTTTAAACTTACCGCGTAGAAAACATGTCTATTGGTACTGACCGTATTTATGTTTGATGTATCAAATGTTCCTGAAACTTTTCTATTAGACCAAGATGTCCTTAATAGTGTTAACGTAACTATTGATAAACTTGAGCATTGCCATCAAACGCAAACTGATATTGATTATATTTATGAGGACTGGTGTAGTATTTTAAAATATAATATGTACAAGTCAGTGCCTTATAAAACAATTACCTATGGTTGGTGCAATAGAAAATGCAGACCGGGTAAGCCGTGATGGAGTAGCGATCTAACTGATAGATGGAATACTGTTTGTACAGCAGAACGAAATTGGTTGAATTGTGTTGCATGTAATAAAAACCGAAATGTATATCTCAAGTCCGAGTATATTCAGGTCCGTAAACATTTTGACCGTGAAGTACAGAAGGCAAAACGTTTATATTGGTATTCTTTACAAAATGAATTGCTGAAGGAATGTAATGTAGACCAGTAAAACTTTTGGTAATCTGTAGGTAAAATCGGCGTTGGTCAGATTAAGAAAAAATGTATACCTCTAGAAGTTACAGTAAATGATGGTTCTATCTCTACAGATTTGTCACAGGTATTAAACAAATGGAAACATGATTTTAGCTCGTTATATAAAAATGATAATTATGTATATTCATCACAGAACTCTAATGTATTGAATGATGTAACTGATTGTGCCAAGAAGGGAAAAGCCTGTGGCATAGACGGTATCCCTAGTGAAGTTTTACAGAACGATACGTCCGTGCTATTTTTGCATACTCTGTTTAATGTATGCTTTACATGACTGGTGCAATATAAACGATATGTTTATAAACAGGGATAAAAGTAAAGTTGTCCATGTTCGTCCTGCTTCTATGCCAAGATCTGATGTTATTTTTAAATGTGGTGTTAATGTTCTGGAAACTATAGGTACATATACTTATTTAGGAATTGTTTTGAGTGAATACCTTGACTTCAATGTTACTGCAACATGTGTTGCTCAAAGTGCAAGTCGTGCATTGGGACTGCTCATTGCTAAATGTAAGTTAGTTGGGTGTACCATATAATGTTTTCTCCAAATTGTCTGGCCTGTGATTGCTTATGGCGCCCCGGTTTGGGGATATAAAGAGTTTTCATGCATTAATGCAATCCAAAATCGTGCCATGCATTTCTTTCTTGGTGTTGGGAAATATTCTCCCAATGCAGCTGTCTCCAGGGAAATGGGTTGGCAGCCGCAAGTTGTGCGACAATGCAAGGCAATATCTGGGCTTTGGGCACGCTTAGCTAATACCGACAATTCCAGATTAAATAAGCGAGTTGCACTATGGGCGAATGCTAAATCTACAAGTTAGTATGTCAAGAGACAGTTTGCAGACATTACTTTGATGGATTACTGTAACCTATCTATACCTATACATAAAAACAATTTAGTAGATAGTGTGGAAAATGCGGTAATGGAGAAATATGTTACTGACTGGTCCACCTCTATTAACAGTGTGATCGGTGTTTCTGGAAGTGGTCTCAATAAGCTTAGAACCTACTCTACATTTAAGTTTAAATTTCAAACAGAAGTATATTGTAAAATGATTTTACCCACACATCACAGATCAGCATTATGTAAATTTATGATAGTTTGATTATCTGTGATTACATTAGTCTCTTATAATTCTTTTATAATGAATGGTGTTGTACTATGCCTCGATACGAAGAGGCGAAGATGGTAGATGGGGGAGAGGGTAGCATCTTCAAGGTACTATTAGTGCATGCATCATATGCTGGGTAATGTACCTACAGGGGTTTATATTTCCTGAAATATATATTAGATAATTTTATCAGTAGAAAAAATAACAGTTTGATCTTTGGTCTGGAAACTCTGCAAGCCTCTATAGATTAGATCATTTACAACCCTGGGGACCTACCTGTACATGTATAGGCCATATACCCATATGGATTTGGGCACATGTAATTCAATTTAAATGATATAAACATAAGGTTCGATCCTGGGTCGAAGAAAATTAGAAAGCTTCTAGGATCTAATTAGTGCACCTAGATATATTACCCTAGTTTTATGTCGCAGGTACTATTAGTACATGCATCACACGTATGGTGGTCATGTACCCACATGGGCTTGGAACCTATAAGAACTTATTCGAACATGAATAATGAAAGGTGTAGCCTAATAGAGAAGCTCTTCATATCGCTTGAAACATTGTGGCGCTTTTGAAATATTGTTTACCAAGCAATGGTTCAAGGTAACACTTACATGTCAAATGCCACCATGTCCACTTCATAACTCTTGGACGACTTTGAATTAATTTGATGTACATATACATGTTCCCCATAATGCGACGACGTGCAGGGCGCAGGGTTCAGCCATATCGGTTTAAGGTATGTGGGACACATATTGTTTTAGTGGAGATGTCTGGCTCATATCTCTTGATTTTGAGATAACTTGGCACGACTGTTCATCATAGCAATGCGATATGCCGATTGCAGACATGTTTGTTTACGGTCAATGTCACACTTGAGGTCTGGAGTTTACATGTCGTGTCCGCTTCATAGCAATCGTAAATTATAAAATAGAGATATTGCATGGTGATTTCGTTCTTGGTAGTACTATGTAAAAAGTAGGTAATATATTAATTTGTATGTCTTTAACAAGGTTTTAGATAATTCGACTTGACCCATATTTGCGTTAACGCGTCTTTCCGTCAATCAATGTCATGCTTATATTATAATTATTCATGCGTTCTCACTACTGTCAGGTCCTCGCGCACTCTTACGCTTACCATCACATACGTTATAAATAAAAAATGAGTGATTTCTTGTCGTTTTAATTTTCGTGAGGCAGTAACAAACTCTTGAGCGTCGGTAGGTATGGATTAAGATTATACTATTATTAATTAAGTGATTTCGGCATCGGTCCAATATGACTGGCTTCATCCCAATAACAAGGCCAATATGAAATCACTTAATGACAATGTTATTAATTGACTATAGAACATGTTCAACAGTTACAACAAGTACCGACTAACGGTAACAAATATTGAGATACATAGTTTATGGTACTTTGTAATGCGTGTACACTCTTATTATTTTTGTTCCATTTTTTTGTTATTGTACCTGCAAACTGAGTTTCTGAAATGTTAATAGCCTTGCTCATGATGCAATATATCATCAATTTGAGCATCAACTCACCTTCATCTTCAATCATCACTACCTGGTATTTGTAAAATTTAATTAAATGTAGATCTACATTCTGTTTAGTGTTTACACAGTCAAAAGTCAGACGATAGTTTGCACAATTGTGGCGAGAAGTTCAGAACTGTGCGAATTACAAACATTAGGCTACTCACAACTCAAATAATAGCTGTGACCAAATAATGATCGATTTTATAATTTATAAAAAGATTCTAACTAGCATGACAAGTTATACTTCCAAGATGGCGACTTCCAAAAACTTTCGCCAGGCAATCTCATACAGGCCGAGGTCCAACAAATATTCAGAGCTTTCATATGGGGCGCCGGTTTGCTATCTATTCAGCATTTATGGATAAATAACGAATAAAGAGCAAAATGGAGCGCCATATATTCATACATTAATTGTAAATCCCATAGTGGCCGTACTAGCTCCATATTGGCCGAGTTAAGCATCGAAACTGACGCTCGTATTGGACTAGCAAATGACGCCAAGTTGCAGACAATATTCTATAATCAATTAATAATATGTTATATTGGTATACACTAGTATACATATGCACCTTTAAAATCCACAATATTCCCAATTGGGACACAATTTGTACATGTTAATTTAACCGAGACCGGCGAATAATAACTATAATATTCACAATGCACATACTGAATATACTGACCAAGCAATAATACGTTTGTAGTGGACATTGCACAACATTGTAGTGCGTCATTGCACAATAGTTGTTTCTTACGTCTAGTATATATCATATGGGTTCACTTACAATTTCAGTTGTATGTTGCGACGTGCGACGGTTTCTAAGGCATTTATGAGTTGTTAGCAAAATTGAAGAAAACAGATTTCTTTAATGACTTCCACACTCCATGCCATAAACCATTCAAATTGATTTATCGCGTCTAGAATAGCATTGACTTCCCGTCAGCCACCTTATCAAGGTACTATGAAGCTACTGTTTCAATAGTTCTAATAAACAATTGTCTAAATACGACATGCATCGTATATCCGCAATTAGCGTGACACAGTGAAACAAAACCGGACACTGGTGACTTGAAGACAATGAAGAGCCGATTAAATATGTGCTCGTATCATTGTTAATCCATTTTATTTATCTAAGCAGGCAAAATTGCTGGATATATAAGTGTTAAATATACGTACGTTTACTATGCTCAGCCGTATTATTACAAATATAAGCCCTGCAGTATCGTTTTACAAATTCATGAATTGAATTATATGATTACATATTTGTACACGTGTTATCTTGAATATACGAGATAATCTATTGAACTATATCATTACATATTGTTGTACATATTTTCTTGAATATACGAGATAATCTATTGAACTATATCATTACATATTATTGTACATATTATCTTGAAAATGCGAGATAATCTATTGAACTATATCATTACATATTATTGTACATATTATCTTGAAAATGCGAGATAATCTATTGAACTATTTCATTACATATTATTGTACATATTACCTTGAATATACGAGATAATCTATTGAACTATTTCATTACATATTATTGTACATATTATCTTGAATATACGAGATAATCTATTGAATATCATTACATATTATTGTACATATTATCTTGAAAATGCGAGATAATCTATTGAACTATATCATTACATATAATTGTGCATATTATTTTGAAAATGCGAGATAATCTATTGAACTATATCATTACATATTAGTGTACATATTATCTTGAATATACGAGATAATCTATTGAACTATTTCATTACATATTATTGTACATATTACCTTGAATATACGAGATAATCTATTGAACTATATCATTACATATTATTGTACATATTACCTTGAATATACGAGATAATCTATTGAACTATATCATTACATATTATTGTACATATTATCTTGAATATACGAGATAATCTATTGAACTATATCATTACATATTATTGTACATATTATCTTGAAAATGCGAGATAATCTATTGAACTATATCATTACATATTATTGTACATATTATCTTGAAAATGCGAGATAATCTATTGAACTATATCATTACATATTATTGTACATATTATCTTGAATATACGAGATAATCTATTGAACTATTTCATTACATATTATTGTACATATTACCTTGAATATACGAGATAATCTATTGAACTATATCATTACATATTATTGTACATATTATCTTGAATATACGAGATAATCTATTGAACTATACCATTACATATTATTGTACATATTATCTTGAAAATGCGAGATAATCTATTGAACTATATCATTACATATTATTGTACATATCATCTTGAAAATGCGAGATAATCTATTGAACTATATCATTACATATTATTGTACATATTATCTTGAAAATGCGAGATAATCTATTGAACTATATCATTACATATTATTGTACATATTATCTTGAAAATGCGAGATAATCTATTGAACTATATCATTACATATTATTGTACATATTATTTTGAAAATGCGAGATAATCTATTGAACTATATCATTACATATTATTGTACATATTAACTTGAATATACGAGATAATCTATTGAACTATATCATTACATATTATTGTACATATTATCTTGAATATACGAGATAATCTATTGAACTATATCATTACATATTATTGTACATATTATCTTGAAAATGCGAGATAATCTATTGAACTATATCATTACATATTATTGTACATATTATCTTGAATATACGAGATAATCTATTGAACTATATCATTACATATTATTGTACATATTATCTTGAATATACGAGATAATCTATTGAACTATATCATTACATATTATTGTACATATTATCTTGAATATACGAGATAATCTATTGAACTATATCATTACATATTATTGTACATATTATCTTGAATATACGAGATAATCTATTGAACTATATCATTACATATTATTGTACATATTATCTTGAATATACGAGATAATCTATTGAACTATATCATTACATATTATTGTACATATTATCTTGAATATACGAGATAATCTATTGAACTATTTCATTACATATTATTGTACATATTATCTTGAATATACGAGATAATCTATTGAACTATTTCATTACATATTATTGTACATATTATCTTGAATATACGAGATAATCTATTGAACTATATCATTACATATTATTGTACATATTATCTTGAATATACGAGATAATCTATTGAACTATTTCATTACATATTATTGTACATATTATCTTGAATATACGAGATAATCTATTGAACTACTTCGAAAATGCGAACTCATGAATTAATTGTATAGGAACAGTATCCATTGATGGTAATAGATAGTATAAAAAGCCGCTTGTGGCGCTATATAATTATGATGGCTACTTCCGGTACCCGCCACATTATTGCATTTCATATTATTATATGTAGTCGATATATAGGCCTACATAGTAATGCATTTGTCTATGAAGGCTATTTATTGATAACTGTTCCGTCACATTTAATGCATCAATGTGACTAACATTATATATTATAAGAATGTTTTATCTTTGTACGAATGATTAACATTGGAATACTTCTATATCATGTTAAAGAAATTGTACGACTTGATAATTCCCGCATGCAATAGTATAATATGGAATTAATGCGGACATATCGTAAGTTCTTTGTAAGTAGGTTTTATATACTAGTAATATGTTCCGTAATATATATATATATATATATGTGTGTGTGTTTATTATGACTCATCATGTACGTGCTTATTGTGTGTTTAGGCTTTCGTTATGCATTGCGCTTCATCCAGAATCTGGATCATTGCACTATCCTCCAAAAATCTAAAATAACTAATCTCTTCAAGAGGCGTCGCTCATATGGGCAACCGGTAGCGACGATAACTAAACGTAAGACATATACTCATTTGTAAGTTGTGGTATTTGGTAATTTAATACCACAAAATGAGTAAATGACATCACAAAATTAAAAAATGGCAGCCTCTATGAGCCACCATTTTGAGATGTTCCAAATGGCTATAAATAAAAAGAAAATTCCAAATCCTCAAGTCGACATTTGCAAAATGCTAACAATGAGCAAGTGTATTCGTGTTTTAATGTATGTAGCAAAGCTGATCTTCAGATATATAGCCACGTCATGTATAGAGCTTTAACAAAGGTACACATGTATATTACTGCTTGAATAACCTATTAATTCCCACACATACAGTCTACGGATATTTCAGTATTCATAAATTTCCAGTGTTGTCGTAGAGTTCTAGGTAGTGCTATTTCTAGGGCATCACCATTGTCACGTGCGGACAATACCCGAATGGGATAGTACTGTGACATACAAGTGTAGAAACCGTGCATGCACGTGTTTCTAAGGCAAAGAACCTCTTTCACGAATCTTGGATAGTGTAGATTGCCTAAATCTTTCCAGTTGATTTCTGATTCACAATGCCATGGTGTACTGGTCTCTGATCGCTGCTGAATGTTAATGTTAGTAGACAGTGGCTGCTCGGTGGTTTCCACGATATCGTTCCGTACAACCCTCTCCGAAGTATTTGAATGATTACCCTGCACATGGGCGAATGGACTTATGTGTAGAGCAGCATTTGTAGCGTTAAAGTCTTTATTGAAATGGCGAAATATCTTTGAAAGACTTTGAACGTCTGTGAATGATGCGGTCCCGACACCTCTTCCACATATTTTGAATAGAACAATTGTTATTAGTACGGTTCTGGACCCCTGAAATAGAGATAAACTACACCTGTTATAAAATAGTATTAACTACACTTGTTATAAAATAGTATAAACTACTCTTCTTATGAAATAGTATAAACTACACTTGTTATAAAATAGTATAAACTACTCTTGTTATGAAAAAGTATAAACTACACTTGTTATGAAATAGTATAAACTACACTTGTTATGAAATAGTATAAACTACACTTGTTATGAAATAGTATAAACTACACTTTTTATGAAATAGTATAAACTACACTTGTTATGAAATAGAGATAAACTACACTTGATATGAAATAGTATAAACTACACTTGTTATGAAATAGTATAAACTACACTTGTTATGAAATAGAGATAAACTAAACTTGTTATGAAATAGAGATAAACTACAATTGTTATGAAATAGAGATAAACTACGCTTGTTATGAAATAGTATAAACTACACTTGTTATGAACTAGTATAAACTACACTTGTTATGAAATAGAGATAAACTACACTTGTTATGATATAGAGATACACTACACTTGTTATGAAATGGGTATAAACTACCCTTGTTATGAAATAGCGATGAGTTATTGACAAATGGAATAGAGATAAAGCTATATAATTGATATACCTAAGAAAGTATACGGAAATGTACGGATCTCGTATACGTGAGTGTGTAGAACTCGTATATCCAAGTATACGGGAGTGTACGGAACTCGTACGGAACTCGTATATCCATATCCAAGTATACGTGAGTGTGTAGAACATCAAAAGTATACGGGAGTGTACGGAACTCGTATATCTAAGTATACGGGAGTGTACGCAACTCGTATATCCAAGTATATGGGAGTATACGGAACTCGTATATCCAATTATACGGGAGTGTACGGAACTCGTATATCCAAGTATACGGGAGTGTACGGAACTCGTATAACCAAGTATAAGGGATTGTACGGAACTCGTATATCCAAGTATACGGGAGTGTTAGGAACTCGTATATCCAAGCACAGGGGACTGTACTAAACTCATATAAACCAGGATACGGGAGTGTACGGAACTCGCATATCCATGTATATGGGATTGTACGGAATTCGTATATCCAAGCATACGGGAGTGAACGGAACTCGTATATCCAAGTATACAGGAGTTTACGGAACTCGTATATCCATGTATATGGGATTGTACGGAATTCGTATATCCAAGCATACGGGAGTGAACGGAACTCGTATATCCAAGTATACAGGAGTTTACGGAACGCGTATATCCAAGTATACGGGATTGTACGGAACTCGTATATCCAAGTATACGCGAATGTAGGGAACTCGTATATCCAAGTATACGGGAGTGTACGGAACTCGTATATCCAAGCATACGGGACTGTACTAAACTCATATAAACCAGGATACGGGAGTGTACGGAACTCGCATATCCAAGTATATTGGATTGTACGGAACTCGTATATCCAAGTATACGGGAGTGTACGGAACTCATATATCCAAGTATACAGGAGTTTTCGGAACTCGTATATCCATGTATTCGGGAGTGAAAGGAACTCGCATATCAATATCCAAGTATACTTGAATGTGTAGAACTCGTACATCCAAGTATACAGGATTGTATGGAACTCGTATATCCAAGTATACGGGATTGTATGGAATTCGTATATCCAAGTATACGTGAGTGTACGGAACTCGTATATCCAATTATACGGGAGTGTACAGAACTCGTATATCCAAGTATACGGGATTGTACGGAACTCGTATATCCAAGTATACGGCTATGTACGGAACTCGTATATCCAATTATACGGGAGTGTACGGAACTCGTATATCCAAGCATACGGGACTGTACTAAACTCATATAAACCAGGATACGGGAGTGTACGGAACTCGCATATCCAAGTATATGGGATTGTACGGAATTCGTATATCCAAGCATACGGGAGTGAACGGAACTCCTATATCCAAGTATACAGGAATTTACGGAACTCGTATATCCATGTATACGGGATTGTACGGAACGCGTATATCCAAGTATATGGGATTGTACGGAACTCGTATATCCAAGTATACGCGAATGTAGGGAACTCGTATATCCAAGTATACGGGAGTCTACGGAACTCGTATATCCAAGCATACGGGACTGTACTAAACTCATATAAACCAGGATACGGGAGTGTACGGAACTCGCATATCCAAGTATATGGGATTGTACGGAACTCGTATATCCAAGTATACGCGAATGTAGGGAACTCGTATATCCAAGTATACGGGAGTGTACGGAACTCATATATCCAAGTATACAGGAGTTTACAGAACTCGTATATCCATGTATACGGGATTGTACGGAACTCGTATATCCAAGTATGCGGGAGTGAAAGGAACTCGCATATCAATATCCAAGTATACTTGAATGTGTAGAACTCGTACATCAAAGTATACAGGATTGTATGGAACCCATATATCCAAGTATACGGGATTGTATGGAACTCGTATATCCAAGTATACGGGATTGTATGGAACTCGTATATCCAAGAATACGAGAGTGAAAGGAACTCGCATATCCATATCCAAGTATATTTGAGTGTGTAGAACTCGTACATCCAAGTATACGGGAGTGTACCGAACTCGTATATCCAAGTATACGGGATTGTACGGAACTCGTATATCCAAGTATACGGCTATGTACGGAACTCGTATATCCAAATATACTGCTATGTTCGGAACTCGTATATCCAATTATGCGGGAATGTACGGAACTAGTATATCCAAGCATACGGGACTGTACTAAACTCATATAAACCAGGATACGGGAGTGTACGGAACTCATATAAACTAGGATACGGGAGTGTACGTAACTCGTATATACAAGTATATGGGATTGTACGGAACTCGTATATCCAAGCATACGGGAGTGAACGGAACTCGTATATCCAAGTATACGTGAAACAAAGGGAACTCGTATATCCAGGTTTACGGGATTGTACGGAACTCGTATATCCAAGTATACGGGATTGTATGGAACTCGTATATCCAAGATTACGGGATTGTATAGAACTCGTATATCCAAGTATATGGGATTGTATGGAACTCGTATATCCAAGTATACCGGATTGTACGGAACTCGTATATCCAAGTATACGGCTATGTACGGAACTCGTATATCCAATTATACGGGAGTGTACGGAACTCGTATATCCAAGCATACGGGACTGTACTAAACTCATATAAACCAGGATACGGGAGTGTACGGAACTCGTATAGCCAAGTATACGGGATTGTACGGATCTCGTATATCCAAGTATGCGGGAGTGTACGAAACTCGTATATCCAAGTATACGGGATTGTACGGAACTCGTATATCCAAGTATACGCGAATGTAGGGAACTCGTATATCCAAGTATACGGGAGTGTACGGAACTCGTTTATCCAAGTTTACAGGAGTATACGGATCTAGTATATCCAAGTATACGGGATTGTACGGAACTCATATATCCAAGTATACGGCTATGTACGGAACTTGTATATCCAAGTATACGGCTATGTACGGAACTCGTATATCCAATTATGGGGGAATGTACGGAACTAGTATATCCAAGCATACGGGACTGTACTAAACTCATATAAACCAGGATACGGGAGTGTACGGAACTCATATAAACTAGGATACGGGAGTGTACGGAACTCGTATATCCAAGTATATGGGATTGTATGGAACTCGTATATCCAAGTATACGTGAAACAAAGGGAACTCGTATATCCAGGTATACGGGATTGTACGGAACTCCTATATCCATGTATACGGGAGTGTACAGAACTCGTATATCCAATTATACGAGAGTGTACGGAACTCGTATATCGAAGTATACGGGATTGTATGGAACTCGTATATCCAAGTATACGTGAGTGTACGGAACTCGTATATCCAAGTATACGTGAGTGTACGGAACTCGTATATCCAAGTATACGGCTATGTACCGAACTCGTATATCCAATTATACGGGAGTGTACGGAACTCGTATATCCAAGCATACTGGACTGTACTAAACTCATATAAACCAGGATACGGGAGTGTACGGAACTCGTATATCCAAATATACGGGAGAATACGGAACTCGCATATCAATATTCAAGTATACTTGAGTATGTAGAACTCGTACATCCAAGTATACGGGATTGTATAGAACTCGTACATCCAAGAATATGGGATTGTATGGAACTGGTATATCCAAGTATTCGGGAGTGTACGGAACTCATATATCCAAGTATACGGCTATGTACGGAACTCGTTTATCCAAGTATACAGCTATGTACCGAATTCGTATATTCAAGTATACGGCTATGTACGGAACTCGTATATTCAAGTATACGGCTATGTACGGAACTCGTATATCCAAGCATATGGGAGTGTACGGAACTCGTATATCCAAGCATACGGAATTAAACGGAACTCGTATATCCAAGCATACGGGATTGTACGGAACTCGTATATCCAATTATACGGGATTGTACGGAACTCGTATATCCAAGCATACGGGATTGTACGGAACTCGTATATCCAATTATACGGGATTGTACGGAACTCGTATACCCAATCATACGAGAGAGTACGGAACTCATATATCGAGGTATACGGGAGTGTATGTATCTCGTATATCCAAGCATACGGGAGTGTACGGAACTCGTATATCCTAGTATACGGGATTATACGGAACTCGTATATCCAAGTATACGGCTATGTACTGAACTCGTATATCCAATTATACGGGATTGTACGGAACTCGTATATCCAAGCATACGGGACTGTACTAAACTCATATAAACCAGGATTCGGGAGTGTACGGTACTCTCATATCCAAGTATATGGGATTGTACGGAACTCGTATATCCAAGCATACGGGAGTGAACGGAACTCGTATATCCAAGAATACGGGATTGTACGGAACTCGTATATCCAAGTATACGCGAATGTAGGGAACTCGTATATCCAAGTATACGGGAGTGTACGGAAATCGTATAGCCAAGTATACGGAATGTACGGAACTCGTATATCCAAGTATACGGGGGTGTACGGAACTCGTATATCCAAGTATACGGGATTGTATGGATCCCGTATACCCAAGTATACGAGATTGTATGGATCTCGTATATCCAAGTATACGGGATTGTATGGAACTCGTATATCCAAGTATACGGGATTGTATGGATCTCGTATATCCAAGTATACGGGACTGTACGTAACTCGTATATCCAAGTATATGGGACTGTACGGAACTCGTATATCCAAGTATACGGGACTGTACGGAACTCGTATATCCAAGTATACGGGATTGTATGGATCCCGTATATCCAAGTGTACGGGATTGTATGGATCTCGTATATCCAAGTATACGGGAGTGAAAGGAATTCGCATATCCATATCCAACTATATTTGAGTGTGTATGGAACTCGTACATCCAAGTATACGGTATTGTATGGAGCCCGTATATCCATGTATTTGGGATTGTACGGAACTCGTATATCCAAGTAAACGGGAGTGTACGGAACTTGTATATCCAAGTATACAGGAGTATACGGAACTCGTATATCCATTTATACGGCTATGTACGGAACTCGTTTATCCAAGTATACAGCTATGTACTGAATTCGTATATTCAAGTATACGGCTATGTACTGAACTCGTATATCCAAGCATATGGGAGTGTACGGAACTCGTATATCCAAGCATACGGAAGTGAACGGAACTCGTATATCGAAGTATACGGGATTGTACGGAACTCATATATCCAATTATTCGGGATTGTACGGAACTCGTATATCCAAGCATACGGGATTGTAGGGAACTCGTATATCCAATCATACGAGAGAGTACGGAACTCGTATATCCAAGTATACGGGAGTGTATGTATCTCGTATATCCAAGTATACGGCTATGTACGGAACTCGTATATCCAAGCATACGGGAGTGTACGGAAATCGTATAGCCAAGTGTACGGGATTGTACGGAACTCGTATATCCAAGTATACGGGATTGTACGGAACTCGTATATCCAAGTATACGCGAATGTAGGGAACTCGTATATCCAAGTATACGGGAGTGTACGGAAATCGTATAGCCAAGTGTACGGGATTGTACGGAACTCGTATATCCAAGTATACGTGATTGTACGGAACTCGTATATCCAAGTATACGCGAATGTAGGGAACTCGTATATCCAAGTATACGGGAGTGTACGGAACTCGTTTATCCAAGTATACAGGAGTATACGGAACTCGTATATCCATGTATACGGGATTGTACGAACTCGTATATCCAAGCATACGGTAGTGAACGGAACTCGCATATCAATATTCAAGTATACTTGAGTGTGTAGAACTCGTACATCCAAGTATATGGGATTGTACGGAACTCGTATATCCAAGCATACGGGATTGTACGGAACTCGTATATCCAAGTATACGCGAATGTTGGGAACTCGTGTATCCAAGTATACGGGAGTGTGCGGAACTCGTTTACCAATATTCAAGTATACTTGAGTGTGTAGAACTCGTACATCCAAGTATACGGGATTGTATAGAACTCGTATATCCAAGAATATGGGATTGTATGGAACTCGTATATCCAAGTATACGGGAGTGTACTGAACTCGTATATCCAAGAATACGGCTATTTACGGAACTCGTATATCCAATTATATGGGAGTGTACGGAACTCGTATATCCAAGTATACGAGAGTGTACGGAACTTGTATATCCAAGTATACAGGAGTATACCGAACTCGTATATTCATGTATACGGGAGTGAACCGAACTCGCATATCAATATCCAAGTATACTTGAGTGTGTAGAACTCGTATATCCAAGTATAAGGGAGTATACGGAACTCGTATATCCAAGTATACGGCTATGTACGGAACTCGTATATCCAAGTATACGGATATGTACGGAACTCGTATATCCAAGCATATGGGAGTGTACGGAACTCATATATCCAAGCATACGGAAGTGTACGGAACTCGTATATCCAAGTATATGGGATTGTACGGAACTCGTATATCCAAGCATACCGAGTTGAACGGAACTCGTATATCCAAGTATACGGGATTGTACGGAACTCGTATATCCAAGTATACGAGAGTGTACATAACTCGTATATCCTAGTATACGGGAGTGTAAGGAACTCGTATATCCAAGAATACGGCTATGTACGGAACTCGTATATCCAATTATACGGGAGTGTACGGAACTCGTATATCCAAGTATACTGGAGTGTACTGAACTCGTATATCCAAGTATACGGGAGTGTACTGAACTTGTATATCCAAGTATACAGGAGTATACCGAACTCGTATATTCATGTATACGGGAGTGAACCGAACTCCCATATCAATATCCAAGTATATTTGAGTGTGTAGAACTCGTACATCCAAGTATACGTGATTGTATGGAACCTGTATATCCAAGTATACGGGATTGTATGGGACTCGTATATCCAAGTATACGGGAATGAAAGGAACTCGCATATCCATATCCAAGTATACTTGCGTGTGTAGAGCTCGTACATCCAAGTATACGGGATTGTATGGAACTCGTACATCCAAGAATATGGGATTGTATGGAACTTGTATATCCAAGTATACAGGAGTATACGGAACTCGTATATCCATGTATACGGGATTGTACGGAACTCGTATATCCAAGCATACGGGAGTGAACGGAACTCGCATATCAATATCCAAGTACACTTGAGTGTGTAGAACTCGTACATCCAAGTATATAGGATTGTATAGAACTCGTATATCCAAGAATATGGGATTGTATGGAACCCTTATATCCAAGTATACGGGAGTGTACTGAACTCGTATATCCAATTATACGGGAGTGTAAGGAACTCGTATATCCAAGTATATGGCTATGTACGGATCTCGTATATCCAAGTACATGGGAGTGTATGGAACTCGTATATCCACACATACGAGAGTGTACGGAACTCGTATATCCAAGTATACGGGATTGTACGGAACTCGTATATCCAAGTATAAGGGAGTATACTGAACTCGTATATCGAATTATACCGGATTGATCGGAACTCGTATTATCAAATATACGGGATTGTACGGAACTCGTATATCCAATTTAACGGGAGTGCACGGAACTCTTATATCCAATTATACGGGAGTGTACGGAACTCGTATATCCAAGCATACGTGAGTGTACGGAATTCGTATATCCAAGTATACTGAAGTGTACGGAACTTGTATATCCAAGCTTTACGGGAATGTACGGAACTCGTATATCCAAACATACGGGAGTGTACGGAACTCGTATATCCAATAATAAGGGAGTGTACGGGACTCTCATATCCAAGTATATGGGATTGTACGGAACTCGTATATCCAAGCATACGGGAGTGAACGGAACTCGTATATACAAGAATACGGGATTGTATGGATCTCGTATATCCAAGTATACGGGACTGTACGTAACTCGTATATCCATATCCAACTATATTTGAGTGTGTATGGAACTCGTACATCCAAGTATACGGTATTGTATGGAGCCCGTATATCCATGTATTTGGGATTGTACGGAACTCGTATATCCAAGTAAACGGGAGTGTACGGAACTTGTATATCCAAGTATACAGGAGTATACGGAACTCGTATATCCATTTATACGGCTATGTACGGAACTCGTTTATCCAAGTATACAGCTATGTACTGAATTCGTATATTCAAGTATACGGCTATGTACTGAACTCGTATATCCAAGCATATGGGAGTGTACGGAACTCGTATATCCAAGCATACGGAAGTGAACGGAACTCGTATATCGAAGTATACGGGATTGTACGGAACTCATATATCCAATTATTCGGGATTGTACGGAACTCGTATATCCAAGCATACGGGATTGTAGGGAACTCGTATATCCAATCATACGAGAGAGTACGGAACTCGTATATCCAAGTATACGGGAGTGTATGTATCTCGTATATCCAAGCATACGGGATGTACGGAACTCGTATATCCAAGTATACGGGATTGTACGGAACTCGTATATCCAAGTATACGGCTATGTACGGAACTCGTATATCCAAGTATACGGGATGTACGAACTCATATCCAAATAGTTACAACTCGTATATCCAAGCATACGGGAGTGTACGGAAATCGTATAGCCAAGTGTACGGGATTGTACGGAACTCGTATATCCAAGTATACGGGATTGTACGGAACTCGTATATCCAAGTATACGCGAATGTAGGGAACTCGTATATCCAAGTATACGGGAGTGTACGGAAATCGTATAGCCAAGTGTACGGGATTGTACGGAACTCGTATATCCAAGTATACGTGATTGTACGGAACTCGTATATCCAAGTATACGCGAATGTAGGGAACTCGTATATCCAAGTATACGGGAGTGTACGGAACTCGTTTATCCAAGTATACAGGAGTATACGGAACTCGTATATCCATGTATACGGGATTGTACGAACTCGTATATCCAAGCATACGGTAGTGAACGGAACTCGCATATCAATATTCAAGTATACTTGAGTGTGTAGAACTCGTACATCCAAGTATATGGGATTGTACGGAACTCGTATATCCAAGCATACGGGATTGTACGGAACTCGTATATCCAAGTATACGCGAATGTTGGGAACTCGTGTATCCAAGTATACGGGAGTGTGCGGAACTCGTTTACCAATATTCAAGTATACTTGAGTGTGTAGAACTCGTACATCCAAGTATACGGGATTGTATAGAACTCGTATATCCAAGAATATGGGATTGTATGGAACTCGTATATCCAAGTATACGGGAGTGTACTGAACTCGTATATCCAAGAATACGGCTATTTACGGAACTCGTATATCCAATTATATGGGAGTGTACGGAACTCGTATATCCAAGTATACGAGAGTGTACGGAACTTGTATATCCAAGTATACAGGAGTATACCGAACTCGTATATTCATGTATACGGGAGTGAACCGAACTCGCATATCAATATCCAAGTATACTTGAGTGTGTAGAACTCGTATATCCAAGTATAAGGGAGTATACGGAACTCGTATATCCAAGTATACGGCTATGTACGGAACTCGTATATCCAAGTATACGGATATGTACGGAACTCGTATATCCAAGCATATGGGAGTGTACGGAACTCATATATCCAAGCATACGGAAGTGTACGGAACTCGTATATCCAAGTATATGGGATTGTACGGAACTCGTATATCCAAGCATACCGAGGTGAACGGAACTCGTATATCCAAGTATACGGGATTGTACGGAACTCGTATATCCAAGTATACGGGAGTGTACATAACTCGTATATCCTAGTATACGGGAGTGTAAGGAACTCGTATATCCAAGAATACGGCTATGTACGGAACTCGTATATCCAATTATACGGGAGTGTACGGAACTCGTATATCCAAGTATACTGGAGTGTACTGAACTCGTATATCCAAGTATACGGGAGTGTACTGAACTTGTATATCCAAGTATACAGGAGTATACCGAACTCGTATATTCATGTATACGGGAGTGAACCGAACTCCCATATCAATATCCAAGTATATTTGAGTGTGTAGAACTCGTACATCCAAGTATACGTGATTGTATGGAACCTGTATATCCAAGTATACGGGATTGTATGGGACTCGTATATCCAAGTATACGGGAATGAAAGGAACTCGCATATCCATATCCAAGTATACTTGCGTGTGTAGAGCTCGTACATCCAAGTATACGGGATTGTATGGAACTCGTACATCCAAGAATATGGGATTGTATGGAACTTGTATATCCAAGTATACAGGAGTATACGGAACTCGTATATCCATGTATACGGGATTGTACGGAACTCGTATATCCAAGCATACGGGAGTGAACGGAACTCGCATATCAATATCCAAGTACACTTGAGTGTGTAGAACTCGTACATCCAAGTATATAGGATTGTATAGAACTCGTATATCCAAGAATATGGGATTGTATGGAACCCTTATATCCAAGTATACGGGAGTGTACTGAACTCGTATATCCAATTATACGGGAGTGTAAGGAACTCGTATATCCAAGTATATGGCTATGTACGGATCTCGTATATCCAAGTACATGGGAGTGTATGGAACTCGTATATCCACACATACGAGAGTGTACGGAACTCGTATATCCAAGTATACGGGATTGTACGGAACTCGTATATCCAAGTATAAGGGAGTATACTGAACTCGTATATCGAATTATACCGGATTGATCGGAACTCGTATTATCAAATATACGGGATTGTACGGAACTCGTATATCCAATTTAACGGGAGTGCACGGAACTCTTATATCCAATTATACGGGAGTGTACGGAACTCGTATATCCAAGCATACGTGAGTGTACGGAATTCGTATATCCAAGTATACTGAAGTGTACGGAACTTGTATATCCAAGCTTTACGGGAATGTACGGAACTCGTATATCCAAACATACGGGAGTGTACGGAACTCGTATATCCAATAATAAGGGAGTGTACGGGACTCTCATATCCAAGTATATGGGATTGTACGGAACTCGTATATCCAAGCATACGGGAGTGAACGGAACTCGTATATCCAAGAATACGGGATTGTACGGAACTCGTATATCCAAGTATACGCGAATGTAGGGAACTCGTATATCCAAGTATACGGGAGTGTACGGAAATCGTATAGCCAAGTATACGGAATGTACGGAACTCGTATATCCAAGTATACGGGGGTGTACGGAACTCGTATATCCAAGTATACGGGATTGTATGGATCCCGTATATCCAAGTATACGAGATTGTATGGATCTCGTATATCCAAGTATACGGGATTGTATGGAACTCGTATATCCAAGTATACGGGATTGTATGGATCTCGTATATCCAAGTATACGGGACTGTACGTAACTCGTATATCCAAGTATACGGGACTGTACGGAACTCGTATATCCAAGTATACGAGACTGTACGGAACTCGTATATCCAAGTATACGGGACTGTACGGAACTCGTATATCCAAGTATACGGGATTGTATGGATCCCGTATATCCAAGTGTACGGGATTGTATGGATCTCGTATATCCAAGTATACGGGAGTGAAAGGAATTCGCATATCCATATCCAACTATATTTGAGTGTGTATGGAACTCGTACATCCAAGTATACGGTATTGTATGGAGCCCGTATATCCATGTATTTGGGATTGTACGGAACTCGTATATCCAAGTAAACGGGAGTGTACGGAACTTGTATATCCAAGTATACAGGAGTATACGGAACTCGTATATCCATTTATACGGCTATGTACGGAACTCGTTTATCCAAGTATACAGCTATGTACTGAATTCGTATATTCAAGTATACGGCTATGTACTGAACTCGTATATCCAAGCATATGGGAGTGTACGGAACTCGTATATCCAAGCATACGGAAGTGAACGGAACTCGTATATCGAAGTATACGGGATTGTACGGAACTCATATATCCAATTATTCGGGATTGTACGGAACTCGTATATCCAAGCATACGGGATTGTAGGGAACTCGTATATCCAATCATACGAGAGAGTACGGAACTCGTATATCCAAGTATACGGGAGTGTATGTATCTCGTATATCCAAGCATACGGGAGTGTACGGAACTCGTATATCCAAGTATACGGGATTGTACGGAACTCGTATATCCAAGTATACGGCTATGTACGGAACTCGTATATCCAAGTATACGGGAGTGTACGGAACTCGCATATCCAAGTATATGGGATTGTACGTAACTCGTATATCCAAGCATACGGGAGTGTACGGAAATCGTATAGCCAAGTGTACGGGATTGTACGGAACTCGTATATCCAAGTATACGGGATTGTACGGAACTCGTATATCCAAGTATACGCGAATGTAGGGAACTCGTATATCCAAGTATACGGGAGTGTACGGAAATCGTATAGCCAAGTGTACGGGATTGTACGGAACTCGTATATCCAAGTATACGTGATTGTACGGAACTCGTATATCCAAGTATACGCGAATGTAGGGAACTCGTATATCCAAGTATACGGGAGTGTACGGAACTCGTTTATCCAAGTATACAGGAGTATACGGAACTCGTATATCCATGTATACGGGATTGTACGAACTCGTATATCCAAGCATACGGTAGTGAACGGAACTCGCATATCAATATTCAAGTATACTTGAGTGTGTAGAACTCGTACATCCAAGTATATGGGATTGTACGGAACTCGTATATCCAAGCATACGGGATTGTACGGAACTCGTATATCCAAGTATACGCGAATGTTGGGAACTCGTGTATCCAAGTATACGGGAGTGTGCGGAACTCGTTTACCAATATTCAAGTATACTTGAGTGTGTAGAACTCGTACATCCAAGTATACGGGATTGTATAGAACTCGTATATCCAAGAATATGGGATTGTATGGAACTCGTATATCCAAGTATACGGGAGTGTACGGAACTCGTATATCCAAGAATACGGCTATTTACGGAACTCGTATATCCAATTATATGGGAGTGTACGGAACTCGTATATCCAAGTATACGAGAGTGTACGGAACTTGTATATCCAAGTATACAGGAGTATACCGAACTCGTATATTCATGTATACGGGAGTGAACCGAACTCGCATATCAATATCCAAGTATACTTGAGTGTGTAGAACTCGTATATCCAAGTATAAGGGAGTATACGGAACTCGTATATCCAAGTATACGGCTATGTACGGAACTCGTATATCCAAGTATACGGATATGTACGGAACTCGTATATCCAAGCATATGGGAGTGTACGGAACTCATATATCCAAGCATACGGAAGTGTACGGAACTCGTATATCCAAGTATATGGGATTGTACGGAACTCGTATATCCAAGCATACCGAGGTGAACGGAACTCGTATATCCAAGTATACGGGATTGTACGGAACTCGTATATCCAAGTATACGGGAGTGTACATAACTCGTATATCCTAGTATACGGGAGTGTAAGGAACTCGTATATCCAAGAATACGGCTATGTACGGAACTCGTATATCCAATTATACGGGAGTGTACGGAACTCGTATATCCAAGTATACTGGAGTGTACTGAACTCGTATATCCAAGTATACGGGAGTGTACTGAACTTGTATATCCAAGTATACAGGAGTATACCGAACTCGTATATTCATGTATACGGGAGTGAACCGAACTCCCATATCAATATCCAAGTATATTTGAGTGTGTAGAACTCGTACATCCAAGTATACGTGATTGTATGGAACCTGTATATCCAAGTATACGGGATTGTATGGGACTCGTATATCCAAGTATACGGGAATGAAAGGAACTCGCATATCCATATCCAAGTATACTTGCGTGTGTAGAGCTCGTACATCCAAGTATACGGGATTGTATGGAACTCGTACATCCAAGAATATGGGATTGTATGGAACTTGTATATCCAAGTATACAGGAGTATACGGAACTCGTATATCCATGTATACGGGATTGTACGGAACTCGTATATCCAAGCATACGGGAGTGAACGGAACTCGCATATCAATATCCAAGTACACTTGAGTGTGTAGAACTCGTACATCCAAGTATATAGGATTGTATAGAACTCGTATATCCAAGAATATGGGATTGTATGGAACCCTTATATCCAAGTATACGGGAGTGTACTGAACTCGTATATCCAATTATACGGGAGTGTAAGGAACTCGTATATCCAAGTATATGGCTATGTACGGATCTCGTATATCCAAGTACATGGGAGTGTATGGAACTCGTATATCCACACATACGAGAGTGTACGGAACTCGTATATCCAAGTATACGGGATTGTACGGAACTCGTATATCCAAGTATAAGGGAGTATACTGAACTCGTATATCGAATTATACCGGATTGATCGGAACTCGTATTATCAAATATACGGGATTGTACGGAACTCGTATATCCAATTTAACGGGAGTGCACGGAACTCTTATATCCAATTATACGGGAGTGTACGGAACTCGTATATCCAAGCATACGTGAGTGTACGGAATTCGTATATCCAAGTATACTGAAGTGTACGGAACTTGTATATCCAAGCTTTACGGGAATGTACGG
Organism: Archivesica marissinica; assembly: GCA_014843695.1. NCBI lineage: Eukaryota > Metazoa > Mollusca > Bivalvia > Venerida > Vesicomyidae > Archivesica > Archivesica marissinica. The sequence goes on from CM026391.1 coordinate 51,783,053, forward strand.
AACTCGTATATCCAAACATACGGGAGTGTACGGAACTCGTATATCCAATAATAAGGGAGTGTACGGGACTCGTATATCCAAGTATACGGGATTGTACGGAACTCGTATATCCAAGCATACGGGATTGTACGGAACTCCTATATCCAAGCATACGGGATTGTACGGAACTCGTATATACAAGTATATGGGAGTATACTGAATTCATATATCTAATTATACCGGATTGTACGGAACTCGTATTACCAAGTATACGGGATTGTACGAACTAGTATATCCAATTATACGGGATTGTACGGAACTCCTATATCCAATTATACCGGATTGTACGGAACTCGTATATTCAAGTATACGGACTTGTACGGAACTCCTATATCCAAGCATAAGGGATTGTACGGAACTTGTATATCTAATTATACCGGATTGTACGGAACTCGTATATCCAAGCATATGTGAGTGTACGGAATTCATATATCCAAGTATACTGGAGTGTACGGAACTGGTATATCCAGGTATACAGGAGGGTAGGGAAATCGTATATCCAAGCATACGAGAGTGTACGGAATTCGTATATCCAACTATACGGGAGTTTATGTATCTCGTATATCCAAGAATACGTGATTGTACGGAACTCGTATATCAAATCATACGGGATTGTACGGAACTCGTATATCAAATCATACGGGATTGTACGGAACTCGTATATTCAAGTATACGGGAGTGTACGGAACTCTTATATCCAATTATACGGGAGTGTACTGATCTGGTATATCCAAGCATACTGGAGTGTACGGAACTCGTATATCCAAGTATACGGGATTGTACGGAACTTGTATATCCAATTATACGGGAGTGTACGGAACTTGTATATCCAAGCATTCGGGATTGTACGGAACTCGTATATCCAATTATACGGGAGTGTACGAAACTCATATATTCAAGTCTAGTGGGAGTGTACATAAGTCGTATAAGTTGTATATCGATATCGAAGTATATGTGAGTGTGTAGAACTCGAATATCCAAGTATACGGGAGTGCAAGGAATTCGTATATCCATGTATACAGGAATGAAAGGAACTCGCATATCCATATTCAAGAATACGCGATTGTGTAGAATCGTACGTCCAAGTATATGGGATTGTATGGATCTCGTATATCCAAGTATACGGTAGAGTATGGAACTCTTATATCCAAGTATATGGGAGTGTACGGAACTCGTATATCCAAGTATACGGTATAGTATGGAACTCTTATATCCAAGTATATGGGAGTGTACGGAACTCGTATATCCAAGCATACAGGAGTGTACTGAACTGGTATATCCAAGTTTATGGGATTGTGATTATACAGAACTCGTACATTCAAGTATACAGGAGTGTACGGAACTAGTATATCCAAGGATACGGGAGTGTGTATACGGAACGCTAATATCCAGGTATACGGGATTATACGGAACTCGTATTTTGCGGGATTGTACATCCAAATATACGGGATTGTACGGAACACGTATATCAAAGTATACGGGAGTGTACGGATCTCTTATATCCAAGCATACGGGACTGTACATAACTCATATAAGCTAGGATACGGGAGTGTACGGACCTGCATTCTAGGAATTTCACGAATTTCACAAGACCGTATAGTCTCGAAGATGGAACCATTTCCCGCAATTTTTTACAGTATGTTGGATCCTTCATTGTCCTACTTTTTAGCTCCATAGTATACCAAGGCACAACTATAAACAATACATCATGATATAACGAGATAAATTGTAAGATTAATTGTATATAAAAAA
>CM026391.1:51785843-51802276 GCA_014843695.1 Archivesica marissinica
TTGTATGGATGTGTCTGCGTCGATGATCACGAGCGTGGTTTCATATATGTTTTGCTTTTCAGCGCAGAAATTAGGATATTTGGGTGGTTTGGAAAGCCAAACACACATTATTTCTTTGACAACAAGTGTGAATGTTGATGTACAAGATATTTTCTACGTTTTTATCGATATTCTCGCTTATCATACATGTCATGTAGACACTGTTTTAATTAATATTGTTAATAATTGATAGGGATTTTTCTATTCGATTATTCCTAAGATATTGCAAATGATTTGTGTATGTTTGATGTACCTCACCAGTATTATAATCCAGTAGAGATGTCAGGAAATAAAAGAAATTCTTTGAAATACATGTATTATATTTAACCAGGCATTTTAAATTTGTAAAAAACTAAAGAATCAATAAATTTACTTTAAGTTTACCATGACTGAAGTATATTTATTTACGATATAGTACCGTAGCCAGAGGCAAATTTCAACCGAGGCACTTTAGAGGGTTCGGGGGCATATTCCCTATAAGATTGTTGGGAGTATAAAAGCGATGCCTGCGTTTTCTGATTAAAATGCGTTTAGACGTATGTACTTACATTTCAACTCTAGCAGTCAACATTTTATTCAGCAAAGGGAGATGTTTTGCATTTTATTTATTTAATTTTTCATTTATTTTTTGGATGCTTTGGAAATTTTAACCGAGGGAACTGCCTCGATGTGCTTCAGTGGGGCTACGGGCCTGGTGTACCTAGGCAGTGTCGTCTCAGTTTCCTCGAAGGTGTACTCCTACAAACATATACCCACATTCATATGCAATATACTTATTATTCGTGCAAAACTTATTATACAATTATGCAGATCTGTTTTCATACATTAAATTCGCTACCACTGCGCTATCGCGACTTCCATTATTATTTGTTATTCATGTACATCACCAAGTTATTGAATTATTATCATTAAACTGAACACCTTCAAGCTACAATGCAACTTGCATAGGCGATAGATAGAGAGGTGCTAGAAGTGAGCAAAACTTCGCAACATTTTCTGATCGAGAAAGGATTAGTTAACAATATCTAGTGCAACTTCATGACAATGTATATGTTTGACGATAGGGCAATATGCAAATTCCAGAACGTGACATCAAGGGTTATATTGCATGCCTGGTGTATTACACCGAAAATGATACCTCTGTTTATAGTCCTATCTGGCACACTGTTAATATTATTATTGCGAGAAGGGGACTCGATTTCATAATCCATGGATTTGCAGTCCATAGTGTCAACCACTGAATATCATGGTCCATGGATTTGGAGTCCATAGTGTCAACCACTAAATCTCATGGTCCATGGATTTGGAGTCCATAGTGTCAACCACTGAATCTCATGGTCCATGGATTTGGAGTCCATAGTGTCAACCACTGAATCTCATGATCCATAGATTTGCAGTCCATAGTGTCAACCACTGAATTTCATGGTCAATGGATTTGGAGTCGATATAGTCAAGCACTGAATCTCATGATCTATGGATTTACAGTCCATATTGTCAACCGCTGGATCTCATGATCCATGGGGTTGCAGTCCATAGTGTCAACCGCTGAACCTCATGATCCATGGATTTGCAGTCCATAGTGTCAACCGCTGAATCTCATGATCCATGGATTTGCAGTCCATAGTGTCAACCGCCCGATCTCATGATCCACTGATTTGCAGTCCATAGTGCCAAGTACTGGATCTCATGATACATGGATTTGAAGTCCATAGTATCAAGCTCTGGATATCATGTTCCATGGATTTGCAGTTCATAGTATCAAGCTGGCTCTCATGATCCATGGATTTGCAGTTCATAGTGCCAACCACTGAATCTCATGATCCATGGATTTGCAGTCCATAGTATCAAGCTGGATCTCATGATCCATTGATTTGCAGTGTATATTATCAAGCTGGATCTCATGATCCATGGATTTGCAGTCTATAGTATCAAGCTGGATCTCATGATCCATGGATGTGCAGTCCATAGTATCAAGCTGGATCTCAAGATCCATTTACTTGCACTTCATAGTGCCAACCGCTGGATCTCCTGATCCATGGATTTGCAGTCGTTAGTGTCAACCACTGAATCTCATCGTCCATGTATTTGCAGTCGATAGTGTCAAGCTGGATCTCATGATCCATGGATTTGCAGTTCATAGTGCAAACTACTGAATCTCATGATCCATGGATTTGCAGTCCATAGTATCAAGCTGGATCTCATGATCCATGGATTTGCAGTTCATAGTGCCAACCGCTGGATCTCATGATCCATGGGTTTGCTGTCCATAGTGTCAAGTTGGAACTCACAATCCATGGATTTGCAGTCCATAGTGCCAACCACTGAATCTCATGATCCATGGATTTGCAGTTCACAGTATCAAGCTGTATCTCATGATCCATGGATTTGCAGTTCATAGTGCCAACCGCTGTATCCCATGATCCATGGATTTGCAGTCCATAGTATCAAGCTGGATCTCAAGATCCATTGATTTGCACTTCATAGTGCCAACCGCTGGATCACATGATCCATGGATTTACAGTCGTTAGTGTCAACCACTGAATCTCATCGTCAATGTATTTGCAGTCGATAGTGTCAACCACTGAATCTCATCGTCCATGTATTTGCAGTCGATAGTGTCAGGCTGGATCTCATGATCCATGGATTTGCAGTTCAAAGTGCCAACTATTGAATCTCATGATCCATGGATTTGCAGTCCATAGTATCAAGCTGGATTTCATGATCCATGGATTTGCAGTTCATAGTGCCAACCGCTGGATCTCATGATCCATGGGTTTGCAGTCCATATTGCCAAACACTGAATCTCATGATCCATGGATTTGCAGTCCATAATGTCAAGTACTGGATCTCATGATCCATGGATTTGCAGTCCAAAGTATCAAGCTGGATATCATAATCCATGGATTTGCAGTTCATAGTACCAACCGCTGGATCTCATGATCCATGGATTTGCAGTCCATAGTATGAATCTGTATCTCATGATCCATGGATTTGCAGTCCATAGTGCCAACCACTGAATCTCATGATCCATTGATTTGCAGTCCATAGTGTCAAGTACTGGATCTCATGATCCATGGATTTGCAGTTCATAGTGTCAACCGCCGGATCTCATGATCCATGGATTTGCAGTCCATAGTATCAAGCACTGGATCTCATGATCCATGGATTTGCAGTCCATTGTATTAAGCTGGATCTCATGATCCATGGATTTGCAGTTCATAGTGCCAACCGCTGGATCTCATGATCCATGGGTTTGCAGTCCATAGTGTCAAGCTGAATCTCACATTCCATGGATTTGCAGTCCCTATTGCCAAACACTGAATCTCATGATCCATGGATTTGCAGTCCATAATGTCAAGTACTGGATTTCAGGATCCATGGATTTGCAGTCCATAGTTTCAAGCTGGATCTCATGATCCATGGATTTGCAGTCCATAGTATCAAGCTGGATCTCATGATCAATGGATTTGCAGGTGATTGTGCCGCACAACCGCTGGATCTCATGATCCATGGATTTGCCGTCCATATTGTCAACCATTGAATCTCATGGTTCATGGATTTGCAGTCCATAGTATCAACCGCTGAATCTCATTATCCATGAATTTGCAGTCCATAGTGTCAACCGCTGGATCTCATGATCCATGGATTTGCAGTCTATATAGTCAAGCGCTGAATCTCATGATCCATGGATTTGCAGTCCATAGTGTCAAACGCTGAATCTCATGATCCATGAATTTGCAGACCATAGTGTCAACCGCTGGATCTCATTATCCATGGATTTGCAGTTCATAGTGTCAAACACTGAATCTCATGATCCATGGATTTGCTGTTCATAGTGTCAAACACTGAATCTCATGATCCATGGGTTTGTAGTCCATAGTGTCAACAGCTGAACCTCATGATCCATGGATTTGCAGTCCAGTGTCAACCGCTGAATCTCATGATCCATGGATTTGCAGTACATAGTATCAACCAATGAATCTCATGGTCCATGGATTTGCATTCCATAGTGTCAAGCTGAATCGCATGATCCATGGATTTGCAGTCCATAGTGTTAACCACTGAATCTCATGATCCATTGATTGGCAGTCCATAGTGTCAACCGGAGGATCTCATGATCCATGGATTTGCAGTCCATAGTATCAAGCACTGGATCTCATGATCCCTGGATTTGCAGTTCATAGTCTCAAGCTGGCTCTCATGATCCATGGATTTGCAGTCCATAGTAGCAAGCACTGGATCTCATGATCCATGGATTTGCAGTCCATAGTAGCAAGCACTGGTTCTCATAATCCATGGATTTGCAGTTCATAGTGCCAACTGCTGGATCTCATGATCCATGGATTATAGTCCATAGTGCCAACCACTGAATCTCATGATCCATGGATTTGCAGTCCATAGTTCCACCAGCTGGATCGCATGATGCATGGATTTGCAGTCCATAGTATCAAGCTGGATCTCATGATCCATGGATTTGCAGTTCATAGTGCCAACCGCAGGATCTCATTCATGGATTTGCAGTTCATAGTGTCAACCGCCGGATCTCATGATCCATGGATTTGCAGTCCATAGTATCAAGCACTGGACCTCATGATCCATGGATTTGCAGTCCATTGTATTAAGCTGGATCTCATGATCCATGGATTTGCAGTTCATAGTGCCAACCGCTGGATCTCATGATCCATGGGTTTGCAGTCCATAGTGTCAAGCTGAATCTCACATTCCATGGATTTGCAGTCCCTATTGCCAAACACTGAATCTCATGATCCATGGATTTGCAGTCCATAATGTCAAGTACTGGATTTCAGGATCCATGGATTTGCAGTCCATAGTTTCAAGCTGGATCTCATGATCCATGGATTTGCAGTCCATAGTATCAAGCTGGATCTCATGATCAATGGATTTGCAGGTGATTGTGCCGCACAACCGCTGGATCTCATGATCCATGGATTTGCCGTCCATATTGTCAACCATTGAATCTCATGGTTCATGGATTTGCAGTCCATAGTATCAACCGCTGAATCTCATAATCCATGAATTTGCAGTCCATAGTGTCAACCGCTGGATCTCATGGTCCATGGATTTGCAGTCCATAGTATCAACCGCTGGATCTCATGATCCATGGATTTGCAGTCCTTAGTGTCAACCACTGAATCTCATGATCCATGGATTTGCAGTCTATATAGTCAAGCGCTGAATCTCATGATCCATGGATTTGCAGTCCATAGTGTCAAACGCTGAATCTCATGATCCATGAATTTGCAGACCATAGTGTCAACCGCTGGATCTCATTATCCATGGATTTGCAGTTCATAGTGTCAAACACTGAATCTCATGATCCATGGATTTGCTGTTCATAGTGTCAAACACTGAATCTCATGATCCATGGGTTTGTAGTCCATAGTGTCAACCGCTGAACCTCATGATCCATGGATTTGCAGTCCAGTGTCAACCGCTGAATCTCATGATCCATGGATTTGCAGTACATAGTATCAACCAATGAATCTCATGGTCCATGGATTTGCATTCCATAGTGTCAAGCTGAATCGCATGATCCATGGATTTGCAGTCCATAGTGTTAACCACTGAATCTCATGATCCATTGATTGGCAGTCCATAGTGTCAACCGGAGGATCTCATGATCCATGGATTTGCAGTCCATAGTATCAAGCACTGGATCTCATGATCCCTGGATTTGCAGTTCATAGTCTCAAGCTGGCTCTCATGATCCATGGATTTGCAGTCCATAGTAGCAAGCACTGGATCTCATGATCCATGGATTTGCAGTCCATAGTAGCAAGCACTGGTTCTCATAATCCATGGATTTGCAGTTCATAGTGCCAACTGCTGGATCTCATGATCCATGGATTATAGTCCATAGTGCCAACCACTGAATCTCATGATCCATGGATTTGCAGTCCATAGTTCCACCAGCTGGATCGCATGATGCATGGATTTGCAGTCCATAGTATCAAGCTGGATCTCATGATCCATGGATTTGCAGTTCATAGTGCCAACCGCAGGATCTCATTCATGGATTTGCAGTCCATAGTGTCAACCGCTGGATCTCATGATCCATGGGTTTACATTCCATAGTGTCAACCGCTGAACCTCATTATCCATGGATTTGCAGTCCATAGAATATCATGATCCATGGATTTGCAGTCCATAGTGCCAAGTACTAGATCTCATGATCCATGGATTTGCAGTCCATAGTATCAAACAATGAATCTCATGGTCCATGGATATGCATTCCATAGTGTCAAGCTGAATCGCATGATCCATGGATTTGCAGTCCATAGTGTCAACCACTGAATCTCATGATCCATTGATTTGCAGTCCATAGTGTCAACCGACGGACCTCATGATCCATGGATTTGCAGTCCATATTGCCAAACACTAAATCTCATGATCCATGGATTTGCAGTCCATAGTTTCAAGCTGGATCTCATGATTCATGGATTTGCAGTCCATAGTATCAAGCTGGATCTCATGATCCATGGATTTGCAGTTGATTGTGCCGCACAACCGCTGGATCTCATGATCCATGGATTTGCCGTCCATATTGTCAACCATTGAATCTCATGGTTCATGGATTTGCAGTCCATAGTATCAACCGCTGAATCTCATAATCCATGAATTTGCAGTCCATAGTGTCAACCGCTGGGTCTCATGGTCCATGGATTTGCAGTCCATAGTATCAACCGCTGGATCTCATGATCCATGGATTTGCAGTCCTTAGTGTCAACCAATGAATCTCATGATCCATGGATTTGCAGTCTATATAGTCAAGCGCTGAATCTCATGATCCATGGATTTGCAGTCCATAGTGTCAAACGCTGAATCTCATGATCCATGAATTTGCAGTCCATAGTGTCAACCGCTGGATCTCATTATCCATGGATTTGCAGTTCATAGTGTCAAACACTGAATCTCATGATCCATGGATTTGCTGTTCATAGTGTCAAACACTGAATCTCATGATCCATGGATTTGCAGTTCATAGTGTCAAACACTGGATCTCATGATCCATGGGTTTGCAGTCCATAGTATCAACCAATGAATCTCATGGTCCATGGATTTGCAATCCATAGTGTCAAGCTGAATCGCATGATCCATGGATTTGCAGTCCATAGTGTTAACCACTGAATCTCATGATCCATTGATTGGCAGTCCATAGTGTCAACCGGATGATCTCATGATCCATGGATTTGCAGTCCATAGTATCAAGCACTGGATCTCATGATCTCTGGATTTGCAGTTCATAGTATCAAGCTGGCTCTCATGATCCATGGATTTGCAGTCCATAGTAGCAAGCACTGGATCTCATGATCCATGGATTTGCAGTCCATAGTATCAAGCACTGGTTCTCATAATCCATGGATTTGCAGTTCATAGTGCCAACTGCTGGATCTCATGATCCATGGATTTATAGTCCATAGTGCCAACCACTGATTCTCATGATCCATGGATTTGCAGTCCACAGTGTCAAGCTGGATCTCATGATCCATGGATTTGCAGTTCATAGTGCCAACAGCTGGATCGCATGATGCATGGATTTGCAGTCCATAGTATCAAACTGGATCTCATGATCCATGGATTTGCAGTCCATAGTGTCAACCGCTGGATCTCTTGATCCATGGGTTTACAGTCCATAGTGTCAACCGCTGAACCTCATTATCCATGGATTTGCAGTCCATAGTATCTCATGATCCATGGATTTGCAGTCCATAGTGCCAAGTACTAGATCTCATGATCCATGGATATGCAGTCCATAGTATCAAACAATGAATCTCATGGTCCATGGATTTGCATTCCATAGTGTCAAGCTGAATCGCATGATCCATGGATTTGCAGTCCATAGTCTCAACCACTGAATCTCATGATCCATTGATTGGCAGTCCATAGTGTCAACCGCTGGACCTCATGATCCATGGATTTACAGTCCATAGTATCAAGCACTGGATCTCATGATCCATGGATTTGCAGTTCATAGTATCAAGCTGGCTCTCATGATCCATAGATTTGCAGTCCATAGTAGCAAGCACTGGATCTCATAATCCATGGATTTGCAGTTCATAGTGACAACTGCTTGATTTCATGATCCATGGATTTGTAGTCCATTGTGTCAAGCTGGATCTCACCATCCATGGATTTACAGTCAATAGTGCCAACCACTGAATCTCATGATCCATGGATTTGCAGTCCATAGTATCAAGCTGGATCTCATGTTCCATGGATTTGTAGTCCATTGTGTCAAGATGGATCTAACAATCCATGGATTTGCAGTCCATAGTGCCAAACACTGAATCTCATGATCCATGGATTTGCAGTCCATAGTATCAAGCTGGATCTCATAATCCATGTATTTGCAGTTCATAGTGCCAACCGCTGTTTCTCATGATCCATAGATTTGCAGTCGATAGTGTCAAGCTGGGTCTCATGATCCATGGATTTACAGGCCATAGTGTCAAACGCTGAATCTCATGATCCATATATTTGCAGTCCATAGTGTCAACCGCCGGATCTCATAATCCATGGATTTGCAGTCCATAGTATCTCATGATCCCTGGATTTGCAGTTCATATTATCAAGCTGGCTCTCATGATCCATGGATTTGCAGTCCATAGTAGCAAGCACTGGTTCTCATAATCCATTGATTTGCAGTTCATAGTGCCAACTGCTGGATATCATGATCCATGGATTTATAGTCCATATTGCCAACCACTGAATCTCATGATCCATGGATTTGCAGTCCATAGTATCAAGCTGGATCTCATGATCCATGGATTTGCAGTTCATAGTGCCAACCGCAGGATCTCATCCATGGATTTGCAGTCCATAGTGTCAAGAGCTGAATCTCATGATCCATGGATTTACAGTCCATAGTGTCAACCGCTGGATCTCATGATCCATGGGTTTACAGTCCATAGTGTCAACCGCTGAACCTCATGATCCATGGAGTTGCATCCATAATATCTCATGATCCATGGATTTGCAGTCCATAGTGCCAAGTACTAGATCTCATGATCCATGGATTTGCAGTCCATAGTATCAAACAATGAATCTCATGGTCCATGGATTTGCATTCCATAGTGTCAAGCTGAATCGCATGATCCATGGATTTGCAGTCCATAGTATCAACCACTGAATCTCATGATCCATTGATTGGCAGTCCATAGAGTCAACCACCGGACCTCATGATCCATGGATTTGCAGTCCATAGTATCAAGCACTGGATCTCATGATCCATGGATTTGCAGTTCATAGTATCAAGCTGGCTCTCATGATCCATGGATTTGCAGTCCATAGTAGCAAGCACTGGATCTCATAATCCATGGATTTGCAGTTCGTAGTGTCAACTGCTGGATCTCATGATCCATGGATTTGTTGTCCATTGTGTCAAGCTGGATCTCATAATCCATGGATTTACAGTCCATAGTGCCAACCACTGAATCTCATGATCCATGGATTTGCAGTCCATAGTATCAAGCTGGATCTCATGTTCCATGGATTTGTAGTCCATTGTGTCAAGCTGGATCTCATAATCCATAGATTTACAGTCCATAGTGCCAACCACTGAATCTCATGATCCATGGATTTGCAGTCCATAGTATCAAGCTGGATCTCATAATCCATGGATTTGCAGTTCATAGTGCCAAACGCTGTTTCTCATGATCCATAGATTTGCAGTCGATATTGTCAAGCTGGGTCTCATGATCCATGGATTTGCAGGCCATAGTGTCAAGCGCTGATTCTCATGATCCATGGATTCGCAGTCCATAGTGTCAACCGCCGGATCTCATAATCCATGGATTTGCAGTCCATATTATCAAGCATTGGATCTCATAATCCATGGATTTGCAGTTCATTGTGCCAACCGCTGGATCTCATGATCCATGGATTTGCAGGCCATAGTGCCAACCGCTGGATCTCATGATAAATGGGTTTGCAGTCCATTGTGTCAAGATGGATCTCACAATCCATGGATTTGCAGTCCATAGTGCCAAACACTGAATCTCATGATCCATGGATTTGCAGTCCATAGTATCAAGCTGGATCTCATAATCCATGGATTTGCAGTTCATAGTGCCAACCGCTGTTTCTCATGATCCATAGATTTGCAGTCAATAGTGTCAATCTGGGTCTCATGATCCATGGATTTGCAGGCCATAGTGTCAAGCGCTGAATCTCATGATCCATGGATTCGCAGTCCATAGTGTCAACCGCTGGATTTCATGATCCATATATTTGCAGTCCATAGTGTCAACCGCCGGATCTCATAATCCATGGATTTGCAGTCCATAGTGTCAACCGCTGGATCTCATAATCCATGGATTTGCAGTCCATAGTGTCAAGCGCTGGATCTCATGATCCATGGATTTGCAGTTCATAGTGTCAAGCTGGATCTCATGATCCATGGATTTGCAGTCCATAGTGCCAAGCGCTGGATCTCATGATCCATGGATTTGCAGTTCATAGTGTCAACGCTTGATCTCATGATCCATGGATTTGCAGTCATAGTGTCAAGCTGGATCTCATGATCCATGGATTTGCAGTCATAGTGTCAACCACTGAATCTCATGATCCATGGATTTGCAGTCATAGTGTCAAGCTGGATCTCATGATCCATGTATTTGCAGTTCATAGTGCCAACTACTGAATCTCATGATCCATGGATTTGCAGTCCATAGTATCTATCTGGATTTCATGATCCATGGATTTGCAGTTCATAGTGTCAACCTGAATCTCATGATCCATGGCTTTGCAATCCATAGTGTCAACCACTGAATCTCATGATCCATTGATTTGTAGTCCATAGTGTCAACCACTGAATCTCATGATCCATGGATTTGCAGTCCATAGTATCAAGCTGGATCTCAAGATCCATTGATTTGCAGTCCATAGTGCCAACCGCTGGATCACATGATCCATGGATTTGCAGTCGTTAGTGTCAACCTGAATCTCATCGTCCATGTATTTGCAGTCGATAGTGTCAAGCTGGATCTCATGATCCATGGATTTGCAGTCCATAGTGCCAACCTGAATCTCATGATCCATGGATTTGCAGTCCATAGTATCTAGCTGGATTTCATGATCCATGGATTTGCAGTCCATAGTGTCAACCACAGAATCTCATGATACATGGCTTTGCAATCCATAGTGTCAACCACTGAATCTCATGATCCATTGATTTGTAGTCCATAGTGTCAACCACTGAATCTCATGATCCATGGATTTGCAGTCCATAGTGTCAACCACTGAATATCATGATCCATGGATTGGCAGTCCATAGTATCAAGCTGGATCTCATAATCCATGTATTTGCAGTCCATAGTGTCAACCGCTGGATTTCATGATCAATGGATTTGCAGTCCATAATATCAAGCACTGGATCTCATAATCCATGGATTTGCAGTCCATAGTGCCAATCGCTAGATCTCATGATCCATGGATTTGTAGTCCATATTATCAGGCTGGATCTCATGATCCATGTATTTGCCGTCCATAGTGTCAACCACTGAATCTCATGGTTCATGGATTTGCAGTCCATAGTATCAACCGCTGAATCTCATAATCCATGGATATGCAGTCCATAGTGTCAACCGCTGGATATCACAATCCATGGATTTGCAGTCCATAGTGTCAACCGCTGGATCACATGATCCGTGGATTTGCAGTCCATAGTGTCAACCGCTCGATCTCATGATCCACTGATTTGCAGTCCATAGTGTCAACCACTGAATCTCATGATACATGGCTTTGCAATCCATAGTTTCAACCACTGGATCTCATGACCCATGGATTTGCAGTTCATAGTGTCAACCGCTGTATCTCATGATCTATGGATTTGCAGTCCATAGTGTCAACCACTGAATCTCATGGTCCATGGATTTGCATTCCATAGTGTCAAGTACTGGATCTTATGATACATGGATTTGCAGTCCATAGTGTCAAGTACTGGATCTCATAATCCATGGATTTGCAGTCCATAGTGTCAAGTTGGAACTCATGATCCATGGATATGCAGTCCATAATATCAAGCACTGGATCTCATGATCCATGGATTTGCAGTTCATATTGTCAACCACTGAATCTCATGATCTATGGATTTGCAGTACATAGTGCCAAGTAATGGATCTCCTGATCCATGGATTTGCAGTCGTTAGTGTCAACCACTGAATCTCATGGTCCATGGATTTGCGGTCGTTAGTGTCAACCACTGAATCTCATGATACATGGATTTGCAGTCGTTAGTGTCAACCACTGAATCTCATGATCCATGGATTTGCAGTCCATAGTATCAAGCTGGATCTTACAATCCATGGATTTGCAGACTATAGTGCCAACACTAGAAATGATTATATTGTCTGTCCCAGGGTGGTGCGCGTTGCAAATAGGGCACAGACCATAATATATGTTAAGGTGTGTAATATCTCTGCCAAACCCATTACAATCAAACCCAAGACTAACTTTGGTCAACTGTCCGAAATTAAGGTTGTCGATGATTTGGTATCTGAAACTAGAACAGATGAGGAGGATGCTGGCGTTGGTCAATTAGTATCTTTTGGTGATCTTGGAATAAAAATTAATAGTTCATCCATTACGTCAGAACAATTACTTAGAGTGAGACAAGTGCTAGTTAAATGGCAACAATGCTTTTCCAAACATCCCAATGACTTAGGTAATACCAACCTAGTGAAACATGGAATTGTGTTGGAAGATGAACGTCCATTTAAGCAAGCTTATAGAAGGATTCCCCCAGGCATGTAAGAGGAGGTTCGTCAGCATGTCAAGGAAATGCTAGACGCAGGGGTTATTCGTGAATCTGAGAGCCCATACTCGTCCAATATTGTTCTTGTCAGGAAGAAGGATGGTTCCCTTAGATTTTGTATTGATTATAGTTACTCAATCAAAGAACAAGGAAGGATGCATACATGTTACCACGGTTTGATGACACCATAGATACTCTTAGTGGGTCCAAATACTTTTCCAAGTTGGACCTCCGTTCAAGTTATTGGCAAGTTGAAATGGAAGAAGCTGATAAACCCAAAACTGCTTTTTCTGTTGGAAATCTTGGTTTTTTCGAATGTAATAGAATGGGCTATGGGCTAACAAATGCACCAGCTACATTCCAAAGGTTAATGGAGAAATGCATGGGTGAGATGCACCTAAGAGATTGTTTAATTTTCTTGGACGATATTTTGATCTTCTCCAAAACCTTTAATCAGCATATCGACCGCTTGGAAGCTGTCTTTGGTCGTCTGGAACAGCATATCTAAAGTTAAAACCATCCAAATGTGAGTTATTTATGTCCTCCGTCACATACTTAGGTCATGTGGTTTCGGAACAGGGTGTTTTAACTGATCCAGAAAAAGTTTCAGCAGTTCATTCTTGGCCAATCCCTACTAATGTGAGAGAGTTACGGTGATTTCTTGGTTTCGTGGGATACTATCGTCGTTTTATTAGTGATTTTGCAAAGCTGGTCCAACCTCTACATACACTTCGGCAATGTTACCATTCAAGCCCAACTAAAACCCCAAATTCCACCCAGTTCCATGGTACTGGGGTGAAATATAGCACATTGCTTTTGATCAGGTTAAATCAGCTTTATAGCAACCCCCAGTGCTTGCATATGCCGATTATAATCTCCCCTTTGTCTTGCATATAGATGCAAGTGATTATGGTCTTGGTGCGATTTTATACCAAAACAATATGATGCCGAAAGGGTAATAGCTTATGCAGGTCGTGGTCTACGACCAAGCGAGAAAAACTACCCAGCCCACAAAAGGGAATTCCTAGCCATGAAATGGGCAATTACAGATAAGTTTGCAGATTATTTGCAGGGCCATAAATTTGAGGTTATAACAGATAATAATCCGCTTACCTATGTCCTTACAAAAGCAAACCTAGATGCTACAAGTCAAAGATGTATTGCTTCCTTGTCTTCTTTTGACTTTACCATATCATATAAGTCAGGTAAATTGAATGTTGACGCTGACAGTCTTTCACGTCACCATAACCTTACACAATGCAATATGTAGTTCTGCTAGCACGTTCGTTCCTTTTTCTGAGACACTTGCATTGTCGTGCCCTCATTCGACCGGTGAGGGTTCGGGTTTTAGTGGGTTTTGGTGAATCACGTGGTGTTCAACAATACTTCCGACAATGGAGTCGAATAAATTTATTCGATAGTATTTTATACAGAACCGCTGTTATAGAAGGTCAGTCAGTCAAGCAACTGGTCATTCCTCAGTCATACAAAAATAATGCATTGTCTGGTATACATGAAGATGTTGGTCATCCAGGTAAGGAAAAAAGTCTCTGGCTTGCAAGGTGTCGTTTCAATTGGCCTGGTCTTGAAAAAGATTTGATTAGTAGAATCGAAGCTTGTGGCCGTTGCATATGTTACAATGTTAGGCCTGCCGCTGATTTAGTTCCTATCTATACTACCAGGCAAATGTACCTGGTAAGTATTGATTTTCTCTCCATGGAGATGTCAAAAAGTGGATATGAGAACATTCTTGTGATAGTGGATCACTTTACCCGCTATGCCCAGGCTGTTCCATGTCGCACTCAGAAAGCCACTACGAATGCAAACGCATTATTTGACAACTTCTTTGTCCAGCAACTCCACAGCAACCCAGCAACCAAGGTAAGAACTTTGTTGGAAAGGTTATCACATTATCACAATGGTGTCGATTGGTAGGTATCAGGAAGACGAAAACCACTCCTTACTGTTATGTTTTGGTATTTAACTATAGAACGACAATAAGTGCTTAATGTGTTCTAACTATATTTATTGACATACATATATAATGATAAAGTAATATATGAACAGAGATGTTAACTCAATGGAAGCTGGTAGAGAAAAGCCCTGGTATCAGAGAGGCAACGATTTACATACACAATGTGCTATAGATATAACTCAGCCTAGGATGTATTTCAACTAGCCCAATAATAGAACATCTCCCTTTTTGAGATTTAAGTCTTCATATTATATAAGAATGAATATTGAATACAAGTGTATTAAACTATGATAATTATATAATTGATATATAGTCATTCATTATAGTGGAGCTGATAAGTGAAATGATGTTCACTTTTGGAGGGAAGCGTAATTGTTTGCATATGGTTGGCCAATGTGAATCAGATGCAGGAAAAACTGACAGGCAGAACTTTTAACCACATGTCCCTCTTTTTTTGAGTGTCCCATTACATAGCCCCATGCCACCATACAAAACAACAGCTGAAAGGGATGTAGCATATGTCTGAAGCATGGCTATGATGCTTTTACCCAATAATTTGCTTCCTATATTGTGAAAACTGGGTATGAACATTTCTATGAGTATTGTGATACTTTGTGTATATAAATTTGATATGCATTTGAATAATGTGCAATCATTAGGACTCGAAACTAAAAGCATTAAGATATTGACTGTGCTCTCCATTATTATTGGCATGTACAAATACACGGATCATGAAATTAACTTCCAACTACTAGTATTAGACCTGCAATGCAATACAAGTCATAGCATAATACATGTGTATATAACTATTAAAAACAAATATGTAAATTTACTGCACTGGAAAGAAGTGAATGGGGAACACCTAGTTTCGATATATTGCAGATTTAATGGCTCACAATGAAATAAAGGATCCTGCAATATAGCAATGTATTACTTGCTAATATCACATTGTCTTGCACATTTACACAGCTGAGTTCATGGCAGCCTAGCCTTAACACATTCACATCTTGTACATCTACCGTTGCATTAACACTGGATCAGTTCTCTGCATACTGTGCTCGCTTCTAGCAATGCAGACCATAGGGGAGCCCATTCATTTCCATCATTTGTCCAACCCCAATTAGAAGTGGGAGCTCCTGGTTAACTATCATTGTTTGACCCCACACATGACCCATTGGTATGCAGCCATTTTAGTATGTTCAATGAGTGCTGCCTTAGTTTGAGGTATGTTGTATCTGTCCTTGTGTAAAGAGTAGTAATCTTGCTTTGTTAACTTCCACTAAGTCAGAAGTGCGCTTGTACATAAAGATTGTAAATATCTTAATAACACAGAGCTGCTCCTCTTCTAACTCTGCTGGGCACTGGGATAAGTGCTGAAAGACTTTCCACTACCTTTAAAGGATGAGCATGTATCACAACCTATAAAAGCATGGAATACTGTCAGTGCTGAGTGGACCCAATGTGGCTGCTATTTGATGTGTTGCTATAAAGCGCATGTGACGCCCATGACCAAACTGTAACCATATAGAACAGTCCTGCATGACAGCGGGATATTGCTATTGCTAACACAACAACATCTGTGTGTGTGGCTACAACTACAATTCTCCGTTTTGGACTACTGTAAGCATGTATGCAGTGTAGTCG
>CM026391.1:51803276-51823570 GCA_014843695.1 Archivesica marissinica
CTCCCTAATAACTCAGAATATGTGACTCTTGTAGGCATTTTCTGTTAATGCTCGACAGCCATGCCTAAACTAATATATAGAACAGAAAAACATTTCTCAGGGGGGCTGTCGCATTCTCAGGGTCATAGTAAGCATGGAATGAGGTCAAAGGTCAAATGAGTGCATTTTCACTGTGCGGTAACATTTAGATGCCATATTATACATATGAACCAACTAAAATTGGCGTATTTCCTGGCAGTTGTGTCTGAACTGGATTGAAATGAACCATGAAAGATAAAAGTATGTGTTCCCTATAAATTGTTCCACTTTAGGCAGAGGTGGGGGCACAAGGAGGGGGGTTGAACAGTATAAATATTCTTTGTGCATAAAAAAAAAATACACAGTTTAAAACGTTTAATTTTATCATTGTAGTGTTTATAAATGTTGAAGAGCTATATCTTTCTTAATGTTGCACATAATGTAACTTTCTAAACAATTATAAGTACACAACAAATGCAAAGTCCCAATGTAATTGTAACTATAGACAAAACTAATACACATATCCAGAAGAAAACTGCAATGTTAATATTGTGTAAAACTGACAAAGACTGTATATTGTGAGACCATATTCAATCTTAATACAAGCTAACTCATAGCATATAGTTACGGTCTACAAACGATCGATGATATATTAAAGGGAAGTAATTCTAGCAGTGTCTGACTCTAATGGGAATAAAGCGAATGTAATTGCAATGAAACATATAATATAGTCACATCTCATCACACATGAAACTGTACCACTAGTGAACATATATTATCTAAAGCGTCTTTATATTATCATTATCAGATTATCATCACACATGGAAACATGTATACACTTAGATATAGTCACAATTGCAAGCTAAGTGTCCTCTAGACCAGTCGGGTTTGAACAGCCTGTTGCATCACACGCACATTCGAACATACATAGTTGTCCAGACCGATAGCATTTGCATCTGGCGGTCCTGCATTTCGTCTTACAACCACACGTAACTAGCTGTAGACATGCCGTTGGAACCGATGGCAATCGCATCCACACTGGCGACAGACTATTGGTATCTGCCTTCCATCCACCTGATTGTGCTGGGTCTTCAACATTGAAGGTCGGGTCGCTCGCCTGTATCCAAATCTTCGCTTGCAAGTTGGATCTCGCGAAATGGAGCTGTAATGCGTCTTTAGTTGGAGGCAATAGTTCTAATGATTTTCTGGCTTTCATAAACAATCAATATCGACAAACATCTATGTCTGGATCATGTGCAATATCGGAACATCCATAGAGGCCACATAAATACTTTTCTACGTCTGCAATGTTGCCATCTCTTCCGACTGGTTCCAGTAACTCAGGACATGCCACAAACCTCTTCCAACA
This sequence comes from Archivesica marissinica, assembly GCA_014843695.1. Classification (NCBI taxonomy): domain Eukaryota; kingdom Metazoa; phylum Mollusca; class Bivalvia; order Venerida; family Vesicomyidae; genus Archivesica; species Archivesica marissinica. Next base: position 51,804,664 of record CM026391.1, read on the forward strand.
CGTTTTCTTGCTGATGCCGTGGAAGGAAGAAGTTGTATCACATCCAGTGATGGCGTGAAAACCAAGTATGTTTTGTCTGATGTTGCCACCCAATGTTAGCGAGATTTGATGGACTGGAAAACATCTTCTCTGTTTAGATGTCCCAGATACCATCCATGTTTCTACAGCCAATTCTCCAAGATGGTAAATTAACAGTAACAACACATCAGTGTTTCGGCAATTCACAACAATTCTCTTATAGCCGCGGTCGATGGCATCTTTTGCATGGATTATCATGCGCGTGTCGGCCTCTTCATGACTGACAGACAGGTGTTTTGCATCAAAATTGTTAGATTTTGCATTTTCCGGATCAGGAAATCCACCGCCAGCAACAATTGTGCATCCCTCTGGAAGTGTGCGCGCCCTTTTCAGTATCTCGTTTGACAGAAACTCGGCGAAGTCGGCTTTGTTTTCATCCAAGGAAATAAACTGTTCCCATACCTGAGGCAGAGGTACTTCTGGGTTCTCGATAATCTTACGAATCGGTCGTCGTTTGCTAGTTCTTTTTGCCCTTGTTGGAGCTTTGATGGACATTGTTCCAAAGTATCGATCAAATGTAACATCGACTCTTGTGGTTCTTCCTACTTCGAAGTTCTTGTACACAGCCCGGACGAAAACACCGGCGTAATCGCCAAAGTTTTGACAACCCTGAGGCTTTCCTAGAGTCTGAATCATAGCATGACCATCAATGATGACACATGTTAGTAAGTCTAGTCGGGGTATTGTTCCAGGAGTGGCTATGTTGAGATCTGATGTCAGTATGTTAAGCATTTGTGACTTTGCGGTACTGTTCATCACTCCGTTTGAACTGACCAGAGACATTGGGACTGGTGACAGTTCATGTTTCATGATATCGGCAATTTGTACAGATCTTCCTGAATTGGCAGCATTGAACAGTCGCTGGAGAAGTTTTCGGTCGGCTTTGATTAGTTTGGTTGCGCATTGCTTTTCCGGTCCTGTTGTCTTGTATAGGTGGGCAAAAGTTTTAGACCTGTTCTTCTTCATCGGATTGAAGAAATCGACTGCTTTATCTTCAAGTCTCTTCTTTGTGAACTCGTTTACTAAGGTTTTTCCTCTGTTTTCGCAAGACAGCAAGTCCTTTGTAATTTCATCACCTGCAACATCCTTAGTCGCTATTGATACCAATTTGGATTCAGGCTGTCGATGTTCGCTGCTCTCAACTGGAGTCACAGTATGCTTTTGGTAGAAAGATATTCCAAATACATCAAGGGATCCAAATAGCTGCATCAGTTCCTTGATCTTTGCTTCTTCTGACTTGATTCTAGCTGTCTGTGAGTCGTTTCTGTTATATGTTATCTCCTCCTCGTCGTCTAGGAGACCAAATAACAACTTGGTTTGTTGTGATATCTCCGTTCTAACAGACCAGGTCACACACAATCGGTCCCGTGCTTGGTCATTCCTTGTCAGTCCAATTATCCCACCAGATGCCTTGCAAATTTTGTTTATCCACTCTGTGGCCTGATCTGCAGGTACTTCGTTAAAGAAGTTGTTGCTGCGCTTAACAACAAAGTTGCCGGCCATAAATTCCTCGTACACGTCTGGTGCTGTGGATTGTAATGACTTCATTTCACTCAAGTACACTGGACCCCATCTTGCATAATTGGTGTGGTCATACACTGCGAGCCATGGCAGCATTGCACTAAATGCTTGTATGTGGAGAGGCCAGTCACCAGTTCTTTGGGCTCTAATGAAACTCAGCAGGATTTCTACCATTCTCAAGTATGTTTGCCAGTAAGCAAAGTTGTTAATATGCGACATTTCCTTGTCATAATCGTCAAGTAGTTCAGTTACTCTCAGTTCTGTGATTGTCTCCGTCAAGTTAGTGACTGTCTTGTAGATGTCCTGTCTGTCTGCCTTTGCTTCGAAAGCTTCTGACACATCTTGTAGTGCGGGTTCTAAGTCACGCAGGTCTGCTTCGTTTTTATTTTGAAGCCAGGTTTGGAACATACGCCATTTTAAGCGCCATAGGGCCTCATAAGTCAATAAATGACCTCTGACGGCCCTGTAGTAGGCTTTGCCATCCAACACGGTAGACGCTGTATTGGGTGCAAATATTCCCGTTTCCACCCAAACATCCTCAAGACCTGCGCATTCCATATGCTGTCCTATTGCTCTGAGGTAGTTGAAGCATACGTGGAGTCCTCCCATGCAGAATATTACATTCTTGTAATCTGTCTGGTTCGCCCAAACAAGTTCTTTGGCTTTACTGTATAGGGGCTGATCAGCTGTGATAACAGTGTGATTTTGGCCAAGCAGTTTGCTGATTGCCTGGAATTTGTTAATGACAGTAGTTATGGTATCATATTCATCAGCTGGTGCTTGAAGAATTGGCAACATACCAGCCTTAGTAACTGGATGTTTAACAATACACGATGACTCATTAAAGGCACCCCACAGTGGTATCCTCTGTTCTGTTCCCTCTGGATTTCTGACCAATACCCACGAGAGATTAATGGCAGATGACTGTCTCACTAATGTATCATCAGCGAGCCATGATTCCATATCAAGCTTACAATTGTCTGGTAATTGTGGTACAGGCCTTTTGCTGGATGTGAATTTTGTTTTGTCTATTTCATGAAACACGTTCATCGTTTCTTTGTCCAATGTCATGCTGTCGTTTATAGGTTGTTCCTGACCGGCAGCTTCTTCTAGGTACATTCTTCTTTGCCATACCATCATTTGTGTACAGTGGAATGTGTTCTTTCCATCAATTGTCGATTCTAGGACATCGATGTTATCACAGGAGAAGTGCATGAACGTACCAGCTTTTATGTTGTCAGGAACATATACATATCCGTTGCTCTTGTACCTGTCTAAAATGCTGTTGGCTATGGCATTGTCAAAAGCCCGAACTGTCCAAATGGGAATACAATGATTTGCAGCATGGAACATATTCACTAAATTCTCAGATCGCGTAGCTTGGTGTAATGTTAATGCCAGGCCGATGTGCTTTGGAGTTAACTTTTTACCATTAGATATTCCGTATACAATGTCCTGTGCAATACTGAAAACTTTGCATTTAGTGTTAGTGTCCTCTGATACTTCACCACTCTCTTCCAAGACTTGAGTTCCTCCGAAAAGTAGCATTAGGAACAGATAAAGACTATCCGGAATTATTTTCTCCACATGTGTTTGGTCGATATTACGCCAATTTAATTCATGTCCAGGCGTTTCTTCCAAATCAGACCTCGGGCGTATCGCAACATGCACCATCTCTTGCAAAAGGTTTCCATCAGAACGATTGGTCTGGTTCCCTTCTTCTCCTGACGATTCTTCCGATGATTCCGAACCAGAACTAGCAAATAACTCCGGTCTTTCACCACCTTTACTCAGTGAATGTGATATTACATATTCGGACTGGTTTCCAGGATACATCAAAAGCGACGCCTTAACATCCATTGGTCGAACAAAATTTGCTTTGCTACCTAGCGCTTGTTCAATATCAGTATAAAATGACTTTTTCCTGGATAAGTACTTCTGTGGTATTTCTGTTTCGAGTTCCTTTGCAAGTTCAGTATAATTATTCCACACTACTCCCATATCATATACATGTCCTCGGGATAATCCAGTTTCCAACTTTGTACACAACTGTGAAATAACAATGTATTTATTATCGCGATCTGACATAGATATCTTGCGAGCTTTCCTCTCAAACTGCACCAGGCATTTCAAGTGGTATTTGCCTTCAGCTGCAATCAAGTCATTCACATCAGATAAACGCAGACACATCACGGGATCATTTTGTGCTAACGATAATATGTCTCTTGACTTTTCTAGAGTTTCAACGTTATGGATGCTTTTTGAATCTGCTTGTTGACAAAACATACATTTCGCCAAGTCCACAGAATTGCTTGAACGTCGAGCAGGTTTAGTACCTGAAGGAAGAGGCTCTTGCTGAGAATGTAACTTTTGTTCAGCCTCTACTGTGTACCTCTTTTCAATTCTTCGCAAATTACTTGATGATGTGAAAGATCCATGACAGTTTTTGTGCCACTTTAAGTTGGTGGACCATTCGTTAACATTTATTTGCTCCAGTCGGTCCAGCATGTTTACATTAGAAATGTCTCTCCATTTTCTCCTCGAGTGTATACAGTCTACCACTTTCGTTTTAGCATCCGTTGATGCAGTCCGTAATGGTTCTTTTGTTCTATCCTGGCAAAATATACAAAGGTCATAATTCGTTGTTCGTGACGAAGATTTCCTCTTCAAAACTGCTACCGGTTTTACATCCATATTTCCAGTTCAGGTATTATATTTTATCTGAAAATACACAACAGATTATGATGAATATATTGTCCACATATATCTTACATAAGAAGTATTTGTGAAGCATGAATGCTTAACATTTAATATACTGTGGAATATGATTCCCTAACATTAGAAAATGGCAATTCTATATAAAAGGGAGGTAACTGCATGTATGGAACAAGCACGAACAGGTATCTTATTTATATGCATGTAACACATTATTCTCACTATGTCTACTTATTTTGTGTACATACTACATACCGATCATTCTAAACTTAACAATAAATATTCCATTTTAGTTTATAGTAACAATTATTATACAAAATAACTTATATTGGGTGTTATCAACATAAACATAAATCTTTGAACACATACATTTTTGTATTTGTTTATATAAAATGATTGATATAAAACATTTACCTCACTGCATCTCGCCATTGACATCACATCATTTGTGTGTAACTATATAAACAATATACTGAAACTGATAGCTGATACAAGTTCGCGGGAAAATGAGAAATTATATGTAGGGGAGTTAACTTTTCCATTCACAGGTGACCGTATAATCCGGTGACAAATATATATATATGTATTAGTACTGGAGATGTGTTAATTGAATGCTATTTATTATATTATTAAGTCTTCGTAGTCTTTGTATATACGTTGAATGATATAAAACATCTGCATAATATATAATACAACTCATCAAATTATGATACAGGTCTTGTATATGATTAAATTACAAGGATGCTGCTCTCGATCACAACTGATCATTATGACATGTATAATTATGAAACACGGGTTTCATGTATAACATATAAACTCAACGTTTATCTTCATGTTATAATAATTTATGTATAATATAATGTATATACATGCATAGAATCTAAAGATATGGTTAACACATTTTAAATTAATGTTAGACTATGTATAGTATAAGTTTTTTCACAAAATGCACTCATTTGACCTTTGACCTCTGAGAGTGCAACACCCTCCTTCTCTGAGACTGTCTTCAATATATCCTATAAATTACTTCAGACATGGCTTTTGAGATTTTAACCGATAACCTCGTTGCAGCATAGAAGGAGTATGGCTTCTAAAAGAGAATGGGTAAACATGAAAAACCTACAGAAATTTCATCCAGACTCCTTACAAATAAATGAGGAAAAGTACGAGGTATGAGGCTTTGTAGGTGGCCTTTTATGATATTTGTTCAGATTATATATATTTCGAAGTTGTACACTTTCTAACGACGGACTAATAACGAAACAGACACACGTTTGTACCACAGTTACACAAACATCATAGAGAAAATGAATGTCTTTAAAGTACAATGGCGGCCATCTTGGATTTGGCGGCCATATTGGAACTCTTGACGGGCAGGATCAATTCTTATATTTTAGATAATTATATTGTCTACTATATATGCTATGTTTCAAAGCTTTAAATCGTTATTGTACAAATCCCCTGTACGTTACTGCAAGTCATGTCATTTTCATTTACAAAATGTACTTAGTTGACCTTTGACCTAATTAAAGCCTTAATATGACCCTTAGAATGCAACAGCCCCCATCATATTTCGTTATTTGCCCAATATATTGTTTTAGTGATGGAAGTCGAGCATTAACAAGAAATGCCTACAAAACCATTTTCCAGCAACCTTTTCTGAGTTATTAGGGAGATAAGTACATGGCCACGTGAATAGAACTCGCAGGTCGAGATTGAAATGCTTTGGATTTACAAAAGTCGTCGAAGTACCTGATCTGACTAGAATATTTCGACACAGTCCCTTCAGCTCTAGCAGATAATATGTGATTTGTCATTCTATTTACAACCGACTCGCTATCGTCAATTTTCACACCGGCTTCATCAAATTTTCTTTTCAATGTTTGTCTCAAGCCAGAACCTGCAAAATGAGTTTTGATGTATCTCAATATCACGGCTTATTCTACGATTACAAGGCTTTGTACACCTACTTGAATGTACATCTCAGAGCCAGCATTCTGAAAGAAAATGGTTCGTTATTAAATACACCATTGTTGCTCTTTCCTGCAGAAATTGCGCCTACACTAGGCAGTATGTAAACATCTTTAATGAACGAATTCTGCCTGTGTCTGTACATGTTGACAATAAACGGCCAATATGGAGCCGACACCCATTCTGGAATAACAACGGTAGTATCAGCTCTCTCTATTTCTATTTTTCTAAGACAACTTATGATTAAATTTGGAGGTGGTACAATCCAGTTATTCTCTCCTTGCCAGCTATGGCTTAAACTGTCTACGGCCTCTGTACCAGGCACCCACCACCTAGAATTAAACCGAACACATTTGTTATTATAATGCATAGCGAATCTGTCCACCGTGTGGGGCCCCCATTTGTTGTCTAAATACCTAAAAATATCGTCATTAACAAACCAATCATCTGGATCTGAACATCTGCTCAGATAATCCGCTCTTTCGTTATCTGATCTTGGGATCCATTCTGCAACAAAGCCTATATTATACTTATCACATATATTGTTAATATGCATGGAAATATAATGTAGCTCTTCAACTCGGCTGCCACTGTGTAAAATATATTTGACATTTCTGTTATCTGAAAATATTTTGATACAAGAATTTTTCAAGTACTCTACATTACTGAACAGTACTCTACGAACAGCTTCAATCTCACGCCAGGTCGAACTCTTACCTGCTTCCTCTGCAGTCCAAGAACCATAAACTGCACCATCAATGCCATCACTGCCCTGATATATATCCTTGCAAACAATATATCCTATGCTACAATTGATCACTTCTGGAAGTATTAAACCAGAACTACTAAATGTTTCCCCCTTGTTAACTACTGGGAGCATAATATTACACTTGCTCACTTCCGGGAGCATAACACTGCGCTTGCTCACTTCCGGGAGCATAACATTGCGCTTGCTCACTTCCGGGAGCATAACATTGCGCTTGCTCACTTCCGGGAGCATAGCATTTCGCTTGCTCACTTCCTGGAGCATAACACTGGACTTGCTCACTTCCTGGAGCATAACACTGGACTTGCTCACTTCCTGGAGCATAACACTGGACTTGCTCACTTCCGGGAGCATAACACTGGACTTGCTCACTTCCGGGAGCATAACACTGGACTTGCTCACTTCCGGGAGCATAACACTGGACTTGCTCACTTCCGGGAGCATAACACTGGACTTGCTCACTTCCGGGAGCATAACACTGGACTTGCTCACTTCCGGGAGCATAACACTGGACTTGCTCACTTCCGGGAGCATAACACTGGACTTGCTCACTTCCGGGAGCATAACACTGGACTTGCTCACTTCCGGGAGCATAACACTGGACTTGCTCACTTCCGGGAGCATAACACTGGACTTGCTCACTTCCGGGAGCATAACACTGGACTTGCTCACTTCCGGGAGCATAACACTGGACTTGCTCATTTCCGGGAGCTTAAAGAACCTGTTCTCTACATAATAAGTGTCGGAATATATCCCCGCCAATAGCATATCATTAGTACCGCTCATTTCCGGGAGCATCTTACTTTGGGTACAACCACTCATATTCTTGTTTACCACATTTGGTTCAAATATCTGTATGTATCCACCATACGCAAATGCGCTGGCATCAGAAAACAAGTACGCATTAACAATTTCTATTTGCTTCAATGGTCTGCCTACAAAATTTAAGCATCTAGCATTTTTGCGCCAAAACTGCATTTCTAAAATAGCCTGTTTAATCACTTGTACTGGTGAATTCCAACTAGCCCTTGCTAGAATACAACTATACATATATCTTGTTCGGAGACACACCCTTTTCCCAAACACACTATGTAGTGAGATAATCTGCCCGACGACGGCAGCTAACAACTTGACGGGTACTACGTTAAACTTATCTTTGCATACTTGAAACAGCAATGAATCTATGGAACATTCTAATCTACGTATGCGTTCGTCTGTTACAGACAACAGGTTTCGTTTGAAATCTAGAATATGACCTAGCCAGCACGATACGTGAGCAGGTAGCCAGTTGCATTTCTCTTCTGCTAACAGAAATCCAAATTTCAGCAGTGTTTCCTTCACAAACTGGCTTAATTCTAAAGCCTTGATATACTCACGGTGACCTCCTATACCGTCATCCAGAAACATTACAACTCTGTGACCTAAACTTCTCCAGTATTTAATTATTACCCGTACAGTTTTCGTAAAAATATGACCAGCTGTGGCAATTCCAAAAGGCAAAGAATTGAAAACGTAATATGTTTCCGTACCATCTTGCATCCAACAAAACCCTAAATAGGTCACGTGGCTAGCATATATGTCAATGTGATGGTATGCCGATTTTAAATCGAAAGTAAATGTATAGCTTGATATGTCAAACAGTTTTTCTGCGACTTTTATATCGTCAAACTTTATTCTAAATGTATGCAGATAGGGATTGATATGTCTGCAATCTAAAACTAACCTGGGTTTTGACTCCCTGTTATAGGCCACCGTTAACGGATTAATTATTAAAGGCTTTTGTTTAGCTTCAGAAATAACGCCTTGTTGTAGAAGTGAGTTTATTTCACTTTGAACAAATTCGGGATTTTCCCTAGCAGATCTATTATTCTTGAGGTGAACGCTAGGCGGTATATTTTTAAAAGGCAATTTATACCCGTTTTGTACTACGCCTATTATATATGCGTTATCCGATACGCCTTTCCACTCTGAAACATGCCGCTTTAACCTACCGACTGGGGATGGTTTCATACACACATCTTGACTTCTTGTCACACAGGTCTCGTTTACAATATAATTCTGACCCCATGTGTTTTGCATATTTTGCAAATCTGAATAACCACGTACTGTTTGTACGTTTACGTTCTGATTACGTCCGTTTTGCAAACATTGTATGCGAAGACGATTTATAGGATCACATACATTACTGAACACATTTGTTGTGCTTGTTGTGTTAGCTTCGCCCGTAGCACTACAATATTTATATGCACGTGATACGTCGCTATCAATAGAACCATGTACGTCATCTACACACGGTGCTTTAACATCACCTGTAGAAGAACCCCACGCATTGTGGTAAACTATATCGGGCACTTGGTGTTTACAGGTTTTGATATAAGTAACAGATAGTTTAGCATTTTCTGTATCACGATTGGCGTGATTATACTCATTATAATTACGCGACATACATGTATTTTGTCTACTTAACTTAAGACTATTGGTGTTACTCCTTTGACTGCATTCCATCTTCCAGTGACCTGGTTTCCCACAATTAAAGCATAAGCCTGGACGTCTGCTTCTGCCTTGTACACGCTGCATCGTACCCGACGACGCCGGAATCTCCACAACTTGTCGTGGGCGTCTGTATGGTAACGATCTACCACGACGACTCTTGACCCTGTCTGATTTCGCCTTTCTCACGGCTCTCGCCTCGGCCTTGTACATCCTTTTCTCATCACTTGCTATCGGATGTGTTTCATATTCAGCCACTACACGCCACCCGAGTTCAGAATTGTCTGCTAGCTGCACTAACTTCTGACGTCTCTTAACCATACCTAAAATAAATATACGCATATATAATACGCCCTCTTAAAGACATAGTCCCATAGGGAGGAGGTATGCAACCTCCCTCGAACGAAAAGTGCTAAATCCAAGCACCCCATTATCAGTCAATATTACAGACAATCCTATTCGAATCAGTAACATTCAACATGGTACTACACCGCACGCCTTTTCCGAGACCGGAAAGGAGGCCAACTTGGTCTTTAATGTGCCCCTTTCCAATATTTTATCAGCATACGCTGTATAACTTGCAACTAGCACTGGCTTTCTCCAGTTGTACTGCTACTTTTGAGTTATATTTAAATTGTTCTTCGTTGCTTTTTCTCTTGAATTTAGGAACTTCTAAAGCATTCAAATTTGAAAAAGAAGAAGAGAAGGTTGCACTTATCTTATTAATCATATCTCCAATGTCTCAGCAAAACCTGGTTATTGGAATTGACAATCTCTTTCACTTTATTTTCGACCATGCTCTCCAAGTCGCTCTCCATTTTGTAAACTGCGAACAATAAAGTAGATGGTTCTAGCATGAAAACTTACGTAGAACTGATTTATTCGCTACCGAATAACCGCTAAAAGTCACGTGCACAAAATGGTCCACTGATTTTGTGTATCGCTATGTTAAGACATCTGTTCTCCGCTATACTACGTACCGCGGAGAACGTCAATTCCTTACCTTTGTTAAAGCTCTATACATGACGTGGCTATATATCGGAAGATCAACATTGCTACATACATTAAAACACGAATACACTTGCTCATTGTTAGCATTTTGCACATGTCGACTTGAGGATTTGGAATTTTCTTTTTATTTATAGCCATGTGTGGGTGGAACGTCTGCAAAATGTGGCTCATAGATGCGGTGTGAAAACTAAGCCATTTTTTTTAAGTTTGGGGATGTCTATTACTCATTTTGGGTAGGTATTAAACTTCCCAAATTACCACAACTTTCAAATTATATAGTCTATAAAACAGAGTGTTATAAGTTAATCGGCGCTAAACCGGTTGCCCATTACGACGCCTCTTGAAGAGATTAGTTATTTTAGATTTTTGGAGGTAGAATGATCCAGATTCTGTGTGAAGGCAATGCATAACGAAACCCTAAACAACAATAGGCACGTAATGATGGTATAATATACACACACACCACACACACTTATATATATATATTACGGAACATATTACTGGTATATAAAACCTGCTTACAAAGAACGTACGATATGTGCGCATTAATTCCATATTATACTATTGCATGCGGGAATTATTAAGTCGTACAATTTCTTTAACATGATATAGAATTATTCCAATGTTAATCATTCGTACAAAGATAAAACATTCTTATAGTATATAATGTTGGTCACATTGATTCATTAAATGTGGAACAGTTATCAATAAATAGCCTTCGTAGACAAATGCATTACTATGTAGGCCTATATAACGACTACATATAATAATATGAAATGCAATAAAGTGGCGGGTACCGGAAGTAGCCATCATAATTATATAGCGCCACAAGCGGCTTTTTATACTATTTATTACCATCAATGGATACTGTTCCTATACAATTAATTCATGAGTTCGCATTTTCGAAGTAGTTCAATAGATTATCTCGTATGTTCAAGATAATATGTACAATAATATGTAATGATATAGTTCAATAGATTATCTCGCATTTTCAAGATAATATGTACAATAATATGTAATGATATAGTTCAATAGATTATCTCGTATATTCAAGATAATATGTACAATAATATGTAATGATATAGTTCAATAGATTATCTCGTATATTCAAGATATTATGTACAATATATGTAATGATTAGTTCAATAGATTATCTCGTATATTCAAGATAATTGTACACAATATGTAATGATATAGTTCGGTAGATTTTCTCGTATGTTCAGGATAACACGTTTACAAATATTTAATCATATGGTTCAGTTCATGAATTTGTAAACGATACTGAGGGCTTGTATTTGTAATAATACGGCTGAGCATAGTAAACGTACGTATATTTAACACTTATATATCCAGCAATTTTGCCTGCTTAGATAAATAAAATGGATTAACAATGATACGAGCACATATTTAATCGGCTTTTCATTGTCTTCAAGTCACCATGTTCATGAGTGTCCGGTTTTATTTCACTGTGTCACGCTAATTGCGGATATACGATGCATGTCGTATTTAGACAATTGTTTATTAGAACTATTGAAACAGTAGCTTCATAGTACCTTGATAAGGTGGCTGACGGGAAGTCAATGCTATTCTAGACGCGATAAATCATTTTGAATGGTTTATGGCATGGAGTGTGGAAGTCTTTAAAGAAAGCTGTTTTCTTCAATTTTGCTAACAACTCATAAATGCCTTAGAAACCGTCGCACGTCGCAACATACAACTGAAATTGTAAGTGAACCCATATGATATATACTAGACGTAAGAAACAACTATTGTGCAATGACGCACTACAATGTTGTGCAATGTCCACTACAAACGTATTATTGCTTGGTCAGTATATTCATTATGTGTATTGTGAATATTATAGTTATTATTCGCCGGTCTCGGTTAAATTAACATGTACAAATTGTGTCCCAATTGGGAATATTGTGGATTTTAAAGGTGCATATGTATACTAGTGTATACCAATATAACATATTATTAATTGATTATAGAATATTGTCTGCAACTTGGCGTCATTTGCTAGTCCAATACGAGCGTCAGTTTCGATGCTTAACTCGGCCAATATGGAGCTAGTACGGCCACTATGGGATTTACAAGTAATGTATGAATATATGGCGCTCCATTTTGCTCTTTATTCGTTATTTATCCATAAATGCTGAATATATAGCAAACCGGCGCCCCATATGAAAGCTCTGAATATTTGTTGGACCTCGGCCTGTATGAGATTGCCTGGCGAATGTTTTTGGAAGTCGCCATCTTGGAAGTATAACTTGTCATGCTAGTTAGAATCTTTTTATAAATTATAAAATCGATCATTATTTGGTCACAGCTATTATTTGAGTTGTGAGTAGCCTAATGTTTGTAATTCGCACAGTTCTGAACTTCTCGCCACAATTGTGCAAACTATCGTCTGACTTTTGACTGTGTAAACACTAAACAGAATGTAGATCTACATTTAATTAAATTTTACAAATACCAGGTAGTGATGATTGAAGATGAAGGTGAGTTGATGCTCAAACTGATGATATATTGCATCATGAGCAAGGCTATTAACATTTCAGAAACTCAGTTTGCAGGTACAATAACACAAAAATGGAACAAAAATAATAAGAGTGTACACGCATTACAAAGTACCATAAACTATGTATCTCAATATTTGTTACCGTTAGTCGGTACTTGTTGTACCTGTTGAACATGTTCTATAGTCAATTAATAACATTGTCATTAAGTGATTTCATATTGGCCTTGTTATTGGGATGAAGCCAGTCATATTGGACCGATGCCGAAATAACTTAATTAATAATAGTATAATCTTAATCCATACCTACCGACGTTCAAGAGTTTGTTATTGCCTCACGAAAATTAAAACGACAAGAAATCACTCATTTTTTATTTATAACGTATGTGATGGTAAGCGTAAGAGTGCGCGAGGACCTGACAGTAGTGAAAACGCATGAATAATTATAATATAAGCATGACATTGATTGACGGAAAGACGCGTTAACGCAAATATGGGTCAAGTCGAATTATCTAAAACCTTGTTAAAGACATACAAATTAATATATTACCTACTTTTTACATAGTACTACCAAGAACGAAATCACCATGCAATATCTCTATTTTATAATTTACGATTGCTATGAAGCGGACACGACATGTAAACTCCAGACCTCAAGTGTGACATTGACCGTAAACCAACATGTCTGCAATCGGCATATCGCATTGCTATGATGAACAGTCGTGCCAAGTTATCTCAAAATCAAGAGATATGAGCCAGACATCTCAACTAAAACAATATGTGTCCCACATACCTTAAACCGATATGGCTGAACCCTGCGCCCTGCACGTCGTCGCATTATGGGGAACATGTATATGTACATCAAATTAATTCAAAGTCGTCCAAGAGTTATGAAGTGGACATGGTGGCATTTGACATGTAAGTGTTACCTTGAACCATTGCTTGGTAAACAATATTTCAAAAGCGCCACAATGTTTCAAGCGATATGAAGAGCTTCTCTATTAGGCTACACCTTTCATTATTCATGTTCGAATAAGTTCTTATAGGTTCCAAGCCCATGTTTGGTACATGACCACCATACGTGTGATGCATGTACTAATAGTACCTGCGACATAAAACTAGGGTAATATATCTAGGTGCACTAATTAGATCCTAGAAGCTTTCTAATTTTCTTCGACCCAGGATCGAACCTTATGTTTATATCATTTAAATTGAATTACATGTGCCCAAATCCATATGGGTATATGGCCTATACATGTACAGGTAGGTCCCCAGGGTTGTAAATGATCTAATCTATAGAGGCTTGCAGAGTTTCCAGACCAAAGATCAAACTGTTATTTTTTCTACTGATAAAATTATCTAATATATATTTCAGGAAATATAAACCCCTGTAGGTACATTACCCAGCATATGATGCATGCACTAATAGTACCTTGAAGATGCTACCCTCTCCCCCATCTACCATCTTCGTATCGAGGCATAGTACAACACCATTCATTATAAAAGAATTATAAGAGACTATTGTAATCACAGATAATCAAACTATCATAAATTTACATAATGCTGATCTGTGATGTGTGGGTAAAATCATTTTACAATATACTTCTGTTTGAAATTTAAACTTAAATGTAGAGTAGGTTCTAAGCTTATTGTGACCACGTCCAGAAACACCGATCACACTGTTAATAGAGGTGGACCAGTCAGTAACATATTTCTCCATTACCGCATTTTCCACACTATCTACTAAATTGTTTTTATGTATAGGTATAGATAGGTTACAGTAATCCATCAAAGTAATGTCTGCAAACTGTCTCTTGACATAATAACTTGTAGATTTAGCATTCGCCCATAGTGCAACTCGCTTATTTAATCTGGAATTGTCGGTATTAGCTAAGCGTGCCCAAAGCCCAGATATTTCCTTTCATTGTCGCACAACTTGCGGCTGCCAACCCATTTCCCTGGAGACAGCTGCATTGGGAGAATATTTCCCAACACCAAGAAAGAAATGCATGGCACGATTTTGGATTGCATTAATGCATGAAAACTCTTTATATCCCCAAACCGGGGCGCCATAAGCAATCACAGGCCAGACAATTTGGAGAAAACATTATATGGTACACCCAACTAACTTACATTTAGCAATGAGCAGTCCCAATGCACGACTTACACTTTGAGCAACACATGTTGCAGTAACATTGAAGTCAAGGTATTCACTCAAAACAATTCCTAAATAAGTATATGTACCTATAGTTTCCAGAACATTAACACCACATTTAAAAATAACATCAGATCTTGGCATAGAAGCAGGACGAACATGGACAACTTTACTTTTATCCCTGTTTATAAACATATCGTTTATATTGCACCAGTCATGTAAAGCATTCAATAATCTCTGCAAATCAAGTTGGTTTTCTGCTAGTAGGACAATGTCATCCGTGTACAATAGAATACCTATACAGTCATTATCGACATTAACACCGATATTTAATGATTTCAAAAATATTGTTAAATCATTAATGTACAAATTAAATAAAAGCGGCGATAGATGCATCCCTGTCTTAAGCCACAATTAACATCAAACCAATCAGTCTTAAAAGAGTTTACCCTAATACATGACGACACAAGATGAGTAGATAGACTTAACAGCTCGCCACATATTACCGGCAACTCCAATTTCATTGAGTCTTTTCCACAATTTATCTCTGTTAATAAAATCGTACGTCTTACTAAAATCAATAAAGGCACATAATGTGGCTTTTTTAACTTGTTTTCTTGTATAAATAATAGAGGTCAAAGTGGATAAGTGATCTATGGTACTACGCTTCTTTCTGAAACCGTTTTGCTCATCTGCGATCTTATCGTTATGTTCAGCCCAACAACTTAGCCTGGCGTTTAAAATATTACAATAAATCTTGTACATGGCTGAAGCCAGTGCTATGCCCCTATAAGGGGGTCTCTTGAATCCGTCAATGAGGGTTTTGGTATCGGGTTTATAATACATTTGCCCCAGATAGACGGGACAGTCCCATTGGAGAAGCATACATTAAACAGAGTATGCAAAAATAGCACGGACGTATCGTTCTGTAAAACTTCACTAGGGATACCGTCTATGCCACAGGCTTTTCCCTTCTTGGCACCATCTATTGCCTTCTTTACTTCAAAAATAGTAATGTTTGCATTAAAAGACAGATCTGCATAATCAGTTACATCATTCAATACATTAGAGTTCTGTGATGAATATACATAATTATCATTTTTATATAACGAGCTAAAATCATGTTTCCATTTGTTTAATACCTGTGACAAATCTGTAGAGATAGAACCATCATTTACTGTAACTTCTAGAGGTATACATTTTTTCTTAATCTGACCAACGCCGATTTTACCTACAGATTACCAAAAGTTTGACTGGTCTACATTACATTCCTTCAGCAATTCATTTTGTAAAGAATACCAATATAAACGTTTTGCCTTCTGTACTTCACGGTCAAAATGTTTACGGACCTGAATATACTCGGACTTGAGATATACATTTCGGTTTTTATTACATGCAACACAATTCAACCAATTTCGTTCTGCTGTACAAACAGTATTCCATCTATCAGTTAGATCGCTACTCCACCACGGCTTTCCCGGTCTGCATTTTCTATTGCACCAACCATAGGTAATTGTTTTATAAGGCACTGACTTGTACATATTATATTTTAAAATACTACACCAGTCCTCATAAATATAATCAATATCAGTTTGCGTTTGATGGCAATGCTCAAGTTTATCAATAGTTACGTTAACACTATTAAGGACATCTTGGTCTAATAGAAATGTTTCAGGAACATTTGATACATCAAACATAAATACGGTCAGTACCAATAGACATGTTTTCTACGCGGTAAGTTTAAAAGTGCTAACATCGGCACCTCTAATATACCCAGGTCTGGAATGATGAAGTCAAACGCAGTCTTCATATGGATGCATAGTCATTCGTAAAACCGCTACCTCTGCTAATGACATGGATTGTGATCAGCGGACCTAGCCAGACCCAGTGTTTGAACTAATCAAAGCTTTTCATGAGATATGCATACACTCCATCATGTACACCTTAAGTGACTGTCACACCAATTATTTTACGCATGGCGTTCATATCACGACAGAGGTTAACACGTTGGACTGTGAATCCAGGGATCGCTGGTTCGATCCACTGTCTGACCCTACTAACATTAACAGTCTTTCAGATGAGACGTAAAACTGAGATATCGTGTCGGTGCTATGCACTGTGCACGTAAACAAACCAGAGGAGACTCTGTAATGGATATGTGTCTGTCTTCCAAAAACCTAAAATGACCAATTTCTTGAGGAGGTGTCGCTAATATATGAGCAACCGGTAGCGACGATATATAAACGTGAAAAGTGAGTACGACGTGAAGTCTCATCGTTAATTGTTAAGATATGTGTGCAAATTAACTTCCTTATACTTCATATACACCACGGATGTATGACAAGCGCGTCACTGACGACGTTAAATCAGATTTTAGACAATATAAAATAACTACGGCATCATCTCAGTAACGCCATGAAAGGTCATAAGGGTGTGACATGGCCCGTATGTACGATATGTAGTCAAATTACTCAACAATGTCAACTACAAGGCTGATACAATCTACATAGATCTAATATGTCATGAATCTGTCACGGATATCTAGAAACATATTAATGTCAACTACAAGGCCGATACAATCTACATAGATCTACTATGTCATGAATCTGTCACGGATATCTAGATGCATATTAATGTCAACTACAAGGCTGATACAATCTACATAGATCTACTATGTTATGAATCTGTCACGGATATCTAGATACATATTAATGTCAACTACAAGGCTGATACAATCTACATAGATCTACTATGTCATGAATCTGTCACGGATATCTAGATACATATTAATGTCAACTACAAGGCTGATACAATCTACATAGATCTACTATGTCATGAATCTGTCATGTATATATAGTGGCATAGCACTGTCAACTACAAGGCTGATACAATCTACATATATCTACTATGTCATGAATCTGTCACGGATATCTAGAGACATATCAATGTCAACTACAAGGCTGATACAATCTACATAGATCTACTATGTCATGAATCTGTCACGTATATCTAGTGATATAGCACTGTCGACTACAAGGCTGATACAATCTACATACTATGTCATGAATCTGTCACGGATATCTAGAGACATATCATTGTCCACTACAAGGCTGATACAATCTACATAGATCTACTATGTCATGAATCTGTCACGGATATCTAGTGACATATCATTGTCCACTACAAGGCTGATACAATCTACATAGATCTACTATGTCATGAATCTGTCACGGATATCTAGAGACATATTATTGTCCACTACAAGGCTGATACAATCTACATAGTCTATTGTCATGAATCTGTCAAGGATATCTAGTGACATTTCATTTTCCACTACAAGGCTGATACAATCTACATAGTTCTATTTTATGAATCTGTCACGGATATCTAGAGACATATCATTGTCCACTACAAGGCTGATACAATCTACATAGATCTACTATGTCATGAATCTGTCACGGATATCTAGTGACATATCATTGTCCACTACAAGGCTGATACAATCTACATAGATCTACTATGTCCTGAATCTGTCACGGATATCTAGAGACATATTATTGTCCACTACAAGGCTGATACAATCTACATAGATCTACTATGTCATGAATCGGTCACGGATATCTAGTGACATATCATTGTCCACTACAAGGCTGATACAATCTACATAGATCTACTATGTCAT
>CM026391.1:51824570-51846620 GCA_014843695.1 Archivesica marissinica
CACCATTCATTATAAAAGAATTATAAGAGACTAATGTAATCACAGATAATCAAACTATCATAAATTTACATAATGCTGATCTGTGATGTGTGGGTAAAATCATTTTACAATATACTTCTGTTTGAAATTTAAACTTAAATGTAGAGTAGGTTCTAAGCTTATTGTGACCACGTCCAGAAACACCGATCACACTGTTAATAGAGGTGGACCAGTCAGTAACATATTTCTCCATTACCGCATTTTCCACACTATCTACTAAATTGTTTTTATGTATAGGTATAGATAGGTTACAGTAATCCATCAAAGTAATGTCTGCAAACTGTCTCTTGACATAATAACTTGTAGATTTAGCATTCGCCCATAGTGCAACTCGCTTATTTAATCTGGAATTGTCGGTATTAGCTAAGCGTGCCCAAAGCCCAGATATTTCCTTGCATTGTCGCACAACTTGCGGCTGCCAACCCATTTCCCTGGAGACAGCTGCATTGGGAGAATATTTCCCAACACCAAGAAAGAAATGCATGGCACGATTTTGGATTGCATTAATGCATGAAAACTCTTTATATCCCCAAACCGGGGCGCCATAAGCAATCACAGGCCAGACAATTTGGAGAAAACATTATATGGTACACCCAACTAACTTACATTTAGCAATGAGCAGTCCCAATGCACGACTTACACTTTGAGCAACACATGTTGCAGTAACATTGAAGTCAAGGTATTCACTCAAAACAATTCCTAAATAAGTATATGTACCTATAGTTTCCAGAACATTAACACCACATTTAAAAATAACATCAGATCTTGGCATAGAAGCAGGACGAACATGGACAACTTTACTTTTATCCCTGTTTATAAACATATCGTTTATATTGCACCAGTCATGTAAAGCATTCAATAATCTCTGCAAATCAAGTTGGTTTTCTGCTAGTAGGACAATGTCATCCGTGTACAATAGAATACCTATACAGTCATTATCGACATTAACACCGATATTTAATGATTTCAAAAATATTGTTAAATCATTAATGTACAAATTAAATAAAAGCGGCGATAGATGCATCCCTGTCTTAAGCCACAATTAACATCAAACCAATCAGTCTTAAAAGAGTTTACCCTAATACATGACGACACAAGATGAGTAGATAGACTTAACAGCTCGCCACATATTACCGGCAACTCCAATTTCATTGAGTCTTTTCCACAATTTATCTCTGTTAATAAAATCGTACGCCTTACTAAAATCAATAAAGGCACATAATGTGGCTTTTTTAACTTGTTTTCTTGTATAAATAATAGAGGTCAAAGTGGATAAGTGATCTATGGTACTACGCTTCTTTCTGAAACCGTTTTGCTCATCTGCGATCTTATCGTTATGTTCAGCCCAACAACTTAGCCTGGCGTTTAAAATATTACAATAAATCTTGTACATGGCTGAAGCCAGTGCTATGCCCCTATAAGGGGGTCTCTTGAATCCGTCAATGAGGGTTTTGGTATCGGGTTTATAATACATTTGCCCCAGATAGACGGGACAGTCCCATTGGAGAAGCATACATTAAACAGAGTATGCAAAAATAGCACGGACGTATCGTTCTGTAAAACTTCACTAGGGATACCGTCTATGCCACAGGCTTTTCCCTTCTTGGCACCATCTATTGCCTTCTTTACTTCAAAAATAGTAATGTTTGCATTAAAAGACAGATCTGCATAATCAGTTACATCATTCAATACATTAGAGTTCTGTGATGAATATACATAATTATCATTTTTATATAACGAGCTAAAATCATGTTTCCATTTGTTTAATACCTGTGACAAATCTGTAGAGATAGAACCATCATTTACTGTAACTTCTAGAGGTATACATTTTTTCTTAATCTGACCAACGCCGATTTTACCTACAGATTACCAAAAGTTTGACTGGTCTACATTACATTCCTTCAGCAATTCATTTTGTAAAGAATACCAATATAAACGTTTTGCCTTCTGTACTTCACGGTCAAAATGTTTACGGACCTGAATATACTCGGACTTGAGATATACATTTCGGTTTTTATTACATGCAACACAATTCAACCAATTTCGTTCTGCTGTACAAACAGTATTCCATCTATCAGTTAGATCGCTACTCCACCACGGCTTTCCCGGTCTGCATTTTCTATTGCACCAACCATAGGTAATTGTTTTATAAGGCACTGACTTGTACATATTATATTTTAAAATACTACACCAGTCCTCATAAATATAATCAATATCAGTTTGCGTTTGATGGCAATGCTCAAGTTTATCAATAGTTACGTTAACACTATTAAGGACATCTTGGTCTAATAGAAATGTTTCAGGAACATTTGATACATCAAACATAAATACGGTCAGTACCAATAGACATGTTTTCTACGCGGTAAGTTTAAAAGTGCTAACATCGGCACCTCTAATATACCCAGGTCTGGAATGATGAAGTCAAACGCAGTCTTCATGTGGATGCATAGTCATTCGTAAAACGCTACCTCTGCTAATGACATGGATTGTGATCAGCGGACCTAGCCAGACCCAGTGTTTGAACTAATCAAAGCTTTTCATGAGATATGCATACACTCCATCATGTACACCTTAAGTGACTGTCACACCAATTATTTTACGCATGGCGTTCATATCACGACAGAGGTTAACACGTTGGACTGTGAATCCAGGGATCGCTGGTTCGATCCACTGTCTGACCCTACTAACATTAACAGTCTTTCAGATGAGACGTAAAACTGAGATATCGTGTCGGTGCTATGCACTGTGCACGTAAACAAACCAGAGGAGACTCTGTAATGGATATGTGTCTGTCTTCCAAAAACCTAAAATGACCAATTTCTTGAGGAGGTGTCGCTAATATATGAGCAACCGGTAGCGACGATATATAAACGTGAAAAGTGAGTACGACGTGAAGTCTCATCGTTAATTGTTAAGATATGTGTGCAAATTAACTTCCTTATACTTCATATACACCACGGATGTATGACAAGCGCGTCACTGACGACGTTAAATCAGATTTTAGACAATATAAAATAACTACGGCATCATCTCAGTAACGCCATGAAAGGTCATAAGGGTGTGACATGGCCCGTATGTACGATATGTAGTCAAATTACTCAACAATGTCAACTACAAGGCTGATACAATCTACATAGATCTAATATGTCATGAATCTGTCACGGATATCTAGAAACATATTAATGTCAACTACAAGGCCGATACAATCTACATAGATCTACTATGTCATGAATCTGTCACGGATATCTAGATGCATATTAATGTCAACTACAAGGCTGATACAATCTACATAGATCTACTATGTTATGAATCTGTCACGGATATCTAGATACATATTAATGTCAACTACAAGGCTGATACAATCTACATAGATCTACTATGTCATGAATCTGTCACGGATATCTAGATACATATTAATGTCAACTACAAGGCTGATACAATCTACATAGATCTACTATGTCATGAATCTGTCATGTATATATAGTGGCATAGCACTGTCAACTACAAGGCTGATACAATCTACATACTATGTCATGAATCTGTCACGGATATCTAGAGACATATCAATGTCAACTACAAGGCTGATACAATCTACATAGATCTACTATGTCATGAATCTGTCACGTATATCTAGTGACATAGCACTGTCAACTACAAGGCTGATACAATCTACATACTATGTCATGAATCTGTCACGGATATCTAGAGACATATCATTGTCCACTACAAGGCTGATACAATCTACATAGATCTACTATGTCATGAATCTGTCACGGATATCTAGTGACATATCATTGTCCACTACAAGGCTGATACAATCTACATATATCTACTATGTCATGAATCTGTCACGGATATCTAGAGACATATCATTGTCCACTACAAGGCTGATACAATCTACATAGATCTACTATGTCATGAATCTGTCACGGATATCTAGTGACATATCATTGTCCACTACAAGGCTGATACAATCTACATAGATCTACTATGTCATGAATCTGTCACGGATATCTAGAGACATATCATTGTCCACTACAAGGCTGATACAATCTACATAGATCTACTATGTCATGAATCTGTCACGGATATCTAGTGACATATCATTGTCCACTACAAGGCTGATACAATCTACATAGATCTACTATGTCATGAATCTGTCACGGATATCTAGTGACATATCATTGTCCACTACAAGGCTGATACAATCTACATAGATCTACTATGTCATGAATCTGTCACGGATATCTAGTGACATATCATTGTCCGCTTCAAGGCTGATACAATCTACATATATCTACTATGTCATGAATCTGTCACGGATATCTAGAGACATATCAGTGTCCACTACAAGGCTGATACAATCTACATACTATGTTATGAATCTGTCACGGATAACTAGAGACATATTATTGTCCACTACAAGGCTGATACAATATACATACTATGGCATGGCATGAATCTGTCACGGCATATCATTGTAAATTCGAAAAAACCAAGGTTTCCAACAGAAAAAGCAGTTTTGGGTTTATCAGCTTCTTCCATTTCAACTTGCCAATAACTTGAACGGAGGTCCAACTTGGAAAAGTATTTGGACCCACTAAGAGTATCTATGGTGTCATCAAACCGTGGTAACATGTACGCATCCTTCCTTGTTCTTTGATTGAGTAACCTATAATCAATACAAAATCGAAGGGAACCATCCTTCTTCCTGACAAGAACAATATTGGACGAGTATGGGCTCTCAGATTCACGAATAACCCCTGCGTCTAGCATTTCCTTGACATGCTGACGAACCTCCTCTTACATGCCTGGGGGAATCCTTCTATAAGCTTGCTTAAATGGACGTTCATCTTCCAACACAATTCCATGTTTCACTAGGTTGGTATTACCTAAGTCATTGGGATGTTTGGAAACGCATTGTTGCCATTTACCTAGCACTTGTCTCACTCTAAGTAATTGTTCTGACGTAATTGATGAACTATCAATTTTTATTCCAAGATCACCAAAAGATACTAATTGACCAACGCCAGCATCCTCCTCATCTGTTCTAGTTTCAGATACCAAATCATCGACAACCTTAATTTCGGACAGTTGACCAAAGTCAGTCTTGGGTTTGATTGTATTGGGTTTGGCAGAGATATTACACACCTTAACAGATATTATGGTCTGTGCCCTATTTGCAATGCACACCACCCTGGGACAGACAATATAATCATTTCTAGTGTTTGGAACTATGGACTGCAAATCCATGGATTGTAAGATCCAGCTTGATACTATGGACTGCAACTCCATGGATCATGAGATTCAGTGGTTGACACTAACGACTACAAATCCATGGATCATGAGATCCATTACTTGGCACTATGTACTGCAAATCCATAGATCATGAGATTCAGTGGTTGACAATATGAACTGCAAATCTATGGATCATGAGATCCAGTACTTGATATTATGGACTGCAAATCCATGGATCATGAGTTCCAGCTTGACACTATGGACTGCAAATCCATGGAATATGAGATCCAGTGGTTGACATTATGGACTGCAAATCCATGGATCATGAGAACCAGCTTGACACTATGGACTGCAAATCCATGGATTATGAGATCCAGTACTTGACACTATGGACTGCAAATCCATGTATCATAAGTTCCAGTACTTGACACTATGGACTGCAAATCCATGGACCATGAGATTCAGTGGTTGACACTATGGACTGCAAATCCATAGATGATGAGATACAGCGGTTGGCACTATGAACTGCTAATCCATGGATCTTGAGATTCAGTGGTTGACAGTATGGACTGCAAATCCATGGATCATGATATCAAGTACTTGACATTATGGACTGCAAATCCATGGATCATGAGATTCAGTGGATGATACTATTGACTGCAAATCCATGGATCATGAGATTCAGTGGTTGACACTATGGACTGCAAATCCATGGGTCATGAGATCCAGCGGTTGACACTATGGACTGCAAATCCATGGATCATGAGATCCAGCGGTTGACATTATGGATTGCAAATCCATGGATTATCAGATACATTGGTTCATAATATGGACTGCAAATCCATGGATTATGAGATCCAATACTTAATACTATGGATTGCAAATCCAAGGATCATGAGATCCAGCTTGACACTATGAACTGCAAATCCGTGGATTATGATATCCAGTACTTGACACTATGGACTGCAAATCCATGGATCATGAAATCCAGCGGTTGGCACTGTGAACTGCTAATCCATGGATCATGAGATTCAGTGGTTGACACTGTGGACTGCAAATCAATGGATCATGAGATTCAGTGGTTGACACTATGGATTGCAAAGCCATGTATCATGAGATTCAGTGGTTGACACTATGGACTGCAAATCAGTGGATCATGAGATCGAGCGGTTGACACTATGGACTGCAAATCCATGGATCATGAGATCCAGCGGTTAACACTATGGACTGCAAATCAATGGATTGTGAGATCCAGCGGTTGACACTATGGACTGCAAATCCATGGATTATAAGATCCAGCGGTTGACACTATGGACTGCAAATCCATGAACCATGAGATTCAGTGGTTGACACTATGGACGGCAGATACATGGATCATGAGATCCAGCCTGATAATATGGACTACAAATCCATGGATCATGAGATCTAGCGATTGGCACTATGGACTGCAAATCCATGGATTGTGAGATCCAGTGCTTGATATTATGGACTGCAAATCCATTGATCATGAAATACAGCGGTTGACACTATGGACTGCAAATCCATGGATTATGAGATCCAGCTTGATACTATGGACTGCCAATCCATGGATCATGAGATTCAGTGGTTGACACTATGGACTGCAAATCCATGGATCATGAGATTCAGTGGTTGACACTATGGACTACAAATCCATGGATCATGAGATTCAGTGGTTGACACTATGGATTGCAAAGCCATGTATCATGAGATTCAGTGGTTGACACTATGAACTGCAAATCCATGGATCATGAAATCCAGCTAGATACTATGGACTGCAAATCCATGGATCATGAGATTCAGTAGTTGGCACTATGAACTGCAAATACATGGATCATGAGATCCAGCTTGACACTATCGACTGCAAATACATGGACGATGAGATTCAGTGGTTGACACTAACGACTGCAAATCCATGGATCATGAGATCCAGCGGTTGGCACTATGAAGTGCAAATCAATGGATCTTGAGATCAAGCTTGATACTATGGACTGCAAATCCATGGATCATGAGATACAGCGGTTGGCAATATGAACTGCAAATCCATGGACCACGAGATCCAGCTTGACACTATGGACTTCAAATCCATGGATCATGAGTTCCAGCGGTTGGCACAATGAACTGCAAATCCATGGATTATGAGATCCAGTGCTTGATAATATGGACTGCAAATCCATGGATCATGAGATCCGGTGGTTGACACTATGGACTGCAAATATATGGATCATGAAATCCAGCGGTTGACACTATGGACTGCGAATCCATGGATCATGAGATTCAGCGCTTGACACTATAGCCTGCAAATCCATGGATCATGAGACCCAGCTTGACACTATCGACTGCAAATCTATGGATCATGAGAAACAGCGGTTGGCACTATGAACTGCAAATCCAGGGATTATGAGATCCAGCTTGATACTATGGACTGCAAATCCATGGATCATGAGATTCAGTGTTTGGCACTATGGACTGCAAATTCATGGATTGTGAGATCCAGCTTGATACTATGGACTGTAAATCCATGGATCATGAGATTCAGTGGTGGGCACTATGGACTGTAAATCTATGGATTATGAGATCGAGCTTGATACTATGGATTACAAATCCATGGATCATGAGA
This sequence comes from Archivesica marissinica, assembly GCA_014843695.1. Classification (NCBI taxonomy): domain Eukaryota; kingdom Metazoa; phylum Mollusca; class Bivalvia; order Venerida; family Vesicomyidae; genus Archivesica; species Archivesica marissinica. The sequence continues at coordinate 51,832,486 of CM026391.1, forward strand.
TCCAGCTTGATATATGGACTGTAAATCCATGGATTATGAGATTCAGCTTGACCCAATGGACTACAAATCCATGGATCATGAGATCCAGCAGTTGGCACTATGAACTGTAAATCCATGGATTATGAGATCCAGTGCTTGATACTATGGACTGCAATCCATGGATAATGAGGTCCGGAGGTTGACACTATGGACTGCCACTCAATGGATCATGAGATTTAGTGGTTGGCACTATGGACTGCAAATCCATGGATCATGCGATTCAGCTTGACACTATAGAATGCAAATCCATGGACCATGAGATTCATTGGTTGATACTATGGACTGCAAATCCATGGATCATGAGATACTAACGACTGCAAATCCATGGATCATGAGATCCAACGGTTGACACTATGGACTGCAAATCCATGGATCATGAGATTCAGCGCTTGACACTATGGACTGCAAATCCATGGATGAGATCCTGCGGTTGGCACTATGAACTGCAAATCCATGGATCATGAGATGAAGCTTGATACTATGACTGCAAATCCATGCATCATGCGATCCAGTGGTTGGCACTATGGACTGTAAATCCATGGATCATGAGATTCAGTGGTTGGCACTATGGACTGTAAATCCATGGATCATGAGATTCAGTGGTTGGCACAATGGACTGCAAATCCATGCATCATGCCAATCCATGGATCATGAGATTCAGTGGTTGGCACTATGGACTGTAAATCCATGGATTATGAGATCCAGCTTGACACAATGGACTACAAATTCATGGATCATGAGATCCAGCAGTTGGCACTATGAACTGGAAATCCATGGATTATGAGAACCAGTGCTTGCTACTATGGACTGCAAATCCATGGATCATGAGAGCCAGCTTGATACTATGAACTGCAAATCCATGGATCATGAGATCCAGTGCTTGATACTATGGACTGCAAATCCATGGATCATGAGGTCCGGCGGTTGACACTATGGACTGCCAATCAATGGATCATGAGATTCAGTGGTTGGCACTATGGACTGCAAATCTATGGATTGTGAGTCCAGCTTGACACTATGGACTGCAAACCCATGGGAGATGAGATCCAGCTTGATACTATGGACTGCAAATCCATGGACATGAGATACTGCGCCTGGCACTATGAACTGCAAATCCATGGATCATGAGATCCAGCTTAATGCAATGGACTGCAAATCCATGGATCATGAGAGCCAGCTTGATACTATGAACTGCAAATCCATGGATCATGAGATCCAGTGCTTGATACTATGGACTGCAAATCCATGGATCATGAGATCCGGCGGTTGACACTATGGACTGCCACTCCATGGATCATGAGATTCAATGGTTGGCACTATGAACTGCAAATCCATGGATCATGAGATCCAGCTTGATAATATGGTCTACAAATCCATGAATCATGAGATCCAGCGATTGGCACTATGGACTACAAATCCATGGATCATGAGATACAGCTTCATACTATGGACTGCAAATCCATGGATCATGAGATCCAGTACTTGACATTATGGACTGCAAATCCATGGATCATGAGATTCAGTGTTTGGCAATATGGACTGAAAATCCATGGATTGTGAGATTCAGATTGACACTATGGACTGCAAATCCATAGATCATGAGATCCAGCGGTTGGCACTATGAACTGCAAATCCATCGATCATGAGATCCAGCTTGATACTATGGACTGCAAATACATGGACGATGAGATTCAGTGGTTGACACTAACGACTGCAAATCCATGGATCATGTGATCCAGCGGTTGATACTATGGACTGCAAATCCATGGACCATGAGATTCAGCGGTTGATACTATGGACTGCAAATCCATGAACCATGAGATTTAATGGTTGACAATATGGACGGCAAATCAATGGATCATGAGATCCAGCGGTTGGCACTATGAAGTGCAAATCAATGGATCTTGATATCCAGCTTGATACTATGGACTGCAAATCCATGGATCATGAGATCCAGCGGTTGATACTATGGACTGTAAATCCATGGACCATGAGATTCAGCGGTTGATACTATGGACTGCAAATCCATGAACCATGAGATTTAATGGTTGACAATATGGACGGCAAATCTATGGATCATGAGATCCAGCGGTTGTGCGGCACAATCAACTGCAAATCCATGGATCATGAGATCCAGCTTAATACAATGGACTGCAAATCCATGGATCATGAGAGCCAGCTTGATACTATGAACTGCAAATCCATGGATCATGAGATCCATTGCTTAATACTATGGACTGCAAATTCATGGATCATGAGATCCGGCGGTTGACACTATGGACTGCCACTCCATGGATCATGAGATTCAGTGGTTGGCACTATGAACTGCAAATCCATGGATCATGAGATCCAGCTTGATAATATGGTCTACAAATCCATGGATCATGAGATCCAGCGATTGGCACTATGGACTACAAATCCATGGATCATGAGATACAGCTTCATACTATGGACTGCAAATCCATGGATCATGAGATCCAGCGGTTGGTACTATGAACTGCAAATCCATGGATTATGATATCCAGCTTGATACTATGGACTGAAAATCCATGGATCATGAGATCCAGTACTTGACATTATGGACTGCAAATCCATGGATCATGAGATTCAGTGTTTGGCAATATGGACTGCAAATCCATGGTTTGTGAGATTCAGCTTGACACTATGGACTGCAAACCCATGGATCATGAGATCCAGCTGTTGGCACTATGAAGTGCAAATCAATGGATCTTGAGATCCAGATTGATACTATGGACTGCAAATCCATGGATCATGAGATTCAGTGGTTGTCACTATGGACTGCAAATCCATGGATTGTGAGATCCAACTTGACACTATGGACTGCAAATCCATGGATTATGAGATCCAGCTTGATACTATGGACTGCAAATCCATGGATCATGAGATTCAGTAGTTGGCACTATGAACTGCAAATCCATGGATCATGAGATCCAGCTTGACACTATCGACTGCAAATACATGGACGATGAGATTCAGTGGTTGACACTAACGACTGCAAATCCATGGATCAGGAGATCCAGCGGTTGGCACTATGAAGTGCAAATCCATGGATCATGAGATAGAGCGGTTGGTACTATGGAGTGCAAATCAATGGATATTGAGAGCCAGCTTGATACTATGGACTGCAAATCCATGGATCATGAGATACAGCGGTTGGCACTATGAAGTGCAAATCCCTGGATCATGAGGTCCAGCTTGATAATATAGACTGCAAATCCATGGATCATGAGATTCAGTGGTTGGCACTATGAACTGCAAATCCATGGATTATGAGATCCAGTGCTTGCTACTATGGACTGCAAATCCATGGATCATGAGATCCGGCGATTGACAATATGGACTGCAAATCCATGGATCATGAGATCCAGTACTTGGCACTATGGACTGTAAATCAGTGGATCATGAGATCGGGCGGTTGACACTATGGACTGCAAATCCATGGATCATGAGATCCAGCTTGATAATATGGTCTACAAATCCATGGATCATGAGATCCAGCGATTGGCACTATGGACTACAAATCCATGGATCATGAGATACAGCTTCATACTATGGACTGCAAATCCATGGATCATGAGATCCAGCGGTTGGTACTATGAACTGCAAATCCATGGATTATGATATCCAGCTTGATACTATGGACTGAAAATCCATGGATTATGAGATCCAGTACTTGACATTATGGACCGCAAATCCATGGATCATGAGATTCAGTGTTTGGCAATATGGACTGCAAATCCATGGTTTGTGAGATTCAGCTTGACACTATGGACTGCAAACCCATGGATCATGAGATCCAGCTGTTGGCACTATGAAGTGCAAATCAATGGATCTTGAGATCCAGCTTGATACTATGGACTGCAAATCCATGGATCATGAGATTCAGTGGTTGTCACTATGGACTGCAAATCCATGGATTGTGAGATCCAACTTGACACTATGGACTGCAAATCCATGGATTATGAGATCCAGCTTGATAATATGAACTGCAAATCCATGGATCATGAGATCCAGCTTGACACTATCGACTGCAAATACATGGACGATGAGATTCAGTGGTTGACACTAACGACTGCAAATCCATGGATCAGAGATCCAGCGGTTGCACTATGATGCAAATCCATGGATCATGAGATCAGCGGTTGGCACTATGGACAAATCATTGAACTATGGACTCAAATCCATGGACATGAATCAGCGGTTGCACTATGAATGCAAATCCTGGACATGAGGTCCAGCTTGAAATATAGACTGCAAATCCATGGATCATGAGATTCAGTGGTTGGCACTATGAACTGCAAATCCATGGATTATGAGATCCAGTGCTTGCTAATATGGACTGCAAATCCATGGATTATGAGATCCGGCGATTGACAATATGGACTGCAAATCCATGGATCATGAGATCCAGTACTTGGCACTATGGACTGTAAATCAGTGGATCATGAGATCGGGCGGTTGACACTATGGACTGCAAATCCATGGATCATGAGATCCAGCGGTTGACACTATGGACTGCAAATCCATGGATCATGAGATCCAGTACTTGGCACTATGGACTGCAAATCCATGGATCATGAGATTCAGCGGTTGACACTATGGACTGCAAATCCATGGATCATGAGCTTCAGCGGTTGACACTATGGACTGCAAACCCATGGATCATGAGATCCAGCGGTTGACACTATGGACTGTAAATCCATGGATCATGAGATTCAGTGCTTGACTATATGGATTGCAAATCCATGGATCATGAGATTTAGTGGTTGACACTATGGACTCCAAATCCATGGACCATGATATTCAGTGGTTGACACTATGGACTCCAAATCCATGGACCATGAGATTCAGTGGTTGACACTATGGACTCCAAATCCATGGACCATGAGATTCAGTGGTTGACACTATGGATTGCAAATCCATGGATCATGAGATTCAGTGGTTGACACTATGGACTCCAAATCCATGGATCATGAGATTCAGGGCTTGACACTATGGACTGCAAATCCATGGATTATGAAATCGAGTCCCCTTCTCGCAATAATAATATTAACAGTGTGCCAGATAGGACTATAAACAGAGGTATCATTTTCGGTGTAATACAACAGGCATGCAATATAACCCTTGATGTCACGTTCTGGAATTTGCATATTGCCCTATCGTCAAACATATACATTGTCACGAAGTTGCACTAGATATTGTTAACTAATCCATTCTCGATCAGAAAATGTTGCGAAGTTTTGCTCACTTCTAGCACCTCTCTATCTAGCGCCTATGCAAGTTGCATTGTAGCTTGAAGGTGTTCATTTTAATGATAATAATTCAATGACTTGGATGATGTTCATGAATAACAAATAATAATGGAAGTCGCGATAGCGCAGTGGTAGAGAATGTAATGTATGAAAACAGATCTGCATAATTGTATAATAAGTTTTGCACGAATAATAAGTATATTGCATATGAATGTGGGTATATGTTTGTAGGAGTACACCTTCGAGGAAACTGAGACGACACTGCCTAGGTACACCAGGCCCGTAGCCTCACTGAAGCACATCGAGGCAGTTCCCTCGGTTAAAATTTCCAAAGCATCCAAAAAATAAATGAAAAATTAAATAAATAAAATGCAAAAAATCTCCCTTTGCTGAATAAAATGTTGACTGCTAGAGTTGAAATGTAAGTACATACGTCTAAACGCATTTTAATCAGAAAACGCAGGCATCGCTTTTATACCCCCAACAATTGTATAGGGAATATGCCCCCGGACCCCCTAGATTGCCTCGGTTGAAATTTGCCTCTGGCTACGGTACTATATCGTAAATAAATATACTTCAGTCATGGTAAACTTAAAGTAAATTTATTGATTCTTTAGTTTTTTACAAATTTAAAATGCCTGGTTAAATATAATACATGTATTTCAAAGAATTTCTTTTATTTCCTGACATCTCTACTGGATTATACTACTGGTGAGATTTGTATTATGATTGTATGTTGACCCTATTTACATTAGTTTGTATTATGATTGTATGTTGACCCTATTTACATTGGTTTGTATTATGATTGTATGTTGACCCTATTTACATTAGTTTGTATTATGATTGTATGTTGACCCTATTTACATTAGTTTGTATTATGATTGTATGTTGACCCTATTTACATTAGTTTGTATTATGATTGTATGTTGACCCTATTTACATTAGTTTGTATTATGATTGTATGTTGACCCTATTTACATTAGTTTGTATTATGATTGTATGTTGACCCTATTTACATTAGTTTGTCATTGCAACAAACATGTTATACGACATTTTTATATGATTATATTAGCTAAAATACTATGTGCCAAATATTTGGGAAAACAATATACCATAATATACAAAATTAATTTCTGTAGAAATGTGCTTAAACAGCGTACATACATACCATAGTAAAAACTGTATTCCGTTACTCTCTGTACAGGCACAGAAAAATAACTACAGCGGACCAACTCTTGGTCCTCGAGAGTCGCAATACAATCCTAGGGTGTTCGACGAAGAAACACTTCATGCTGGTGAGTTTATACATACTTATGTAATATATTTAACTATTTCTTTATTTATATAGGGTGACCTAATTAGTTCTGAACTAATCCTCCGTAAGTTCATGCACATAAGAACATCAACCAATCAAAATTGTTGTTATTTTGTTTTCATAATTCTACAACAGGTATTTGTTTTCAGAAAAAAATGATTTTGTGTAAAAATAAAATCGTTATGTTTCTATATTGAGATCATTAGTCGCTATTATTTTTCATTTATATCTTGTCGGGAGGTGCCGTAACTAATGTTGCTAGAACCTGTGGCCCGACCCATTTACCTTTCTTTAATGTGTCGTGTTATTTATTTTACAATGATTGCGAAACAAGTTTTAACAACTTATATTAATCAGGGATGAAAGCGTATCTATGTGGACACCTTAGTACCCGGAGAAACCCCACCTGTCCGATCTGGCGATCACCGTACCATCTCACATACTACCCGGTCCGAGGATCGAACCCAGGTTGCATTGGTGAGATGCGAGCGCGCTATTTATATGTAAAACGAATCGGCAATAAAATATGATTATAATCATAAATATCCTGTTAAATTATAGCATAAATGTATACAATAATAAAGCAAAAGTATGTCTAGCTACATCAATATACATGTTTAATAGCTTAAACAACAGCATAGATCAATCAAGTAATTTGATCGAAATACAAAACGACATAAGAATATTGGATTACAATCGTTATAATTATAGTAATATATACCCATTAAAAAGTTGTTTAAGCCATACTTGTTGCAACATTTTGTGGACGCAAAGTGTAGACTATTTTTTGTAGACTATCTTTGGACGTGAGTGTGTCTAAATATTTTACATCTAGTTAATGTCATATCTGAAGTAACTGTATATATGATAGGTGATGTTTAATTTAACCATATTGTATTGCCTATATATACATGCATATAGCTACACAACACTAATACAACATAACTAAAGCACATGGGTTGGGCAACAAGTTCTAACAATATTACACTAAGCCCTCCCTTAAATGATAAGTGATACCTTACTATTGCGAGTTTATATTTTCTAACAATATTTGATTCAAAATGATTCTTTTCTTGTATCATGTGAGGAATGCCTACGCCTTCATGATATCAGTATTGTCGGTCGTCTTGGAAACCATAAAACATTGTGCAGAATGTGATGCACTTTTGTTTCTCGGTTTGACACAGATGCACACAGTTAGAGTAGCAGATAGCTGAAACAATCTATCAAATGGTGATACAAGCACCATTCTTGGCACAAATACTTCTTAGATATTACTCTTTTGAAAATGTATGCGGGCCACTTGAAATTAAAGATGGCTGCCCATTTTTTCAAAATGGCCGCCATGCAGACATGTAAATGGGATATTTTACCACAGAAGCTCACCACTTTGATCAATTTGGATGATCTTGGTGTCTAAAAGTAGGTTTTTGACTACAGGAAAGCTACACATTCACTTCTAAGCCTTCTAAGGAGCCCCTTTCTATCATTTCTAGCAAAGGATGGTGAAAAAATATAGCTAGACCAGGACATAATTATGCTACAAAATATTTACATTTGAATTATTAGAATGTAAAACTGGAATGTTTTTTAAAGATTTATTTGGTGGATGTAACCGCCTCCATTTTGTTATGCTTGCTTAACTAAGCTATATATATACATCTGCATAATTAAATTCAATCAGTCCATACCAGGTTAGGCATGCTTGTCATTCAGATGCATTTGAACATGACCTAACCCTCACATTTACAGCTACATATTCTGGTACAGGTAAGACTGAATCGGTAGCATTTGCACCTTCCACGGCATTCCGACTACCATCCACACTTGGTTAGCTGTTGGCAACTCTCTGCAATAGGTGGAAGTGTTGTCCACAAGGCCTTCCATGTATCTCCACTATATGTTCATCCCCAGTCAGCAGGATTCTGTGTTTCTGGTTGGCGTAGTGTTGGCTGACTCCATATGCAGCCTGCTTGATATGCAGCACGCTTTGCATGCTGAAGTAGTGCTGCACTCGTTGGAGAAATGCGTCATAAGACCTCTGCTTCCGAGAAAAATATCCAGTCTGGCATCATCAACACGTGCAACTGTGCTGCACCTGTCATACATTGTCGCCACAAACTTTCCCAGAACATCCAGATTATCCTCATCAACTGTTGGTGGGTACTGGCTGAGCTTGGCAAACGCATCAGACGCCTCAGTGTTTCTATTCTTGGAGGCATGGTGGGCTGACCAGGTCACGTTCACTGCCCCATCTGTTTCTTTAGTCATACTGACTTTCTCCAGCCACTCTTACTCCAGTGCCAGTAGTGGTCCTAACAGAGTGGTGCCTGGATTTATCTCCTCACCATTGCTCTGTGGAGGAGAAGGATTCTTCTTGGTGAAGAAGGCTGGGCGTATAATGGTAAAGGAATCAGGCAGTTCTGGAACTGTCTTCACTTTCTCCTCAACAATTCTTAGATGTTCACGGTATTCACCCTGGTGGTCTTTGGTCGGGTGTTGGAAAGCTGAGATGCTGGTGCCATTGAGAGGTTGTTGCGGTTGTTGCAGTGGGGTTGTTCTCTCCTCAGAACATGTGGGCAGACCACCCCACCATCTTTGTACCTGTTGACTGTTGCATCTCCGAGCTGTGCAGACATTTCCAGTACTCTGTCATACGAAATGCTAAGGCCATGTTCACGGAGCATTTTCACCAGCCTCCTCTTCTTAAATTCATAGTCTTGGCATATATGGACATTTCCACGTAGACAGGGAATGTTGTGTCCAGATTCGTTGGCATGCCTGTGAGTTGATGCTCCTTCCTTATATCTTGCATATCAGTTGTACTGCAGGAGCTGTGCAAAGGCAAGGACTGACTTGGAGGCACCAAATCTCAGTTGTGATTTGATATTAGCTCCGTGTTCAATCATGCCCACATATTGAAGAATGCTGGGTGGAATGGCCTCTTCAATACATCCCTCATGGAGGAAAACTTGTGGTCCAGTATGTGTCTCCTCAAGATCTTGGCTGCTTTGGCAAGTGTCATGACATCACTGAAATCAGAGGCTTGTGACAGGGCAAAGCCTACATCTTTTTGGAAAGCCAGCAGGACATCTGTTCCCTTCTTGTGAGCTTCCAGCTCAGGTATTTCGGCTAACAGCTTGTCCTTCAGTCTGGTGGAGTTAACATCTGGTGTCTCCATCTCCAGCTGTTCTAGACGCTGTCTGTACAGGTTGACCATATCTGCAAGCCTGAATATTGCAGGTTGCCCAGAGCTTGATTTGGTCTCCACTATGTAGGTTACTAGCTCTGAAAATGCCAGTGGGTAGATATCCTGGCTATGACTCTGCTTCCTCTTTTCAACATTTCTCAGGTAAGCTCGCTCTCTCTTTCTCTCATCTCTCTCTACTCTCTACTCGCTCCTCTCTCCTCTCTCTCCACTCTCCTCTCTCTCCTCTCTCTAGTTATTACTACTATTCAGTGTACATGTAGGTACTACTACTCATACAAGGAGAGCTTGATAGTGCTATTGCAGAATATATTACAGTATACAGCATATAGAGAGTACAGTAGGTAATAAGTACAATAAACATACTGTAAGTAAAGCGTATTTAGCCGACACTGAACCACATTGTGAGTTTCACAACAGTGTGATGTCACCAGTGTGCCCTGGATGTGATTTGACATCCAATCTTTTCTGTCTCTCTCCTCTTCCCCCGTGGGTATGCGTCCAAATCAGTTCTCTTCCTGGGATACAGTCTATACAAACAGGCATGCTAACTAGAGTAATCTTAGTGGATTATTTTTATCTAAGCTCAACTTAAGACAAAAGTAAGCTTCTGAGAGATTTTAGAGTGCATGATTTGGAATCTACATGGTCAAACATGTATAGTGTGATGCCAGAATCAGCATATTGGGCATGTCTTTGCATATTTATTGCAAGAAGTAATATCTGTGTACAAGATATGGCGGCCATCTTGATAATCGGCAGCCATCTTGAATTTCAAGTGGCCCGCGTACGTTATCAAAAGAGTTATGTCTAAGGAAAACCTGTGCCAAATTGTGTGCTTGTATCACCATTTGAAAGATTCCTCTGAAGTATTATATTATCTGCTGCACTAAGTCTGTTTCTGGGATATACTTCGTGTTAAGCTGGATGTAGAAAGTTGGCGGCTGTTGGGAGGTTTAACAGGAAATATGATTTAACTATCGTGGTTGTATTTGTAAATGTAAATGGAAGAACTCCAGAATTCCGATATGTGTTGCTTATTGTTAGCTTAAATTCCCACCAAACAGATTAGGAGGTCATATGGCGACTTTCCAAGATCATAATTTAAAATCGACGTGCCATAATTCTAAAGAAATATATCGGATCGGATCTTTCAAATAATTGAAAGAAAACAAAACAAACATTAGTTACCACGTGTACCTAAACTCCGGAATTATGCTGTGCGTAATGGCTTTATACGAGTATGACGCAGTTTAAAGAATACGGGGGTGTGGCTTTGTCTCCAACCCTCTCCCTCATCCATACACATTTAAATGTGGCTGATTTGCCGCTGACCTGTATATCATTGTAAACTATCATCACTGATGGTCACGGGTTCGAGCCCCGCTCGAGCCCCGTGTCTCTTCATATGAAAAAGTTGGCAGTTTCTTATGGCGATTGGTGCACCAAACGTGTTGTTAGATTCTTCTTCGGTGCCTGTTAGAATACCGGACTTTAAACCCAATATATTTAGTCTTCGTAAAATGAGGACCCACCAGTCTGTGTCCTGTGTAGAAATCAACCTCATTACCACTTTCTTCATTCAACACCTCCAATGCATGTAACATCATGAGAGTGTCTGCTTCCTCGTGTCTGCTGATGTCTGTGGTTGGGTGGTAAGTTGGTAAGGACGTTCATGCGTGTTGCTGTAATTACTGGCTTCTTACCAGTGCTATTGCTTTCTCAGCTAAGAAGAAGGTAACCTGATCTTTAGTCTTCTTGCTAGACAGAAACTTTGTTTTGTCCGTTATAGGAGTGGAATTCTCAATATGTAGGTGTTCACTAGGGCAATCCTTCCCGTATCTGATGTCGTCCTTGATTTGTAATTTCTTGACATTGTCAAACATTATGCGTCCACCAGTGTATTCCTTGAGCATGGCATCAATATTATTAGCAAAAGCTTTGCCAAGATCTTCACAGGACTTATATGTGACTGCATGCACCAACGCCTGAACAACTGTCATGGCATCTATAATGAGGTATCTATCGTTGATGTTGGATGTAATAGATTGAGTGTCATTTCTAATAGTTATATCTCCAAGACTGTCTAAGGCATGGATGAGGTCACTTTTAGTATTGGAAAACAGAAGACTTCCATCTGGGTTCATAAACATGGGATTTACATTCAGAAATTCGTACTGAGAAATTGCTGACTGGAGGTCAAAGTCTCGTTCTGATCTGGCAATAACTAAGAGTCTGGAGAAAAGTGTAGTTGTCGACTTTAGCTGATACTCTTTGGTGTTACTTTTGATAGTTATCTTCTTGGACAGATCATCCCAGTTTTTATATTTCAGTTTGGTCATACGGTCCCACAAGTTTACATCTCCACGTATACGGTTTTCGACAAATGATTCCGTTGCATGTTCTCCTCGAACCTCTAAGTTAAGAACACTTTCCTATGTTTCGTTTCCCAACACTTTCTTGCTCATGCAGTTAAATAGATGTGCTTCTTTGTCTTTGAATAGCTTCATTGGCTCTAAGACCAGCTTAAGGGATTCTATATTCCCCTTTCCTGCCGTTCTACTAGAGTATGTGAGGAGATGTGCACTGGATCAGGACTGTGTGGAAACTCGGACACTCCTAGAATGTCTCTGGTTTCTTGAGACAGATGGCCTAGTTCAGGAGCAGCAAGGCAGTACTTCATTAGGGTTGCTGGCTTATTGGTAATCCCTCGTAGACCACCTTCTCCTTTCAGGATATTATTTTCGTGTTCCTGAGCTTGGTCTACACTAACACTTGTGAATGGGGCTTTCTTTTTTGTCACAGCAAACTCACCTGCCATGAGCCTGTTCCATATATCAGGGTCAGTACCTTTAGCTGAATATGCACGTGCAGTGAATTCCACAATATTCTGAGCATAATCCAGTCTGTTGTAGGCAAAAAGGTATGTGGAAAGTGTTTCCAAAGATGCTAAATACAAGGGTAAGTTGGGATCCTTGACAGATCGCTGGAAATTCAGAAGTGTATGGACTTGGCGCATGTACATACAAATCCATCTATACATAGGAAATGCTTCATGGCACTTGTCAAAATCATCCAACTGTTTCTCTATATTTATGTTTTCTATCTGTACCATCAATCCTTTGTGAGCATTTTGAATAGCTGTTCTGTCAACAAGGTCACCTCTACATACATCAGCCAATTCACTCAAGCTACCATTTATTATTTGATTGACAACAACTGAGCTGTACAGTCCCGATTGAACCCAGGTCTCATCGATACCACTATGCTCTATATTCTTCCCTAAACACCTGACAGCACAAAGACTGGCGTGGAAGGGGCCACGCAATATCCACCACTTGTCCTTGTACTGGTCACTGAGATGCTCGAGTTTAACTGCCATTTTGTAGAGGTCCATATCAAAAGTAACCATGACCTTTCTATTGTTCTCAGGACATACAACTCTGTTTAGCTGATATAAGTTTTCTAATGCTGTCACCAGTGTGGACAACTCATGTTAATGTTTATTGTCTGTTCATCTTAAATGTAATATAAAATAATTAAAACAATTGTACAATAACATTGTCAACATTCAGTAACATTTTAATAGCATTCATTCATATCTTGTTAAACACCTCTATAAAACATGTTAAACCATCATCTTAGTACACTTTATATTAGTTTGATGTGTTCTGCAATATTGTTAATGCAATTTTTCTGATTCACAGACCCCTAAAATGTGGGTATAGGTGCCAAAATCAAGGCCCTATATCATCTACAAGTAGAGATAATGTCCAAAATAGGTTTGGCCGCCAATATAGTGATTGAATAAAATGTATAAAATACTTTTTTTACTCTTTGGTAACTAAATAACATAAATAACAAAAAATCAAACTTGAGCAAAATTTCCCACAACTATTTTAAAATCTACAAAATGTACCACATCTGTAAGGGTTTTTAGGGTTCAAGAACACTTACTAACCAAGTACTTCAACTGTTATGGGGGAGGGCACCTGTGTTTGTTTCACAACTACATTGATGTACTTTACACGCATATTTGACTGTGTTACATAACTTAATTATCAAAACGGATGTACATAGTATAAAACACAATTGACAACAGTAGGGTTCATCGATATATAGTTAAATAGTTTAAAAATAAATGTTAATGTGTTACAAATTATGTAAATAATACACTCATTTCTAATTAATTAATAATACACACACTTTTCTCAAAATGTATGATGATGTATGTTGGATTTATTGTAACCACCATGTTAGGTTTATGGCGATGAACATACTGTATGTTTATGCCAAATAA
>CM026391.1:51849714-51873167 GCA_014843695.1 Archivesica marissinica
TAAGCCATGTTAGCTTACTTTATAATGAAGCAGTATATCTGGTTGCCAGGGTGTATTTGAGATGCTGAGATATTATGAAGCCAGTGGCAATCTCTTACAAGAACAAGCAGGTATTATAATGTTTTGGGAGAGCTGGTCATATACCTTAATTCTATGTTTAATTGATGCTTTCTTTACAGTTGAAGCTGATTGGAGGTTCTTGTAAATTGAGGACAAAGAAAAAATTAAACCTTAAGTCAGGTATGGACAGTTGGTTTCGATTAATCTTTACACATAATTATAAAAACTTGCAATCAGATGGCCCATTTGGTGCATCATGCGTACTATTGTCCATAGAAAACATAAAACAAACCGAAAGCGTCTTCAGACATTTTACATGCGTCACACACAAAGTATGCATTCATCATTGACCACTGACAAGCCGACCACACATTCATCCACGTTTGCAAACAAGGCTAACATAGCTACATACAGGATCACTGACAAACCCAGCAACCAGTCATCTAAGATCACAGACACACTCAGGAAGGATTCATCCAAGATCACAGACAACACCAAAACACCTTCAACCAAGATCACAGACAAACTCAGGAAGGATTCATCCAAGATCACAGACACACTCAGGAAGGATTCATCCAAGATCACAGACAACACCAAAACACCTTCAACCAAGATCACAGACAAACTCAGGAAGCATTCATCCAAGATCATAGACAAACCCAGCACACATTCAACCAATATCACAGACAAACCCAGCACACATTCAACCAAGATCACAGACAAACTCAGGAAGCATTCATCCAAGATCATAGACAAACCCAGCACACATTCAACCAATATCACAGACAAACCCAGCACACATTCAACCAATATCACAGACAAACCCAGCACACATTCAACCAATATCACAGACAAACTCGGCGCACCTTCAATCAAGATCACAGACAGACTCAGGAAGCATTCATCCAAGATCATAGACAAACCCAGCACACATTCAACCAATATCACAGACAAACCCAGCACACATTCAACCAATATCACAGACAAACTCAGCGCACCTTCAATCAAGAACACAGACAGACTCAGGAAGCATTCATCCAAGATCATAGACAAACCCAGCGCACATTCAATCAATATCACAGACAGACTCAGGAAGCATTCATCCAAGATCATAGACAAACCCAGCACACATTCAACCAATATCACAGACAAACCCAGCACACATTCAACCAATATCACAGACAAACCCAGCACACATTCAACCAATATCACAGACAAACCCAGCACACATTCAACCAATATCACAGACAAACCCAGCATAAATTCATCTAAGATCACAGACGACTCATGGATACATTCACCTGAGATAACACTCGACGCCAGTAAATATTCTACCAAAATCAAAGGCAAATCCAGCAACTATTCTTCAAACTCTGCAAATAAACACATAACTCCTTCCTCTAATGCTGATTACAAGCATAGCTCACCTCCATATGTTGAGCGTAATGACACAACAACAACTGATACAACAACAACTACTGCACATAAGCAAACATCATCTTCATCACTTTGTAATTGTAAATGCAACAGTTGGCAGGACAATGGGCCAATGGTGGCATACGATTCATGCAATCACTGGTACCATTATAAATGTATTCTAAGACGGCAGAAACGACTGAATGAAAGTTTCTTCGATGATAGTAGTGTTAAATTTATATGTGGTGGACAAACATGCAAATTTCATAATAGTATATTAGTTGTCAACGGTAAATATATTCCTTTGAAGAAGTTTTTGTTGATCAATATTATTCCAGAAGTAAATGTCCCAAATTATGTACCAAGCTCACCATCCTTGTTGCATGACAATTCCAAAACAATCAGCGAGTCTGTAAAT
Organism: Archivesica marissinica; assembly: GCA_014843695.1. NCBI lineage: Eukaryota > Metazoa > Mollusca > Bivalvia > Venerida > Vesicomyidae > Archivesica > Archivesica marissinica. The sequence goes on from CM026391.1 coordinate 51,851,609, forward strand.
ACTGATTGCCCACACAGCTTAAAACAAATCCAAGAACAAGCTCTTGATTTGTGTAAAATTATTGACGGTATTGGAGAATTTTCGGTAAAAACGAAATTATATTATGAAGGAGCAGTGAACAATTTATTGTGTCAGCTTGAAAAAGTCACTTATGTTAGTGATGGGCAAAGTTTTATTCTTAAGAACCGTATTATAGCCATGCTTGAACAAACAATTAAGTTACTTGAAACTATTCCAAAAGAAAACCACAATTATTTCACACCATCACCACCACTTCCATCTGTAGCATCGCTTCCATTAGAGTGTGTGTCAGTTGCTGAAGGATGTGATTATTCTGATGAAAGTGATGATAATGGCGTAGTTAATACTAGTAACACAGACGACGCCCCATTATCACACGAGACTATATCTGAAATTCTTGGTGTTAAAGTCCCAGAAAAATATTTTACCTTTGACAAGCTTAAATCCAAATCTGTCACATTTGACTTTGATCCTCAAATATTTCATACACTAAAATCTACTCAAAGAAAGAGATGTTTTGCTGATAATTCATGGCAGAGTTATTTTATGGATGGAATTCGACAGAGTAATCCATACTGTGTTTTTATGTTTAAAAATCATTGCGTATCTGCTGCTAAAATAAGAAACCGTAGAGTAAATTCCACCATATTTAGAGCTAAAGCAATGTGTAAATTTATAGACTGTACATGCAAAGTAAATATTAAAATGTTTTCTGAAACACTAGTCAATATTTCATATACAGGCCATGTAAAACATGACATCTGTGAACAGCATTCCCGTCCTCTCTCTGGTAAAATTAGGGATCAGATTAAGGATACCATGAGAAAAGGTGAAAAACCGCTTAATGTATATTTGGAAAAAATGGATAAAATACCTGCAGAAGAACTAGTGGCTGGTAATATGGGCACTTTAGGTCACAATACAAGAAAGATAGCTCAAGTAGGTGTTGAAGCTCGCCACGTTGGTCGGTATGACCCAGATTTAGTAAAAAGTTTAATTATGCAGAAGAATTCAAATGGTTTCATCCAAATAATTTGTGCATCTCCAATGTATATTTTGTACTGGAGTGATTATGGATTGAAACTTTTTAATCAGTTAGCTTCTAAACACATATTATTTTGGGATGCAACAAAACTGTTGTAAGAAAGAGCGATGATAAAAAAAGATTTCTGTATTATGAATTATCTGTGGCTCACCCTATTGATGGAAAAATGGCCATACCTGTCTCTGCTATGTTGAGTGAAGATCAGACTCTTACAACGGTTTTAGACTGGATTCGTTCTTTTAGACATGCTGAGAAGTCAATGTTTGGCTATAATAAAGCAGTGAATCACCCAAAAATTATATTAAGTGACCAGTCAATGGTCTTTATTTTATCAGCTCTGAAAGAATTTAATAATGAAGACTTATCAGATTTTCTTAAAAGAGCTTATGCCATAGCAAAAGGGGAAGCATCTGTTTCTGATACCAAGAAAGCCATCGTACATCTATGTAAAAGTCATTATCTGAACTCTGTAAAAAGATACTTAAGAAAAAAAGAAGTTTCTATTCAAAAACGAAAAGTATTCTTGTTCATGATTGGTCTCTTGATAAACTTTCATAAAGTGTAATGACTTGAGTGATTTGAAGGAGCTTTTGTTTGACATATTTCTTGCACTGTCTTGCAAACAATTTAATTCCGAAACAAGACCATTTATTCAAAGACTTTTAACCAAAATAAATCATTTTGAAGTTAGTGCATACTCTGATTCTGACTACAAAGAAGATGACACCAGTACTATTGGTATAGAGTACAACTCCAGTATGTATTCTGAAGAAGATTTTCAGATAATTGGTACGGAATCTCCTTTCAAAACATTAGGATTTCACATACACGAGAAAGCATCCAAGTACACCTTAAATATTCAAGATAAAAGCTTACTGTGTAATACCTATTATTGTCCAGTATTTTTAGATTATCTTTTGAAAAGTGTTGTCCCCATATATCCATTATGGTCGTCCCTTCTTCTTGGCAATTTGCAAAGATTTAATCCGAGTTATGTTGCTAGTCCAGAAGAGTTTCCTTCCAATACAACTACTAGTTTAATAGAAAACCGTTTTAGAATCTTAAAACATTTGTCTTTAAGAGGAAGAACCCAACATAGAATTGATGAATTTTCTGAGGCACTTGAGTTTCATACTGTTGGTATTCAAAAGAAGTCCGCATTGGAATGTCTAAAGACTAAAACAAGTGTTTATAAACCAAGGAAAAGGAGATCAGATACTTCTTGTAATAGCAATGAGGAACGAACATCCAAAAAATGTAAGCAAACAAATTTAATAAAAGAGCAATGGAATAAGTATAAAGAACAACCTGATAATTTAAAAAAGAAAAAAGTAGGAACTTACCAAAAACCACCAAAAAGGAAACTTTCATTATCTAGTCGGGCTAGCTCAAAAGAGGGCGTAACCTAGTACTGCATGCAAAAGAAATGTTTCTTACGATTTTGATACGAGGCATACCTCTAATTTCACTAACTAAAAGTTGCATATCCTATGTTGGGGGGAAGTTTGTAAAAATGGCTCATACATAAGAGCACCCTAAAATAAATAAAACTACTGGGTTAGATGATGGTATGAAGAAAGGTAACAGTTTAATGTATATTAAGACATTTATTTTCGTTTATGATGACCGTAGAATATTCACAGTAGATTTTCGGTACATTAGGCTTGTACTAACCTAAACCAAATTCTCTGAAATCACAATTTCATGTTCTAAACGGGGTTAAATTACCCCACCCACTTGTATTGTAATTGTGTTTATTCACATAAGACTCATATACTCTAATGTATAATTTGATATAGATGCTGTGGAATCTAGAAACACTATTAATTACACAAAACAAGAACATAACACTACACACGTTCGCTATATTGAGATTCCGCTATAGCACTTGTATAGATAAACCTTGTGACAATACATAGTACACGTATTGGTATTAACATGTCAGTATTTCAAATATTAAACTGTATATACATGATATATAACAAACAATTAAAAAAACTCTTGAGTTCCAGCTTGCCTAACTGTAATGGACGCCTTGCCATACAAGTTGGGCGATATGCCCTTGAAATGGTGGACCCTAGCTGTCCCTCCTAGGGGTCACCCACCCAACCCCCAATTGTTCTGGAATTTCGTTTTAACATTTATATATGGTTTCAACTATATCTACCAACAAATATGTCATTATCTTTCTAGACAAACTAACATATTATAAGTCAGATTAACACGTGACTTGATCCTACTGACGTGAAGCGCAAACTGTGCCCTATTATAGTAATTGTTCTTGAAGAAAGTGCAACACTTACACCTACTTGGAGCACTGTAACTGAATATACATTAATAACTATTTGTTAATTCTAATAAAGAAACAAATAACTTATTCTGTGTTGTTACTGTTCACGCAATATCTTAATCACTGTCATCCATATCAACATCTGCTAATGTATACGAGTTTGTACAACCGATGCCTCTACAGTCACCACAACCAACCGAACACTTTAGGCCATGTTTTCGGCAACTACAGCGTCTTGAGTCACAATTTGTTTTGCAACTGCATCTGATTATATGGAGTAGTTTCTCTGGGGCTGGTGGACGATCTGTTTTAGTCGGTAGCAACTTGTTGTCTACAATCTCCCAACCCCAGTCTAGTGGATTGAGGGAGTCATTACCAGTCCATGTCTGTACTTGGAGGTACACTCTGTATATATGGTATACCGCGGCTGCAGCGGTAGGTGGCAGAGAATGGACTTGAATGCATGTTGTGCTCGCCATTACCTTTCTTGCAACTGTTCTATATCGCAACAAGTTTAAGCCATCTTCAGGCAAACCACCAAATAGGTACATCAACGCTTCTTGTCCTAACTTGGACACTTCTTCTTTCGATTCTGCCTTCGTGAAGCACTCAGCAGTTTCATGGAGGTTTGCGTTACGAATGAATGCCTTCAACGCAGTCTTGGTATTGAGCGTCACCGCCTGTTGAGATCTTTTGAAAGAATATCTATCGATTTTGTTGCCAATCATATTTTCAATGGCAGCATTTCCGATGTCCTTTGCAGCATCTACATTTACGCCAACATCTGCAGTAACTCCAGTTTCGATATTGCGCAGCGATGTTTCAGAGTCTTCAAAAGGGTTTCGTTCCATAAGAAAGGTAACCAGTGTATTTGTATCTTTTTCGTCTCTCAATAGACGCGACTTACCTACTTCCCTGTGCTGTCCACTTGTTTCATACATAGTTTTACAAAATTCTTGCATTGCGTTGTTCATCTCTGCACTAGCCGGCATTGAGAAAAGCCACTTGGTCCTCTGTAACTCGGTCATTCCTCTTCCTCGTGTCAGTCCCCCAGTTGTCTTCAATGATCTCATCAGAATTTGTTCGATAACCAGATCGGTAGAGAGTCCTGCCCAATATCTATCGGATCTTCTAATAACGTGGTTACCGGATAGAAAAGCCGAATATACGTCTGGGTGTTCTTTCTCAAGATCCAACATTTTCTGCAGGTATAAGTAGGCAGACTTCAAGTATAAATTATGACCCGAGGCAGCAAAATATGGTAGCATTTTCTTTACGGTAGATAAGTGCAGCTCCCAATTACCTGTCCTCTCTGCCCTAATGAATTGCTGAAGTATGGCAATCATATCCATGTACTGTAACCATAGCTTTGCTGTACGATTAGTTTCCAGAATTTTCCTCTGCACACCTAACATTTTACAAATACTTTGTAAATTAGCGTTCTGACAAATAGTATCAATATTTGTTTCTTCTTGTGCAAGCTGATAATATACATGTGCAAGGGAATGAAGCTGTACATTATCAGTCATGTGCTTCTTTGCACTGTATGTTTGCTCTTGCTGAGGATCTGAGTTTTCTTCGTCAGTTTGATTAGCTTGGTCAAACTCATTTTCTTCTACATTTGGTGTGTCTATTCCGAATAATTTGTAAACTAACAAAGCATAAAGCGCTGCGTTTACAAGGAAGTGACCTCTTAGAGCTCTTGCAACTGCTTTTCCTGATAACATGTGTACTACGGCGTTTGGGGCATACACAAGTTCCAATGCTTCCTTCAATCCAGAACCTGCCATCAAGTGTCCAATACTCCCAATGAAACTCATTTCTGTATGGAATCCGCCTAAGCGTAATACGATATTATGCAATGGGCTTTGCTCACATTGAGAACTGATGATATAAGATGCCTTCTGATACAATGGCTGATCAAATGTTATAATGGGAGTAACCCCATACTTAGCAGACTGGTCACAAACAAAGTGTAGTGTAGAATTTATACACGATACATCGCTAGGATTCATATCTATCATTGGCATGAATGTTACACTTGATTTGGCTGGATATGTATTGTTCCCAGATGATTCAAACATCTGCATAAATCCGGACCAGCTTGGTCTTGATGATCGCATTGGCCAGACAATATTTGTAAATGCATCAAAATATGAGTGGGCATCATCGCCGTCATGACATACATCCAATTTCAAAAATGTAGCGACTGACAAATCCCCTTCATGACATTTGAAGTACTTGATATCAATTTTACCAATGGCGGAAAGCTCATCAGCAGATACATCTGATCTTGGAATTGGAATATGTACAGATGATCCAGGGGTGGAGCATGCAATAATACCCATTCCGTGGAAGGTGTTATGACCATCTAAAGTTCTGATATTGTGGTCCACATTGTCAGCCACAAACTGAAGGAAACGACCGGGAACGAAGTCAGGTATGGATGTATTCAAAGCTGCAGCTGCATTTGACTCAAACTTTTTAACTTCCCAGTAAGAAGAACAAAATCCAAGACTATTCAGCGTCTCAATGAGGAACTTGGAACCAAAATGGTGGTGGAGTTGTATGCCTAGACCAATTGGAAGAGGAGCCAGTATACCCTTAGGCCTACATGCCTGTACTATAGCTTGGCCAATAGCTGCCACTCTTGTGCTGATATCTTTGCCACTAACTATTTTATCCATGAAAAGTTGTAAGCTGCTAGGCAGAAACTTTGTATTATCTTTGACAGAAGATACTGTTGAAAATGGCGGATAAAACATTGTTGATGTTTCCAATAAAGAAATGTCATTCTTAATCAAATTTGCAGCAGTTGCAATTATATTATTCTTTTCTTCTTCGGCTGAGATAGTTTTAGAACGACTGTAAAATGTGTGTATAATCGATGCTGCTGTTTGTTTCAGTGTCACAATATCACTTTTACCGTCTACCGTACTTATTACTATTGAGTCACCAACGTGCTCTATAATCTTTTTCTTTATATGTTTGCAGCTATACGCAGTATTATCACACAAATCAGCCATCATCGTAGCTAAGTCGTTGATAGTAATAATCTCATCTACAGAGTTGGCGACATGTTCAAGCACTTTATTAAAAGCTAATATCTGCTGTTCATTACGTGACCGCGATGGACTTTTCTTGACTGAAAGTGATTCTGTATTATCTTGAAAATACTTTGGAATTTGTCGTCGAGTCCTAAAATTGACATTGCATGTTTGGTGGTAAACTGCTTCTGCTGCTGGAAGATCTAAAGCAAGAGAAAGTCTACTTAATACATCAGTCGCCCAGTCGTCTTTTCTTTCAGTACATATACTGGTAACAGTGTTCTGAAAAAGTCAAGACTGCGCACTGGAAACACATCATATCCACGTATTTTTGCATTTAGTTTAGCATTTTTAGTACAAAATAGACATTTAGTCTTGAAGTCAAAAGAAACTGAAGAACGTAACGATCTTGATGTAACATCATTATTGTTGAAGTCATTGTTGGATACAGTATTACGTGAGTGTATATAATCTCTCCTGCACTGCACATGCACATTTTGTCCTTTAGTTGTCACTAAACTAGGTCTTTACTCGTTTTATTAATACTATCACTTCCCTTTTCACCAAGGCACACTATCGGTTGTCCATCTGTAAGCTGATGTTCACATATAGGGCACTCTTCCATTATTCGCCCAATACTGAAATATATGAACATTAAAATTGATTAACCTCTTTTATTAATAAGTGTGCATTTTATCTGTCTTTACGAGAAACTCACCTTAATAAATACATGTTATCAAAGAAACAACGATACATGACATGAATATGTTAATGTGAAATATCTACATGTATTTACCTTTGTGGTTAACTTTTCAGATTAATACTATCACTCCAGGGCACACTACCAGTTGTACATCTGTCAGCTGCTGTTCACACACTCCAGGGCACACTATCGGTTGTACATCTGTCAGCTGCTGTTCACACACTCCAGGGCACACTATGGGTTGTACATCTGTCAGCTGCTGTTCACACACTCCAGGGCACACTACGGTTGCTTACATCGTGTCAGCTGCGGTTCACACACTCCAGGGCACACTATGGGTTGTACATCTGTCAGCTGCTGTTCACACACTCCAGGGCACACTATCGGTTGTACATCTGTCAGCTGCTGTTCACACACTCCAGGGCACACTATGGGTTGTACATCTGTAAGCTGCTGTTCACACACTCCAGGGCACACTATCGGTTGTACATCTGTCAGCGGCTGTTCACCACCTCACGACCACCCCCGCACAACTCCACACCTTGCCAACTCCAATCTTTCTCTCTTTCCCCACCTCTCCACCCTCCCCCCCCGCTCCACCTTTGTTTTTCCTTTTTTCCCCGACCCCCCCCCCCCAAGGGCCATACGGTTGTCAGCTGGCAGCTGACTGTTCACACACTCGCAGGGCAACACTATGGGTGTACATCTGTAAGATGTGTTCCAAACACTCCAGGGGCACACTAGGGTGTACATCGTAAGAGTGCGTTCACACACTCCAGGGCACACTATGGGTTGTACATCTGTAAGCTGCTGTTCACACACTCCAGGGCACACTATGGGTTGTACATCTGTAAGCTGCTGTTCACACACTCCAGGGCACACTATGGGTTGTACATCTGTCAGCTGCTGTTCACACACTCCAGGGCACACTATGGGTTGTACATCTGTAAGCTGCTGTTCACACACTTCCATTACGCTTCCAATACTGCAATATATGCACATACCTTTGTAGTTAACTTTGCATATTCGTAGCACAATGAATGCACTGGACATTATTACAATCAAGCATATGGACAGCAAATCAGCATTCACCTTAACTAATAGGTTGATGATAGTTATAATCCCATCTACAGAGTATTTACTTACATGTTCAATATATAGAGTGTTTGAATCACGTCGACTATTTCACATTGGAGTCATAAATCCTAAAGTCTAAAATGTGTATAAGCTTCAATACATAGTGTAAAGCAATACTTATGATAGTAAATATCACAAACTGTGCAAGAAAATCGTACGTTTGCAGAAAACTCACGTCCACAGTAGTTTCTTATTTATTCCATGATGGCCTTTATCCGCTTCCGTAGATTTTATTTTTGGTCAAACCATACCAATAAATTGAAAATCAAAGAACACTTTTTCCTCCCGATATAGATAAAACATTACTACAGTTGATATACTTTAGCATATACCGTATATAGGATGCCTACAAGAAAGCAACATAATGTGTTAGCTCACTCGTGCACCCGTGAATGACGAAGGAAACGCACGGCTAAGTTCAAGTCATGTGCATTTCTTGTTTATTTCTTTTTTTGTCAAATATTCCTCCTCAGGTCAGTTTCTTATGTTGATATATAAATATGTTGATGAAATAAAAACAACTTACCCGAAAAGTATCATCAAATATCCCCTGCCAAGCCGCTAAGCAGACATAAATCACATTGTTTACTCTTTCAAGGTTGAAAAGTCGCGGCGCGAAAGTTACCGAATGACGTCATTTTCAAGCGTCTACCAAACATTTATTGATAAATGTCTGATCAAAATGTGTGTATGGTGTGCTGTTTTGGCTATCAAGAAATTTGGACATTTACAAAAGTTTAACGAGCGATATTGTTTTAATTACATGCGCGATTGTTTGCAACTTTTATTTATAAGTGTCTGGAATCATACTAATTCGCCCATTATTGAGACATTTTCTTTTGCAGACAGTTCAAGCTAATAACCCAGGCTTACTAGTATAAGTAAAGAATCTAATAAATTTGATAATACATTAGATGAGGATGTTGTTGAACATGATTTTATTAATAATGTGTATGACAATGATGATCACATTTACATAGCTACTAGGGAAAAAAACAGAAATATTAAGGGAAGTAGCTCAAAATTTATTGTTTCTTGTTTCTCTAAACGAAGCGTTAATGATATCAATAAATTAAAAAATTTCGGACAAACATGCTGGTTTAATTCGGTTGTACAAGCATACTTTTATACAAGACTTGCTAATGAAATAATGAAGAAAGATGATATAATTTATACAATTGACAGCTTTCCTAAACCGTCGGAGTTAGCTTGTGAGAAAATCAGAGATATTTGGATTTTCATGAACGAAAACAAGGGTGTACCCGTCCCAGTTATGTTATTGAAGAGGGCTTTGCTGAAGATATGTTTAGCAGTTAATACCTTCAGTCAAGATAATCAGCAGGATGCTCATGAATTTATCACTAATATTATTAATGAAATGTCCGATTCAACTGGAAATTATTTTAAAATAGTACATTCGCGCAAGTGTACACGCTGTACTGAGGTCACTGCCCATGTTAGCAATGAAGGACACAGTCTGTTCCTTCATTTGGAAAAGTCTTTACCTAACCTATCCATTCAAACTTTGATTGATAATTATTTTTTGATATCTGAAGAGGCTATATTAGAATGCAGAAACTGTAGAAAGGAAACTAAACATATAATTCACAAATCTGTTAAATCAGTACCAGAAACGTTTGCTATTGTATTAGGAAGATATCACCAGTCAGCTGGTGTTGTTAGGAAACTTCATACACCTGTCATTGTAAGTAATAATATATCTTTGTCTCATTTGTCTACAAAAGATATTTCTTATGAATTTGTAAGTGCAATCTGTCATAAAGGTTCCAGCATGCAGAGGTCATTATGTGTCCGTCATAAAATCTGGAGAAAAATATATCCATTGTGATGATTGTGATATAAGTGAAGTAATGCTTGATAAAATTGGATCTGTAGCATATGTAATTATGTATAATAGAAGTATGAAACCACTTCCACAGATTTTCAAAGATATGATAAAATGCCTGTTGCATACAGATGTATTAAAGAGAATTATTCGTGATGATCAGTTTCAACATATAGATCTTGAAAAACAGTATTTCGTTAAATCATTGCTTAATAATGGATTGTCTGTAGAGTTAGAAAAAATACTTGAAAATGACCTTAGTCTTATAATTGAAGAGAAAATTGGTATAGACACTAACATCACAGCTCATATAGAAATGATGTACTGTATTTTCATTGATTATCTTCTTGGTAACAATTGTGATAATTGTAAGAATATGAAAAAGGAATATTTCCAACTGAATTCTGTAGAATTATTGATGTGTGAACAATGTTCAAATGTTATTAAAGTAAATCTTCATACTTCCATTATATATGTGGACATTCCAATAACGGACAAACAACATATGTATTCACAATCAATAAAAAACAATTGTATGAGTCATGTTTTTAAAGATAAAGACTCTCTTTCGCTGTGTAACTGTCGTGATAGTTTATATACATCTCTGATTCTCTCACTGCCTAATGTTTTAGTTTTTATGATTCGAAATCCAAAATCCTTAGTTATTCCACCAAAACTTAACTTATGTGAGAATTTAGAATATTGTTATACAGTTGATAGTATGCAGTTCAACCTAAGGTCAATATTGACTTGTACTGGTTCAGAAATAAATGCAATTTTGAAAGATGAAGACAATTACATTGATGCAGAATCAAGATGTAAATATATGTTGAAAGAGCTAACAAAATCAGATTTTGTTTGCCTGTTTTACTGTAAGACATTGAATATATCGAATTTTAATATCTTACAGGAGACAAAGTTGGACGTTTATAAACTTCCTCAACTTGATTGTGCAACATCATTTTCACCTGACAAAAATGTAACTATCAGAAAACTTCTTAATGTAAAGCTTAATAAAGCCTTTTATTCAGGCATAACACTGCAGGAGCTGTCAACCTTTTGAAATTGAATTGAGTGAGACTTTGTATTGAGCCCCGAAGGGGCGAGTTTCCTATGGGGGTCCGGGGGCATGCCCCCCCGGAATTTTTTTTCCCCCTAGACCCTCTGAAATGCATTCTCCTGCTTTCTGGGAGGTATATTTTTCTCTCATATTTTGACCAAAAAATGAGGTTTTTTACACAAAACTAGTTCTGACACCTAGGTTGGCACTAGCAGTAGCCAATGGCTACTAATAATTGAAACATATTAGTTGAAATGGAATATACGGACGGACAAGGGTAATACGGGACAGACGGACAAGGGTAATCCTATATGCCCCTCCACTATCGTGGTTTGGCACAGAAATGAAATAAAATATGTTTTTCAGCTTTGCAAAAAGTGCAGATCGAGATGAGCTGGCTCGTAACGAGCCGTCTCATCAGGATCTGCACTGTTTGTGATTATTTTCATGATTTAAAATAACCGATTTAACCTCATGTAAAGATCAAAGGAAAACACACAAACCATGCTACAATTACTTATGTCATTGCAGACGGATCAATGTATTACCCTTCTAACCCTCACTGTGACACAAAGTGCAACGCGATACACTACATGGTAGCAGTTTTTGCTTTCTTCAGAACATCCTTGCTAGGCTCATAGGTGTAACAGGGGTGTGCAGCTTCCGGAAGTGCTAGTTTCACTGTTATAAGTGAAGACAATGTGCCATCGACTGACAGGGTAGGCCTGAAGGGTGTTTTGTTTTTTCTGACCATGCTGAACACACGTTCCTCGCTGGCGTTTGAGTGAGGTATAACTAGTACCAACTGCGCAATCTTGGAGAGACGTGGGAATCTTTGACGGCCATCAGCTTTTACGCAGCCCCCCAAATATCCCCAGACAGTGTCCATCCTGTAGGATTTTACAGCTGTTTCCTCGCCCTCACACTGAACCCTGATGATGGCATCCTCCCAGATGGAACTAGGTATATCCGACCGATCTAACAGCTGATATTCCGTGAATTCCTCATGTAATCTTTCCTGCTCAACTGTTTCCTGCTCAACTGTACTTGACAGACTGTCACTGAGAACATTCTCAAATGTGTTCACAAAATACTCAACCATGTTGAATGTGCATTTGTCACTAGATTTGAAGTCGAAGTCTACAAATCTGCAATTGTCCAGAAGGGGATCTGAAAGAGGAAGCTTTGCCATAGCTTCAGATGTGGCTTTCACGTAAAACGCCCTCGCTGATTCAAAGAACTTGCTTTTCTCTGCTGCTGGAATGTCACCTTCATCAACAAGTTTCGCAACTTTTCCCCGAGTCACAAGTCCGACGAACAGGCTGTTATCTGGTAGCTGTTTCTCGACATTGGTGTAATCGACAGCCGTCAGGTCTCCATCAGCATCCTTAATGGCGTTGATACAAACAAACTTGCCTAGAAGCTTCTTCAGGAAGATTTCAATTTCATTGTGTACATGATAGATGCAGGGATCTTCACGCTGAAGGAAGAGGTTTAAGTCAGTGAAGAGTGGGAGTACTGCCTGATAGAAACTCAGGTACACTTCAGTTAAGGGATCTTCAATGATACGCCGTAACCTCTTGAACCTTGGTTGACTTTCGGACCTGGATTTGAAGTAGCTTGTGACACCCGGATACACATGCAAGATGCGATTCACAGCTGTGTTGAGACTAAGCCACCTAGTGTTTACGTGCTTCAAAATCTGCTTGTATGTAACATCGCAAAAGACACAAAAATCCTCCAGATCAGACTTTCTCTTTGTACTCTTGTCGAACCAATAGTACATGTCCACACACATGTCCTCCACATAAAACTTCAATGACTTCGAAAATGCATCTGAGGCCCTGGCTGCAACATTATGTACCAAATGGCATGGACAGCCCATGAAATAACAGGAGGCATTTTTCTCAACGACTCTCGTTTTAATTGAATTTCTTTTCCCCAAATTTACACTGGTGTTGTCAACACCGAATGCAACACAGTTAGTCCATGGAATGTCCAAACTCGTAATTTTTTGGTCTATTTGGTCAAATATAGCTGTTGCTGTGGCAGCCGATGTCCCCTTTGATACACACATGTCTAGTAACTGTGTTTCAACGGAGTTATTTTCAACATTGAAGATTCTCACAGTAAGCGGATTCATTTTCTCGAGGCCAGTATCATTTGAGCCATCCGTTGCCAGCGAATATGGCTGGCTCTTCATCTTCTCCACCAAAGAACCTAAAACAAGAAATGTGTGATACTTGATTGATTACTGGTGTTGTACATCTGCTCATAAACTTGTAACTAAAGTCATTTAGGGCTGGGAATTCCTTTGCAATATTTTGATCTGGTGTCACGTGCACTTAAAACATGATTGAGCATCCAACGTTAATTACAACACCAAAATCACAATGCATCCATTATCCATGAGTCGCCTATTATAACAAGCATGAAATAACTATGGGCAATTTTAGTCTGGGAAGCAGAAGCAGCACTGCAACTGATACAAGTCCTGTCTCCACTTGGTGCAACATAACTACATGTCGCGACCTTTCGAGGCATTGATAGTAATGCCCGATAATAATAAAAACTAGAAATGTGTTCGGAGAACACGGATGCCCCCACCCGACGCTTTGATAGTCAACGTAGAAAAACTTAAACGCAATTTGAGGTACAAACAAAGTGAACATCGGACGGACGCACGGACGGACGGACAGGGCTAACACATAATGCCCCCCCCCCAATAAATTGGTGGGGGCATACAAATCCTGATAATACTGTCACCCTTCGGGTGATCACCAGATCACACCTGCGATGCTCATGTGTGAGACTTCGGCGCACATTAAAAAACTTTTAACATTCCGGACGGACGCCAAAGTGCAGACTATATCTGATCTGAGGCTACGCTATTCGCAAATGTTGTAAGGTCCCTTGTGTATACATACTTTGAAAAAATGGCGCTGTCGCCAGGTTCAGCATACATGCTGTTTTCGTCTTCGCCGATGAGTAGGCCTTTGCGATGTCGCTGTCAGGGAATATGTCCCTGAAGAGAGGACTCAGGTGATCAGCGGCCGCTAAAGGCAAGTTGTGCTGTGCTAGCGTGAATGCGGTCTTTACCTCTGCACGAGTCACCTGAAAACAATGTAAAGTAAGTATGGTAGCTTATCAAAGGATTTGATTTGATGGTGTTTAACGTCCATTTACTGGAGCAAAGGTCTATTCTAGACGGGTCAATGGGGTCGAATATTGAGCTCTTATCTGCGGATGTTCCCCTATTTTTTACAGGCTTATCAAAGGAGGCCCCAGTTGTCAGATGGAGCAATGTGATGGTGATGGAGTAATACTGTCATGAATGTGATTCAATTACACATGCAAACTAACTCAACTTACTCAAGTATATATTTATGACGATGATTTTTTTCACTACCGGCCTATTTTTCGTGACTATCTAAAGACAAGGGGTGTATTCTTTATAATTGTTATTTCAAAACATGGCTACCATCTGGTAACTGTGACATAATAATGTTAAAATGTGCAGGATGGCAAAACTGATTATACATGTCCCTACAGCAATCAAATTTGACTGATGAAACCTTAATTAATTTAACCCTTTCAACCCCAGGTAACTTAATGGACTATTCCATGCTAATATTTTGAGCTATTTTATTGGTCCATTCAAATTTTTAGACTAGTTCATTCAGCAGAAAGTTTTTTTTTCAACTTTGAAAATGATTTACAAACAGTGGAGATCCTGATGAGACGGCTCGTTACGAGCCGGTTCATCTGGATCTGCACTGTTTGCAAACGTTGGCATTATAGAGGTCTGTGGTGTTGAAAGGGTAATAATATATTACAAATGTTTATACCTTTTCACCGAGAGAAGTTTGCTGCCTGCCAAATGCGTGGAGCAATGATGGTTGTCCAGTTGCAGCCTTGTTGGCCTTCTTATGTCCATCGCTATCCATGTGCCTTTTCACATCGGTTTCACCTTGATGTCCACAGTTAAACACCTTCGCGCATACATTGCATCGGAACTGATGCTGGTCAGAGGTAGATGAAATACACCGGTAGATCTTGATCCAATCCTTCTTAAATTTTGTTTTATACTTCGCAGCTCCTTTGAATTTAGTAATTTTTGGCTGTTTCTTAGGTGGAGAGTCTTCCAAGTCACTTCCATCATCAGAATCTGACATGCTGAACCTGAAATTTAACATACACCTATATTATATTAATATATTCTGATTTTTACTGCAGTAAACAAACTAGAAATGTTTCTATGATAAACACGGGATGCCCCAACAGCCACTTTGTTGGAGAAAAACACAGTAACGCAAATTTCTAAGACGAGTAAGTCATTTGACCTAGACCTTGGGCACCATGGGTGTGGTGTGTAATGAAAATATGGATGGTGGTGAATGCTCATATGAACATGATGAAGTTTCAAGTCAATCTGTGAAGCAATGGCTGAGATAGATGGTACATAAAAAAAAACTTTAACTCAAATGGAATGGACGGACGGACAAGGGTAATAC
Organism: Archivesica marissinica; assembly: GCA_014843695.1. NCBI lineage: Eukaryota > Metazoa > Mollusca > Bivalvia > Venerida > Vesicomyidae > Archivesica > Archivesica marissinica. Next base: position 51,867,272 of record CM026391.1, read on the forward strand.
GGGAAAGACTGACAAGGGTAATCCTAGATGCCCCTCCACTATCGTGGTTGGGCACAGAAATGAAATAAAGTCCACGCTGTGCGACACGCGAAATCACACATCCGAAAATTCTTTAAAAAAGGACAAAGTCCACACCCAAAAATAAATTGGCCAGGGGGGGTCCTATAACAGCACAAAATTGTTTTTTCTCCATAACAATTGTACCCAACCAATGTTGTGACCACGCACGGTTACTGTTATCCGTCGGTTACTGGATAATTCGGCATTGCATTTAACCTGTTTCTGTCAAATTCTGTGTAGACAAATCAAAACTATATCACTTAGCCGGTAGTTAAATGTGTAAGATGATGATGCAAATAGCAATAATCACCAGGAAACAGTTAATACTTACACGTAACAAACTCGAAAGTTCGTAAACGTCCGACTTTCTTTTCCTCCGACACCGGATGACATTCAATTAGGTGGACTTGATTGCATACGCCGATTTACGCCGATCGTGATACCCGGACTATCCGCAGTTGCGACTTTCTAACCCTGTTACCCCGTATGTACCGATACTTGTAGAGTTACGATTTCATTGGTAGGGTTCGCTTTCTGGAAACCGTCAGACTTCGCAAATAGTTGTATATAAGGCCATAATAAAATATTTCCTAGATTTTCATCCCCGCCCGCCCCCGTTTTTAGGGCCCGCCCCGATTTTTTTTATTACTATTTGAAAAAAAAAAAAAACCAAAATCTTGTCAAAACACCATTTTATCAGCATAAATATCGATATCCTGAAAATATAAAATAAAAAATAAAATTTCACCCCCCGCCCCATTTTCAAAAAAATTTGGATGAAAATCTAGGATTTATTTTATTATGGCCTAAGGGTTTTTTTTAAATTTTTTTTTTTTTTGGAAAATGCGTGAGAATCATTGATCAATGAGTGAGACCGTGAGATGGGACTCGATTGCGTGAGACTCACGCAGAATGCGTGAGAGTTGACAGGTCTGTAACAGATCCCAAAGGATGGCTGAATAATGACCATATCAATATATATTTACATTGTTTAGCCGCACAATCTAATAAAAAAGTCCATAATATTGACTGTGGTTGGTTTTGTCAAAATCTGTTTAAGAAAAGAAAGTTGGATCAGTTAAAATGGTTTCTTAATGCTTTGGAAAGCAAGAAGGACTGGCTTACAAGTGATTATGTGATAATTCCTGTAAATGAAAATAATTCCCATTGGACAATAATTGTGATTGATACAAACAAACGTTTAATAATTTACTGTAATCCATGTGGAAATGATGGATATTCTCAGTATGTCCGCTTTCAAATTTGGCGTTACCTGTGCTTTGAGGCAATTATGCATGCAAACCTGATATTAACTACATCAGAATGGAGAATTGTTCACTATTCTAACGAGCGTATGTTCCCTACACAAACTGACTTAAGCAGATGTGGAGTTTACATATGTGCTGTTGCAAAATCTATCATTTTTAATAGGTCTCTTCCTAATGAACCTAATTTGAGAAAGTTTAGGTTTCAAATGACAACGGAAATATGCAACCAAAATCAGAGTCATGACATGAGCTAAATGTGCATTGTCGTCCATCAATTTCCAATTGTTTCTTGTCAACCATATTTCATTGACTGTCCAAATAATAGTGGAGGTCGTGATAGTGCAGTGGTAGCACGTTTACTTCAGGTGCGAAAGGACAGGAGTTTGTGCCCAGCTGGAGCCGTTACGAGTGTGCCCTTAGACAAGCACTTAAATTCCAAATGCCTCTCGAGAGTGATTAATATAATGTTGTCAGAACCTGATTTTCGCAATAAATAAATTTGTATAAACAAAATAATAGTGCAAGCAATTACACTTGCCCCAATGTTGGCGTCACTATCACGTTTATTAGAAATATCAGAGACTTAAACAGAGACGTGAAATATGTGTGATTGATTTAAGCCAAACAGTGAAAATATATGTACGTGAAAGAACTCATTAACTAGATACCATAATCAGAAATCGATTGTTCAGCAATATAAATCACAATATGCCATAACTAAATACCCATATTGAGCATGTACACGGTGAATGCCTAATATGCAAGTTGCTGTAATTTGAACATCATTTAAACAGTGTATTTCATTTATCGTTGAAGTACTTTCTATAATGTTTCCAATCTAGGATACAATTTAGTGCAATGTTTTTGTATCAACATCCAAACAAGTCTTGTCTGATGTATGCAAGTATCTTGCTTCACGTAATCGGACATAGTATTGAAAAGTTATTACCCTTGTAACTTTTGCTAAGAAGCTGTTTTATGTTCACATGGTAACCAAATACATGTTGTATTGCGTCCGACTATTTCAACTAATAAACAAACGTCGTATACTACATGTGTTGACATAACAAGGTTATTTAAACAGGCTCTAAAATAATGCGTTACACAGCATATGTATCATGAATAAATTATTAAGTATGTGCTATCAATAATCACAAAGAGGTTTCGTTATATTACTTATTTCAGGAGAAATGTGATTAACCGACATCTAAACGGTAATATCACACGATTACCGCCACTGTATAGTTGGATTGGGTAATAAAGAAACGACCATTCAGGGTTGTATTAAGCGTTTTGGAAATTCCACTTGTAGGTCGCCTAAACCTCATTTACTGATGAAAAATAATTATGTATAATTATGTATTAGTAATGCTATATATATGTGAAAATATGTTTTGCTCTTCTGCGAGTTCGCTTTTATATACTTATACTTACATCTTGTATCTGCATCATTAGTAAAGTTTCAAGGTAAAATATACTCAACATAATGATTATTCATATTTTAAAGGAACAACGTCAAAACAGTAATATTGCTTGTAATTTGAAGATGTCATCGTTTTCAGTCTCATATCTGGCTAGCATTTAAACGTCCACATAAATATTGCGCAATAATTATATCACGGCAGCATCCTTTGTCGACGTAACGTACTCGGATTACTTCACCTTTTAGCACGTTTGCAATGAGCGTGTGGCTTCATGACTGCAAGTCTCGTTGTAAGCCATTATTTGGATGTAGGCGAAACATATCACACCGATGTGACAAATACGAAGTGCTATATTTACGTTGTTATTACGCTCGACATGTTGAGCCCCATTACAGTCTACTGTGTTTACATTACAGTACCACCGGTGTGTGTTGTCCATTCATCCGTTATCATTCTTAAGCTCTGTAAACTATTATGTATCTTACAAACTGTCAATTTAGATATTATTATTTAAGTTCAGTAATGTTAATTTACAAGTTTGTATGTTATAAGTTACATGCATTACATCTTTTGTAACAAAAATGATTACTGAACGTGTAACTAGTCGTGCCATGAAATATTTGTGAAGGAGAGATCACCCGTAAACTGTATAGTAATATTCATGTACATATTAGAAAATAAATATGTTTAAACTAAATCTTGAAACATAAAATGTAAACCTAAGGTATAAATTCAGCGTATGCTTCGTTTTAATGTTTGTGATCGCTTGAAATTGCATAACAGATATACATAAATAACCAGAATGCTAACAAATTAAAACATGTGCAACACAGGAAATTATTGAATGTATATGTTTAGGAAATACTGATACAAACTGGGATGGCTTACAAACTGTGTAATCCTTTAATACTTAAGCTAAAAGTGGCTGGATGACTGGAGTTATATTTATCATTGTTGATAAGAAAATTTTAACATTGTTCCGTTTGTCTTAGCAGCAATACACAAAACATAATATGGCATAAATGCAACTAGAAGTGTTTTAGATAAACATAATCAAACAAAGTGTTCAATGACAACTGCCCTCTAATATAATATATCATGATAAATATATTTTGTTATTTTATTGATAACATTGCTTTGTCAACAGTGATTTAAACTTGGTCAATGTCAATAATAATGTGGTAAACAGATAGTTCTTATATTACTTGAGAACAAACATACTAGTTCTTATATTACTTGAGAACAAACATACTAGTAAACAATAATTTGTTAGTTCGAGTTTTACGCCTGCATCAGCATCATTTTGGGCTATATCGCCGGCGGACAGTTTACCTAACAACACCTTTCTTGGTCAGGCTCCAGTGGTTAACCAGTACTTGGGTGCACCAACCTCCGTAAGAAACTGCCAACCTTTTCATATAAATGAGACACGGTATACTATTCCATTTCAATAAAAAATGCAATGAATTTTGTACAAATGCTCTGGAAGTAACTTGCCCAGTAAATAATTTGCTGCATGTCAATTGCAATCAAAATACTGCACTTGGTGTTGATAAAGGATCTTTAGTTTAGTGTCATGGAAGGTCAAATAACCATTTTACCGTACAACTATTAATGATAGTAGTGTACATGTATGCATATTTGTACAATGAGGGTGTAAAAATATTTTAAAAGGAATATGTATAAGCTATCCACGAAGCCGTCAGTTGTTCTACCCGGAAGTGATGTTCCTCACAAATTAAGAGCAAATGAGTAACTATAAAATCATGAAGGATGTTATGTTTAAATCCGAATGTCCCGAAGCTTCAACCTTTGTTTATAATAATTTTTAACAATATGGTGTTTTATAACGCGACCATCGAGGACACTAGTTCATTGGCCTTAATCCTGTCAACTGGTCTGCTAGAAATCAATGTCATCATGAATCAACTGTTCATGGTTCTCTACTGTTTCAAATCTTGTTATACATATTTGGCTGATTGTACTGTAGTACTAGTATTTCCCTAATAAATGTATTTAAGATTATATTCTGATCTGAAGGGAAACTGACCACTTATCCATGTTAATAGTACATGTAATTTGATATGTTAATTGTTCTAGGGGCCCCCATTGACGATTGGTTAAGCCAATAAGGCAGTTGACTTCAAATAACATGCCCATTACCGTTGCAGTGTGTGAAGCGAACTGAGAATGTCGGATTATTTCATGTGCTCCATTCAGCTGTCAGTGGTTCTACCTGGTTCCTGGTTACACAAAACAAAGCTTGATTGCACATGACTTTTATTTGACATTGAACGGTTAATCTCAAGGTATATAATTGCTATGTTATCCTCAAAAATAGATATTTTTGATATTTTGATGTATACATTTTAGTGTATGCGATTAACTCAACCCAAACGGAGAGGTATGTATTACTTCGAGCTTGTGATTTCGAAGTTCAGTATATGTTATTTGCTTTAAGTTCCATAATGAGATATTGAATTTAGGTATGAGAAGTATTCACACGCTGTTTGGATGTGTGTGCAGACTTTGGTTTTTAATCTTACATTGTTGACTATAGAGTCGTAGGTGTATATGTTGATTATTTCACCAGTTCTATTACATGTCGCACATTGTGTCCGATACGTGTTACAAGAGCACGTATGTTTAAGCTGACAGTATGACTTTTAATTCCAAAGCAAAACAATATGGTGGTGAACATACACATTTCAAGGAAAAAGAGCAGTTCCATAGAAAAACGTCATGATATCAACAAGATTGGTGTGCGATACATATTGTTTGAGAAAATTAAACAAAAAACGATGCCAGATTTTGCCATGAATCTGATTTTTGTTTACTGTTGGGTAAGCGTTTTTCATAAAATGTTCCATTCATTTATTGGGTTCAAATGGAACCAGTTTATAACCGGAAGAAAATCAACAATTCTAGTATCTACATAAGTCAATTTAATTGATATAAAGGGAAAGAAGTTTTCTTTTTTCCATGGGAATTATGTTTATTGTCATGTTTTATTGTATATACATATCTGTAGCAGATATATTGTCAGAGTGCCACCAATGACGGGTAGAATGCATATAATTGCACTACCTATACAGAGACACCTGACTGTTGACAGATGTATCTTTCATATATGATTGTAATATA
>CM026391.1:51874167-52021667 GCA_014843695.1 Archivesica marissinica
GAGTGATGTTGTTGATGCTACAGGTGTGAATGTAATCCCGTTTATATTGACAAAGCTCGAATCTGCAAAGCAATATATGCTACTTTGTATACATACCATACAGAGAACAGGTCACGGAATCGGGAATGACAAAAAGTCACGGGAATGACAACAAGTCACGGGAATGACAAGTCACAGAATGACAATAAGTCACGGGAATGACAACAAGTCACAGAATGACAACAAGTCACGGGAATGACATCAAGTCACAGAATGACAACAAGTCATGGGAATGACAACAAGTCACGGGAATGACAACACGTCACGGGAATGACAACAAGTCACGGGAATGACAACACGTCACGTGAATGACAATAAGTCACAGGAATGACTATAAGTCACGGGAATGACAACAACTCACGGCAAGGACAAACGGGAATGACAACAAGTCACAGAATGACAATAAGTCACGGGAATGACAACAAGTCACGGGAATGACAACAAGTCACGGGAATGACAGTCACAGGAATGACAACAAGTCACAGGAATGACAACAAATCACGGGAATGACAACAATTCACGGGAATGACAACTAGTCACGGGAATGACAACTAGTCACGGGAATGACAACTAGTCACGGGAATGACAACACGTCACGGGAATGACAACAAGTCACGGTAATGACAACAAGTCACGGGAATGACAACACGTGATGGAATCGGTAATGACAACATGTGACGGAATCGGGAATGACAACAAGTCACGGGAATAACAATTAGTCACAGAATGACAATAAGTCATCACAGAATGACAATAGGTCACGGAATGACAATAAGTCACGGAATGACAATAAGCCACGGAATGACAATAAGTCACGGAATGACAATAAGTCATCATGAAATGACAATAATTCACGGAATGACAATAAGCTACAGAATGACAATAAGTCACGGAATGACAATACGCCACGGAATGACAATAAGTCACGGAATGACAATAAGTAACGGAATGACAATAAGTCACGGAATGACAATAAGTCACGGAATGACAATACGCCACGGAATGACAATAAGTCACAGAATGACAATAAGTAACGGAATGACAATAAGTCACGGAATGACAATAAGTCACAGAATGACAATAAGCCACGGGAATGACAACAAGTCACGGGAATGACAATAAGTCACGGAATGACAACAAGTCACGGAATGACAACACGTCACGGGAATAACAATTAGTCACATAATGACAATAAGTCATCACAGAATGACAATTAGTCACGGAATGACAATAAGTCACGGAATGACAATAAGTCATGGAATGACAAATAAGTCACGGGAATGACAATAAGCCACGGAATGACAATAAGTCATCATGGAATGACAATAAGTCACGGAATGACAATAAGCCACGGAATGACAATAAGTCACGGAATGACAATAAGCCACGGAATGACAATAAGTCACGGAATGACAATAAGCTACAGAATGACAATAAGTAACGGAATGACAATAAGTCATGGAATGACAATAAGTAACGGAATGACAATAAGCCACGGAATGACAATAAGCCATGGAATGACAAGTCACGGAATGACAATATGTCACGGAATGACAATAAGTCACAGAATGACAACAAGTCACGGAATGACAATAAGTCATGGAATGACAATAAGTCACAGAATGACAATAAGTCACGGAATGACAATAAGCCACGGAATGACAATATGTCACGGAATGACAATAAGTCACAGAATGACAATAAATCACGGAATGATATTAAATCACGGAATGACAATAAGTCACGGAATGACAATAAGTCATGGAATGACAATAAGTCATGGAATGACAACAAGTCACGGAATGACAACAAGTCACGGAATGACAATAAGTCATGGAATGACAATAAGTAACGGAATGACAATAAGCCACGGAATGACAATAAGCCATGGAATGACAAGTCACGGAATGACAATATGTCACGGAATGACAATAAGTCACAAAATGACAACAAGTCACGGAATGACAATAAGTCATGGAATGACAATAAGTCACGGAATGACAATAAGTCACGGAATGACAATAAGCCACGGAATGACAATATGTCACGGAATGACAATAAGTCACAGAATGACAACAAGTCACGGAATGACAACAAGTCACGGAATGACAATAAGTCATGGAATGACAATATGTCACGGAATGACAATAAGTCACGGAATGACAATAAGCCACGGAATGACAATATGTCATGGAATGACAATAAGTCACAGAATGACAATAAGTCACGGAATGATATTAAGTCACGGAATGACAATAAGTCACGGAATGACAATAAGTCATGGAACGACAATAAGCCACGGAATGACAACAAGTCACGGAATGACAATAAGTCATGGAATGACAATAAGTCACGGAATGACAATAAGTCACAGAATGACAAGTCATGTGATCTTTGTTGACATGTTGGTTGCTCGTAACTTTATGGGAGCTTGAAAAGGTGGCATTGATAGAGGGGTTTTCTACAGGTGATCTGTATTCGGAACTTGTAGCGTCTATTGCATGGACTGTGTACCAATGTGCGGCCTTCTACAGTCTTGTTTCCATTATCAAATCAGTGAGGAGAGACTTCAATCACAGTGTACATGAACAATAATGACTTGACAATGATACATGTTGCCGCAGTATTACATTTAAGTTCTATCTAGTGTGCTTTAAAGTAAAGTAATAATGGTTGTAAACATTCGATACACTATTGCATTATATGTAAGTCAGGTTGTTAGCAGTATTACATTATATATATATTAAACTATAATTGGTAAGCGTCGTCCTGGCCTGTAAGCTATCGTATATACAGTAGTGTAATATTCCAACGGTATTATTACTTTACTTTGAAAGCACAGTAGTTTGTATCATGTACAGTTTTATTTACTATTTCTGTAACCTACATACAAATGTTTACACAAAGAAACACGGTCACATTAGTAATCATTTTAAGACAACATTAGTCTATTATATAGACAATTTATTTCTGATATGGATGTACAGTCAAGTATACTATTTCCACGAACCTACAGCTTGGAAGCAGAACACGGCGTTACATATTGCATTCTTTATTTAGATACAGTCTACATCCGTTATGTCAAAATCGGTTATCTCGAAGTCGGATCAAAGTCCCGTTTCAGACACTATCGTTTTACATATAACTTGATTTGTTTATATCGAATTTCGTTAAGTCAAACTTAGGTTATGTCAAAGTATTTTGTTCGGTCTCACGGATTTCGACATGTAGACAGTATGTGAAATTTATTCGGGTTGACAAGGTGCTGTAAGAGATAAGAAAACTATCGGTCACTGTTCGCTCTTAGTAGTCAAAATATATATCGATGCACTGTGTGTGCCTGAACCCTCATCATGTGTTACTAAATATGAATCATTATAGTCTGTAGGCTACCAACACCCCCCTCTCCCCATGGGGGAAGGATTGAACAGTATGAGTTTCTGGTAAAGCATACCAAAAGCTATTATTTCCCATTTTCTGCCAACTGGGTACTGGGGCTTTACCGAGTAACGGAGGTTACTACGTTACCAATTTTGCACATACATTATGAACACAGTTATATCTGTATAACATTATATATTGAACTATATGAATGCTATATATATTACATTTTAACATATTATGCATTAGTTTATGAACTATGAAACTGGGGTTGGTTTTAAAATTACGTTTATTTATCATCGTTACTGGTTGCCAATATGAGCGACTCCTTAAGAAATTAGTCATTTTAGATTTTGGAGGATAGTGCAATAATGAAGACAGAGACCCATCCCAGAGTATCCTCTGGTTCGTTTACGTGCACGGTGTACAGCACCGACACAAGACCTCGATTTAAAGTCACCTATCAAAAACAGTTAATATTATTAGGGTGAGACGGGGACGTGTTAACCACTGGACTACTGACCAAAGTAATGCAATGAACCCACCTCTTGGCTTTATATAACAAGAACACTGCAGCAACAGTGTCCCCGTGATTTCCCAGAATTGCCAAAGTGCATGGTCACTGACAGGGTGGGGAGGATTGCTGTGGGTGTAAAGGATTAGTCCCTGAGTGTGTGTATGCTAAATTTCCAAGAAATACCGTTGACAGTTTTAAAGAAATAGTGTGGGTTTTTACACATTAGTGATGTCTGAAATTGTGCTATTTTTGGTCAATTTGCAATTCCAAGGTCATTGGTAAGGTGGTAACTTATTGTGAGTGTAGAGCATTAGGATTCAGCTGTGTATGCCACGTTTCACAGAAATATCTTTGATGGATTTTGAGAATTGATAATGTTCGAGGTTTTTTTTTTATGTCTAAATTTTCGGAAAACTACACCATCATTTCGCCCAAATTCAAGTAGAATGACTGTCTTGGGTGGGACTTGCTGGAGGGAAGGGAAGAACCCCCAGAAACAGTATGCATCTTATCAAAGCATTCTATTTAACTTATATACAATTGTGACTGCTTAAATTAGTTCTTCATTAAAGTGGTTGAGACAAAAAGTATATTGAATAATAATTATTTCAATTTGAACAATATTTCCAGGAAATGTCTGGTATTATCAAATTAACACATTTCATTCTGGATACCGTTCAAACAGTATTTGCAAAAAACATAGCGCCAGATCAACCGCAACGGAACGTGTCGTCTGATCAGGCTCTATACTGTTTGCTATTCAGATGATCTTGCTAACACACTTGGCTATGTACCAAACAACATAGATCCTGATCAGCACGCAGCGTCACGCTGCTGCTGATCTGGATATATGTTGTTTGCAAAAGCCTTTAAATATATCCAGAATGAAATGGGTTAAGTTGTGTTTGAAATACAATGGTGCATGCATGTGATGAAACAAACATGCAAGTAGAGCTATGCATTGAATTACACGTAGCATATAAATCAAATATTATAATTGTATACATTATGTATCAAGATTGCAATCTGGATTTACTACAAACTTACCATTAATCGGATGTTGCAACTTGTGTTGTGATCTTACCTGAGGTAATACAGATGTAAGAGCCAGTGACAGAAAGCCACCAAAGCACAGACCAACAGCACCGAGCCTGCGCGCGTCTATGTAATCTTGACCAATAAACCATTCATAGGCATCCTTAACAAAACAAACAAACAATACAACAAATAATTATATAACTTAAATACTTATAAAGCACATATAAATAATTAGTTTTAATTAAACTAGAGCAAACTAATGTTTAAGATAGCAACAACAGAGACTGAGAAATGGACGAGACGAAAGTGGATACAAGAGTAGGTGAACCAGGAGCAACCTCAGTGAGTGCCAGCATGTGGTGTTGTTGCTGAATTCCTGCCAGGAGCAACCTCAGTGAGTGCCAGCATGTGGTGTTGTTGCTGAATTCCTGTCTAAAACTTCCATTACATACAGTAAATCATCTGTGTATTATACTCCGACAATGACGCTAGTTCTAAGCAACAGTCGTGTATTATACTCCGACAATGACGATAGTTCTAAGCAACAGTCGTGTATTATACTCCGACAATGACGCTAGTTCTAAGCAACAGTCGTGTATTATACTCCGACAATGACGCTAGTTCTAAGCAACAGTCGTGTATTATACTCCGACAATGACGCTAGTTCTAAGCAACAGTCGTGTATTATACTCCGACAATGATGCTAGTTCTAAGCAACAGTCGTGTATTATACTCAGACAATGACCTAGTTCTAAGCAACAGTCATTAGTGTATTATACTCAGACAATGATGCCAGTTCTAAGCAACAGTCGTGTATTATACTCCGACAATGACGCTACTTCTAAGCAACAGTCGTGTATTATACTCCGATAATGACTATAGTTCTAAGCAAGCTCATCTATTATAGATACATATACACACAATATTGCCACTATACATAGGTAATAAATCACTGGATAAAATAATCACGTCTTTTTATATGTTTATTTATCGTTGCATCCCGGTTAACTGGTTATGTATATTTATCGTTGCATCCCGGTTAACCGGTTATGCTTATTTATCGTTGCATCCCGGTTAACTGGTTATGTATATTTATCGTTGCATCCCGGTTAACTGGTTATGTATATTTATCGTTGCATCCCGGTTAACTGGTTATGTATATTTATCGTTGCATCCCGGTTAACTGGTTATGTATATTTATCGTTGCATCCCGGTTAACTGGTTATGTATATTTATCGTTGCATCCCGGTTAACTGGTTATGTATATTTATCGGTGCATCCCGGTTAACTGGTTATGTATATTTATCGTTGCATCCCGGTTAACTGGTTATGTATATTTATCGTTGCATCCCGGTTAACCGGTTATGTATATTTATCGTTGCATCCCGGTTAACTGGTTATGTATATTTATCGTTGCATCCCGGTTAACTGGTTATGTATATTTATCGTTGCATCCCGGTTAACTGGTTATGTATATTTATCGTTGCATCCCGGTTAACTGGTTATGTATATTTATCGTTGCATCCCGGTTAACTGGTTATGTATATTTATCGTTGCATCCCGGTTAACTGGTTATGTATATTTATCGTTGCATCCCGGTTAACTGGTTATGTATATTTATCGTTGCATCCCGGTTAACTGGTTATGTATATTTATCGTTGCATCCCGGTTATGTATATTTATCGTTGCATCCCGGTTAACTGGTTATGTATATTTATCGTTGCATCCCGGTTATGTATATTTATCGTTGCATCCCGGTTATGTATATTTATCGTTGCATCCCGGTTAACTGGTTATGTATATTTATCGTTGCATCCCGGTTAACTGGTTATGTATATTTATCGTTGCATCCCGGTTAACTGGTTATGTATATTTATCGTTGCATCCCGGTTAACTGGTTATGTATATTTATCGTTGCATCCCGGTTAACTGGTTATGTATATTTATCGTTGCATCCCGGTTAACTGGTTATGTATATTTATCGTTGCATCCCGGTTAACTGGTTATGTATATTTATCGTTGCATCCCGGTTAACTGGTTATGTATATTTATCGTTGCATCCCGGTTAACTGGTTATGTATATTTATCGTTGCATCCCGGTTAACTGGTTATGTATATTTATCGTTGCATCCCGGTTAACTGGTTATGTATATTTATCGTTGCATCCCGGTTAACTGGTTATGTATATTTATCGGTGCATCCCGGTTAACTGGTTATGTATATTTATCGTTGCATCCCGGTTAACTGGTTATGTATATTTATCGTTGCATCCCGGTTAACTGGTTATGTATATTTATCGTTGCATCCCGGTTAACTGGTTATGTATATTTATCGTTGCATCCCGGTTAACTGGTTATGTATATTTATCGTTGCATCCCGGTTAACTGGTTATGTATATTTATCGTTGCATCCCGGTTAACTGGTTATGTATATTTATCGTTGCATCCCGGTTAACTGGTTATGTATATTTATCGTTGCATCCCGGTTAACTGGTTATGTATATTTATCGTTGCATCCCGGTTAACTGGTTATGTATATTTATCGGTGCATCCCGGTTAACTGGTTATGTATATTTATCGGTGCATCCCGGTTAACTGGTTATGTATATTTATCGTTGCATCCCGGTTATGCCTCCATATGTAGATCACTGATACGCGAGACCTTGGTTTATAGTTCCATCATATTATTACGGTCAGATTGCGGATCAAACACGCGATTTCTGGATTCGCACTCCATCCTCTTAACCATTGGATCACTGACTAGAGTTTAAGTGAAACTCGTTTTTATACCAACAAAACATACCTTTATATAATTAAAATCGGCGTCTAAGATCTGGTCGGGAAGTCCATGCGCATGTAGGTACGAGAGTGCCATTGTTGCATACCCGTGTGAGGCCAGTAACGCTGCCCGAGTCTCAATAAGACTGACTAGACCTCCGAACATGTCAACCAAGCCTGGGAATGGACCATCACCTACAGACAAAACAAATAGTACGGTATAGGATAAATAAACCACACATGAGATAAAGGCAAACATCATAATCATGCAAGCATTTTGTATGTTATTTAACAAGCATATTATTACATGTCTACGTCAGACCCGCTCCTTCCATGCAGACAGAAGCACCTGTATCCACACAAACCTGTCCCATCCATACAGGTGGGTGATAGCTTACAGTTTGTGAACCTTCATCTACACAGGTGTCTGATAGCTTACAGTTTGTGAACCTTCGTCTACACAGGTGGCTGATAGCTTACAGTTTGTGAACCTTCGTCTACACAGGTGGCTGATAGCTTACAGTTTGTGAACCTTCGTCTACACAGGTGGCTGATAGTGTTACGCGCCTGTGGATGGGCCAATCTGTGGCACGTACGTGACTACGTTGTACTTGGCCGTAAGTACAGTCGACGGCGACAGAGATTTTGGGAGGTAAACGGCTGTTGTCCCTGATACGCCCGTGTGACGTTAGCCCCGCGACAACAGTACACTCGCCGATGCTGGTCTCCTTGTTGGGGGGTGACTCCGCAATGTTTTATTGGGGGGGGGGACAAAGAATATTAGACTGTTTCTAATAATTATAATGTTTATTTAGTAATATCGTAATAGTGAACAGAAAATGCTGTGGTCAAATATTCGCACAGTAGTTCAACGTCATATGCACTGTACCAGCTGTCAGTACCCAGAACTTGGCATTGACCAATAGACAAACAATTATTTATTTCATAAATAATTTATCTAATAAACAACTAAAATGTTACTATCAAGTTTCACAACCATTTCCCAAAAATCACTACTTATTAAATAATTTGTTAACCAAATAGCACACCTTAGAGTTTATTATGGCCGAAAGTTCCGAAACGAATGTGCTATGAAAATTTTAGAAGCCGCGGAGTCCAGAATGAACTACTGCAATGCATATATACCCTCAGACCATCTCCCCACACAACTATGTGTGGCCACATGTGTGTTGATGGATTCCACAAGTGTGGCGGTGAATCCCACAGTAAAAGCTGTGGAAGAACGCTCCACACTAAACTCGGTGGCCACAGATTTGTGTGTGGGACAGGTGCGCGTGACTAAAACTCGCTTGAAACACCCAATGAGAGCAATAAGAACATGAACTAAATAGTACAGTCAGAAACGAATCTATCAAATATTCAAGCAAATTGAAGAAAAAACAAAGGGAAGAAGAAAAAATAATATCGGAAATAAAAAGATTAGAAGAAAATATTGTAAAAAATCCCAATAGTCTAAACTTAACAGAACAACTTAAAAATGAAACCGATAAACTAAATAATATAATCGAAGAAAAAACCAAAGGACGTATCATTCGTTCAAAAGCAGAATGGGTCGAAGGTGCCGAAAGAAATACTAAATATTTTTCTAACTTAGAAAAGAAAAGAGCCGAAGAAAAAACAATCAAATAATAAATAATGCATTAGATAATAATCAGTCAAACATTCTTAATCATGCCAAAAAATACTACGAACATATATATAGCGAAAATCGTGCTATAGACCACGAAAACATCAGTTTCTTTAATGAACCAGGCATCCAGCTGAAGGAAAATGAAAAATTATTATGCGAAGGTCACATCAGTGAATATGAATGTCAACTAGCTATTAAAGATATGAAAAACATGAAATCACCTGTGTCGGATGGGCTAACAGCTGAGTTTTATAAACTTTATTGGAATGATATTAAACAATACTGTGTGTGTGTGTGTGTGTGTGTGTGTGTGCGTGCGTGCGTGCGTGCGTGCGTGCGTGCGTGCGTGCGTGCGTGCGTGCGTGCGTGCGTGCGTGCGTGCGTGCGTGCGTGTTCGAAACAGGCGAGGGAAATTGTTTCGTGTTCGATGGTTGTATTGGTCACGTGCGTGCGTGCGTGCGTGCGTGCGTGCGTTATGATACACCATACATGGGCAGGCTTAATCGACATAAGCGGTTAACAAGTACTAAGCAGTGTGTGTGGTGCTTGCTCAATGGCACTACATACTTGGCATGACCGAGTATCGAACCCGGGACCGTTCGATTCCAAATCCCATGCTCTACCACTGGACCACGGACACCATACCCATGCTCTACCACTGGACCACGGACACCATAATGCATGCAGCAATATGATCATAAGGTAATGTTTAACCGATAGTTGAGAAAACTTGCTTGCACTAATATAACACTTAAGACGGTCCTATAAATAACACTGTAAACCATATAAATGAAAGGCATGTACTGTACAAACTACTCATTAGATTAAGAAGATTCCTGGATGAAATTACACGTCTGATCTCCGCCTTAAAACTAGAACCGCGTATGAAGGGCAAATGTTTCAACGGTATTTTTATATCAGCAATTAAAGTCAATATCAAGCAGTACCACACATTGATATATTTTATACCACTGGACCACGGACACCATACCCATGCTCTACCACTGGACCACGGACACCGATACACCATGCTCACCACGGGACCACGGAAACTCATAACCCATGCTTCTTCTACACTGGACACGGCCACCAGACCAGGCTCTAACACTGGACCCACGGCACCCTACCAGTGACCTCTACCAATGGACACGGAAACATACCCATGTCTACCATGACCACGGACACAGAACCATGCTTACATGGACCACGGACCATACCATGTTCTCTGCCACTGGCCACGGACACCATACTGCTTCTACCACTGGACCACGGACACCATACCCATGCTCTACCACTGGACCACGGACACCATAATGCATGCAGCAATATGATCATAAGGTAATGTTTAACCGATAGTTGAGAAAACTTGCTTGCACTAATATAACACTTAAGACGGTCCTATAAATAACACTGTAAACCATATAAATGAAAGGCATATACTGTACAAACTACTCATTAGATTAAGAAGATTCCTGGATGAAATTACACGTCTGATCTCCGCCTTAAAACTAGAACCGCGTATGAAGGGCAAATGTTTCAACGGTATTGTTATATCAGCAATTAAAGTCAATATCAAGCAGTACCACACATTGATATATTTTATATTCAGAAAGCATATATAGGTGTGGTACATACATGGCATATAGAGTACAATAAGTATAATGAAATTATGTAATATAATATGTCAATATCCACATTCTCTGAAACGTTGGTCAAAATCAATTTAGATTACATAATATTTAATGTGGTACTGCTTTTTATTGACTAATTGCCGATATAAAAAATACCATTGCAAAACGTTTGTCCTCAAGAATATTACGTATTATGCAGACAAACTACGTTAATAAATTTACCTGTCTAATTGTGATTCTGATCACCATAAGAAAATATATCCTGACGTATAGCACAATGCGTACATATTGTTTCGTCTGGCCACAGTGAATTCTAGTATAAAATGCAAGTAACGTCTACTACCCGTTATATCTACCACCCATCTTTAACATGAGGATCGTCTTATTGCTTGTCGTCGTTGTGGCGCTCACCCTCGCATCAGGTACGACTTTTCCTTGCGTTATGTCTCAAATAGTTCCCCTGTTCTACTCTATTAGCCAATGGGTGTGTTTGCCTTTGGTCAAATGAAAATATTATAATGTTTTAACGCCATTAGCCTGTCTGGATTGAATATGATATACCAAACAAATTGTTTCGAGTTATCTAACAAAGAACAGAATATGATATACCAAACAAATTGTTTCGAGTTATCTAACAAAGAACAGAATATGATATACCAAACAAATTGTTTCGAGTTATCTAACAAAGAACAGAATATGATATACCAAACAAATTGTTTCGAGTTATCTAACAAAGAACATATTATCATTAAATATTATAAGTAAACACAGTTTAAAAATACATGCACTTGCATCAACTTGCACTTTGAAATGTATTATTTGATATAATTTGCAATAGATCTACATCTAATTTAAAATGTGATACATATATTATTCATTCTTCAGTTTCTAATCACCCATAACAGTACATCTATAATAATCTGCACGTTAGTGAAAACACATTTTATTAATAATGTTATTCACTGTTAAGACTCTCCCGTCGATGATTTGTTTTTGTTGCTGACAGAACCGTGTGTGTCCTAGTATGGAAATGTGACCTGCTATGGCCAATGTCTGTGGCAATTGTTTGCAAAGTATACATGCACGCAGCTTAAAGTTGTATTTTATTTGAAGAACAATATAAAGACTCGGGAGAGGCGTTATATTTGGACAGATGTGTACAAAATTGTTTCAGATAGGGCCATTTTACTGATCGATGCGAAATCTGACATCCCACAGAGTAGAATCCCTGTACTTAAATATATATACTAGTACCACCAAACGTGCCGAATCCCTGTGAGGAAAACGGCCAAGTTCACCATAAACACCCACGCTGCAGGTAGAAGATTTAACAAATAGAATGCTTTTACAAAATTTTAGATGAATCCTCCTTTCTTTTGATTTGCCAAAACCCCAGATTTCGCATCCATAGCCAAGTATTGAGCCCACAAATGCATCAAACAATTGGCATTTAGTTTTAGTTGTGAGTACTAAATCACGCAGATTATTTAACAAAACATTTAGAGCTTTGAGGCCTTTACCTGCCAGCGTTTCCTGGTTCAGTGTAAACTTACCGGTATAGTTAAAAACAGTCCCAAGGTAATTAAAATTATTCACTACCTCTAAAACATTATCATTATATGCCCAGACTTCATCTTTGCGTGGCTTTCCATGATTTCTAAAAATAACCACTTTACTCGTATCTGTATTTACTTGCAGGCCCCATCTGTCACAGTATAGTTTAAGTAAAGTTAACCTATGTTGCAAATCCTGAGGACTGTTACCTATGATTACCATATCATCAGCAAATAACAATAAAATAAAAACCATATCATGAAGGCTAAGGCCACAAGAAGGCCCATCTTGTAGAGATAATTCAAGGTCGTCTACAAACATTGAAAATAAAACAGGGGACATAACCTCACCCTGCCTCAACCCGACTGCACATTCGAAAAAGTCAGAGTACGAGTTGCATCTCCTGACACAGGATTTAACATTACTGTACATGGACCGTATTATCCTTATTAATTTACCCTGAACTCCGAGTTTGGAGAGCTTATACCATAGACTATCACAGTTAACACTATCAAAGGCCCTACTGAAGTCAATGAAGGCACAATGAAGTCTATCCTTTTGATTTAAAACACTTTGTATAAAGCCATTTAACACAAAAATCGCATCTACAGTAGACCGTCCCTTTCGGAAACCGAATTGTGCGTCACTCAAAATATCATTTGTATCGGCCCATTCAGATAAACGCCTATTCAGTACACCTGTAAATATTTTAGAAAAACAACTTACTAGGGTAATGCCACGATAATTCTTAACATCACGTGGATTATTACGTTTAAATAGCGGAACAATAATACCGTGAGACCACTGATCCGGGAAATGACCCGTATTCATGATTGAGTTAAACATATCAACAACATGTGATGACAGGATATCGAACGATTCGATACAATATTCGTTTATTAGCTGATCGCTTGAACATGCTTTGTTTCTATTTAACGATTCAATAACTTTCTTTACCTCAGCTATAGTTAAGTTCAACAAAGTTACAGTTCTCAGAATTCAAATTATATTCAGACGAAAGATCTTCGGATTCACGTTCGCAAGATGACAAAAGCTCAGTTTGCATATTCGAAATATATTCGAAAAACTCTGCAACATTGATATTACTAGATGATTTGGATATTTGTTTTGAAAATAGTTTCCAGAAATCTCTAGGTCTAGCATGACGTAACTTTTCAATTTGTCGGCATTTTCTATATTCAAATGCACGCTTTTTTTACGTATTAATACTTTATAAATAGCCTTTTTATTACACATAGCTAGTCTGTTTTCATTAGTTTTATGATAATTAAAATCATTAAGTGCAGAAATATACTCTTGCCTGGTTCTGTGACATTCGCCGTCAATCCAATCGGCTTGTTTACAAAACTTACTAGATACTCTATGCACATTACTGCGTGTATGGGTTTTACAAAATAATGGTTCCCCTATGTCACATATAACGTGCGTGAAACTATCAACATATGCATTCATTGATTGATTTTCAGTACAATTACTAATATTATTAACAAGATGGTTTTAGGTCGCGGGAGCCCTGTTCTATGAGACCTCTAGTCTAACCTCATCACGTAGCGTTTGCTTCCACTTAAAGGCATGCGGTTGACCTATATTTGGGACCTTAACAAACGAGGAAATGGTTGACCTATATTTGACCTTAAACACACGAGGAATAGCGGTACAAATCTGACGGTCGACGCACTAAACACACGAGGAATAGCGGTACAAATCTGACGGTCGACACACATCGTATTTGCCACATGCGAGGCCCTGCATGGTATACATCTAATACATGAGCACCACTTATATCTATTATGACCCACGTACATATCAGAGGTTATAAATTGCTGAAATTGAAGTTCTGTATTTTTATAGTACTTACAACTGGTATAAACAATTCAACTCCACTTATGGCCCAAATAAGGCTGGTTGCGCGGGTTAGGCAGCCAGTTCCTGCATTGCTGTACCACACATTCAGGCATCAGTTCCCTCTTATGCCAAGTACAGTCTCCTCTTCTAGCCGCTACTTTTCTCTCTATATATCTGACATCTTTCCATGCGCCACAATTATATAGCATTGCCCAAAACCTCCTGTATAGAAGCTTTCTCTCATGTGAATTTAGATTATGCGGTGGACGATTATTAGCAGGCCACCAAAGTTGTTTGTTCTGTTCATTTATTATGCAAGGGGAACACAAGCACAGTGGACACTCAGCAACACCTTCAGCATGCTGAGGCATAGGGGGAGGTACGTAAGCAGCCTCTGCAACGGGCATGGCGGTGGCTGTTTCTTCTATTTCCATCTCTACGTCCCAGTTCTTATTTTGCAAGAAAGTCAGCAATTCTTTTCTCTGCTCATCAGTTACATACATTGTTATTTTACTCAATGGCATCTTGTAGAAATCGGCAGAATATGTGTAATACTCGTATGTTCAAGAGATTATAATTATAATATTATACATGTACTCATAGCATTCACTGTGATTATTATGTAGCATCAATATCGGTAAACACACACTGACACAGAGAAATATTTAAAATATAACAGAAAACTTGCGAATAATACTGTAGATATATAATTAAATGAAGTATGAAGGTTACCATATAACGAACACATATAGTTTATTCATATAAATACATACATATTATATACATGCATACAAATTATCAGTCTCAGTGATTACGCTACGGCTGATGAGGCACCTACATAACATGTAATCTATGTCCCTGGGCTGATCTGGATTATGTAGTTTGAATACTCATAACTATCAATTTTCTTTACAATCAATAATATACGTTTACTTAAATTGTCAGGGCCTCATTTTGACTAATTCTCAGCTCACAGAGTGATCGTGCATATTAACCGTTAGAAAATACCTACATACGCCAAATTATACTGAATGTACTGCTACATTGTTGATACAAGCCACTAATCACATGGAACAGGTAGTAAAGTATAAATCTTTACAATTGGACGGGATCAAACTGCAGGCCTTTAAGCCATATTAAACTGTCAAAATGAGTTTGCACTATACTAACACCACTTTCAATCGATTCTTTAATATATAACACAATACCACCACTGCATCTTTTGGCGCGCTTATTCTGAAATTTACGATATAAATTAAAACACTTATAGCCATTGATTTCCATAGAGGAGTTAATATTTGTCCAACTTTCATACAAGAAGATAATGTCGTTTTTACACACAATGTCAGTAAAACTGGCGTCTTCCAGTTTATGTCTGTTAAGGCCATGGATATTCCATGACAGAATGTTAAGTTCAGCCCCCGCAACATGCTTTTTCCATTTCAGTATTTCAAAATTTCTGGTTTTAGTAAGTATTTAATTTTCAATTAGCGACTGTTCCTCGGTTTTAATATGTAAATATAATAATATGTCGTTAGACTGTGATAGTTTGATTATCTGTGATTACATTAGTCTCTTATAATTCTTTTATAATGAATGGTGTTGTACTATGCCACGATAATTTGTTGTGTATATTTTATGTATTGTACAACGATGAGACTGAAATAAAGAATAAATCTAATCTGCTACTGCGAAGTGTCACGCACCGGTCGACCATTCACAATCAAAGTGTCATAGCTAAGCCATGCTCGTTTGCCATCTCGTATGGCCTGACGTAGCTGTGGAAGAATGATGATTTGGCCCGTCTGACGACCTCACGATCCTTAAAGAGAGTAAACTTGGCTACACTGTTCCTGGTCCCAGACGCGCTACCACCTGAATTGCCACTTCTATATCTGCTATATCTACTTCTCAGCTTTTACTATATAATTCCAATGTCCAGTTCTCACTTATTTCGGGAAAGGCCGAAACTACGGTTGATAGAACTTGTGCTCCGACCCGTTTATCTTTCATTAACCACGATTTGTATTCACATGTGTATGTCAAACAAATCGAGCAATAAAATATGTCCTATCTTTTGATTGCATTTGAGTTTATATACATTAGTTTAAACAATATTTTATTCAAGAATGGTACATAACATAGGAATAGTTGCAACAGCACAGTTAGGATTGGGGAACACTTATATATGTTGAGGGCCTCATGGTAGATTAACAATTGTTATATTTATACAATGGAATAGCCTCCATGGCTGAGTGGTCTAATGGGCCGTCTTTAGAACTCGCCTTTCACCGCTATCATCAGGAATGTAGGTTCGTTCCCTATCAGGGATAAATGATGATATGTGAGAACGTTGTCAGTCGTTGACGGAGGTTGGAGAGTTGACTACTGGTTCTTACCTAGGTGTTAGGTGTTATTCAGTGTAATGCAGCCAATAACTATTTTCTTATATCAACTGATGAATAGGAAATGACAGTTCTGCCCCAAGAGCTCCTCACTATATATCCTATATAAGCTCCTCATGAGCTCCTCATATATGAGGATCTGAATCTATTTTTAGATTGGGAGACCGTAATTATGAATCTATGTATACAGAGTAATACATTTATTATTAGATTGGAATTCCATAATCTATCTTTAGAGAGCAAAACGATACAAGATGTATTCGTTATATTATTGTGTAACCAGATAAACCATTATAATTATACTTTTAAATGAAACATATCTAGGGTTCTCAGAATAATTGTAATATTACTGAATAAAATGTATTTTGAGAAGTTGTGACTGAGTATTATCGGTTAGGTCCTATATCAACAATTACAGATAAATGACTATAACATGTCTTGTTATGAGAGACTTATAACAGTCTAGTACAATGAGTTGGAAAGATCACTTACGGGAGATTTATTTTAATATTCAAAGCCCAATTAGTTAAGCTGGGCCGAGTAAAATATACAGATATTTGAAGAAACAAGGCAAATATAAAGTCGGTATACACGCAATTCGTTAATGGTTACAGAATGTTGATGCATACAGTCTTCAGCGACCACTACGCTACAAGTTCAAGAAAAGACGAGTTATATCGCAAGGTCTAGATGCAATATGGGATGTTGATTTAGCCGATGTGTCCAACTTAGCCAATGAAAATGACGGAATTCGCTATTTATTCATCGCTATTGATGTACTATCTCGTTATTTGTGGGTGGTTCCTCTAAAGAATAAATTTCACGGATCTATCATAGATGGTTTCAAAGAGATATTCAAATCTGGACGGAAGCCTAAAGAAGTGAGATCGGATCCTAGTAGTGAATGGAAGAATAAATGGGTGAAGTCGTATCTGGTTAAGAAGGAATTGGGCATTATGTTACGCACAACACCACACACGCGAATTACGCTGAGAGAGTCATTCACACGCTAAAGGTGCTGATGTATAGATACTTCACTCACAAACGGACATACCATTAGTCCATCCAAGTCGCGGTTACCGAGGAAGTCCATCTATGTCATGGTTACCGAGTGAGTCCATCCAAGTCGCGGTTACCGAGCAAGTCCATCCAAGTCGCGGTTACCGAGCGAGTCCATCCAAGTCGCGGTTACCGAGTGAGTCCATCCAAGTCGCGGTTACCGAGCGAGTCCATCCAAGTCGCGGTTACCGAGTGAGTCCACCCAAGTCGCGGTTACAGAGTGAGTCCATCCAAGTAGCGGTTACCGAGCGAGTCCATCCAAGTCGCGGTTACCGAGCGAGTCCACCAAGTCGGTTATCTAGCGGTCCATCCAAGTCGCGGTTACCGAGCGAGTCCATCCAAGTCGCGGTTACCGAGTGAGTTCACCCAAGTCGCGGTTACAGAGTGAGTCCTATAAGGTAGCGGTTACCGAGCGAGTCCATCCAAGTAGCGGTTACCGAGTGAGTCCATCCAGTCGCGGTTACCGAGCGAGTCCATCCAAGTCGGTTATCTAGCGAGTCCATCCAAGTCGCGGTTACCGAGCGAGTCCATCCAAGTCGCGGTTACAGAGTGTGTCCATCCAAGTCGGTTATCTAGCGAGTCCATCCAAGTCGCGGTTACCGAGCGAGTCCATCCAAGTCGCGGTTACAGAGTGTGTCCATCCAAGTCGGTTATCTAGCGAGTCCATCCAAGTCGTGGTTACCGAGTGAGTCCATCCAAGTCGCGGTTACCAAGGGAGTCCATCCAAGTCGTGGTTACCGAACGAGTCATTTCCAATTGGGAACAAATTCAATTTTGCTTAGTTCGATTGCTAAATAATGAGTTCTTATAACATTAGTTTAATCGCTTTAGAGGCTTTTTTTTATACTTTATTTATTTTACAACATCGTGTGTTATATGAAGAAGAAGAAGAAGAAGAAGAAGAAGAAGAAGAATGCTTTATTAAGACTTAAACTTTACAGTTTCTCGTCTGTAACATTTAAACATATTTACAATATATATAGTACAATATTATGATATATGCAATCATGATGAGGATGGACAAATGATGTAATGATTATGGACATACATGGAAAAATAATGACAATGTCATGATGGATTTTAGACTATGCAAAACATGATCATGACTGTATTAAGAGTGTAGGGAGTATTCAACTGGTAATTCATATATCCTAAACAAGTGAATTACGAAGGGATAAAGCTTCATGAATATATTTACTAAAGTTAACTAGCTCTGGGGAATTGTCACATTGAAATATTTGCAATAATTTGAACATACTTGGTCGATTAGAATATAAACGTTTAATATATTTTTTTCTTAATGTACTATACACCTCACAATATCACCTCACCTCACCTCACCTCACCTCACCTATATGTACCGCAGGTAGTGAATTCAACTTGTTCAGATTATGCTACTGCTGCATTAAATGTTTCATGTTTATAGCGTGTGTTATATGTACCGCAGGTAGTGAATGTAATATTATTTCTCATGACAGCAGATTTTCTGAAATATGTTCCATATGTTTGTTGAATAGAACCACACGTAACTTCATTCCATGCTATATGGTTGATACTAATAGTTCTACAGTACAAAATGTAACTAATGACACTGATTTGCTGATCAATGATACAGATTTAATAAGTACTAACTGGTTTAAAAAGGGGAATTCACATTGTACATCTTACTATACATTTTATTTACCCAAAGTTAGATGCAATTAAGTTGCTATATCTGATCAAATATTATTGACATGCTTTGTATTTATCAAACGTTTTCGGAAACCACAGTTAATATCATGAACTTGTTATAGATGGCTATACTTTGTTTCGAAAAGATCGAAATATATTGGTGGAGGTTTACTTATTTATGTTAATGAGTATTTAAGCTGTACTCAAGGGTAGATCTGGAACACTCGAGTTTAGAAGCTACACGTTACGTAACGGCAGACCACCATCACTTCAACTTCGATTTGCTCAAGCAAGCCCATAGCTCCATTAGCTATCACTACCCAGTTTGCATCACCAGGAAAACTAATGGCCATAGCAAAAAACACTCATATTCATAAATTTATTCAGTATAGATCATTGAAACATTTCAATGAATCTGAATTCTTGCTTGAACTTTCCTGTCAGCCTTGTCACGTGTAAACATGTTTGATGATCCGGACGACTCATCTGGTGTATTCATTGATATGTTCTCTACAATCACGAACCTGCTAGAAATAGAAGAGTAAAAAGGACGTCGCAACCAAATTGGATATATTCAGACATTTTAGAAGCTATCAAACAGAGAAATCATTTTCACAAGAAACAAGTCACAGCTAAGTTTAAAATATGGAGACAAAAAGTCAAATCTCACATATTTACCTCAAGGCACAATTACTACACCACACATATTAACTCGAATAAACATATTCCTAAACAATTATGAAACAGTTTAAATGACTTATCAGGACTAAACAATAACTCTCAAACACAATACATACGTGATGAAAATGGATGTAACATATTAAATGCTAACTATACGGCCACTATTTTAATGAACATTTCTCTAATGTACATAGGCAGTTTCAGTTTGATAACCCACCATCGCATTACTCTAACGTTGCACTTGAAAATACTAGCAACACTAAATTATCAAATATATCTAGATTTTCTATTCCCTTAGTTTCCGTGCAGTTTGTTGAAAACAGGTTCTTTCAACGGGCTCTGATAATTTACATACCAGAAACTTTCTGCCAAAATCATTGCTCCAGTTCTAACACAAATATTCAACTCTAGCATAAATTCCAATAAATTCCCCAAAGCATTCAAATTACTCAAAGCTATACCCATTCATATAAAAGAGATAACTCAGATACAAATAGGTACAGATCTATATTAATATTACCCGTAATGCCATTAATTCTTGAGCGCCATTTCAGCTTTCCCTTGAAACAATTTCCTGATGAACATAAATTATTATATAATCGACAATTTGGATTCCGTGTAAAGCATTCGTGTCAAACTGCCCGTACATGCTTATTGGAGGACTGGATATCAACAATTGATAAGAATGAAGTAGTGGGCACAGTCTTTCTGGATCTTTCCAAAGCCTTTGTTCTGGTTAATCTTTAACTTAAAATACGTAAATTAGCTTATTATGGACTTGCTGAATCATCACAAAAATTATTATCCTCTTAATTAGCTGACAGGTTCCAACAGACGATTGTTTCTGGCGCTCGTTCTGATGCTGGACCGGTTGTTTTTTGTGTTCCTCAAGGGATTGTCTTAGGACCCATTCTCTTTATTATCTGCATCAATGATTTATTTATCTATGGCTCTTACCAGCACAGTTGCCAACATGTCGATACAACTATATCCGCCTCCGAACAATCTCTTAACACTCTGTCTACTTCTTTATCTACTGATTTGATAAATGCTCATCAGTTGTGTCTAAACACATAGTATTACTGAGTGTGCTCCTGAAGTGATATTGAACAACACCATCATACATCCGAGTTCTGCTGAACGGCTACTTGGAGTCAGGATCAACAACACACTAACCTGGGATATACATGTAACAGACTGAACGTTTGGACATATCTGTATATATTAAGTTATCCCCCTTCGTGGATTTAAACTATATGAACAACCAAATAAAACAAATGTACATATGTATCATTGTCCAACACTGAACACCAACTGCGCTTTGGTTGATAGACACTGAATTATGTGATATTTTTGTTATTGCAATATTTACTAGATTCTTTAAGCTGATTTCATGCTATTTTCAAGATACCCCTATAAGTGATATATGCACGTTGTTATATAGATGTATTGCCATTTATTGTCTCATTCTATTAGGATGAATTCGAGTTCCGCTGGAGAAGTTACGATTGTGCTCTTAGGCAAGTCATTTAAATTCCGCATTGCCTCTCTCTCTCTCTCTCTCTCTCTCTCTCTCTCGGTCGAATGCCTACCATGTCAAACCTGTCTTAAGCAGCCATACAATGGAATAGCAGAAAGTTGCTGCTTAGCACATGTGGTTGTTTAATAGAGGTCAAATTATAATAAAAGCACATATTGGGAATCTGGAAACTTGTTGCTTAATTCAGGTTGGCTGCTTAATGGAGGGGACCACTAACTCAGGTTTGACTGTATATCGATATTTAAATATGTATCTATTAAATGAGGTGATTCAAGGTACGGACAGTTGAAATATTGTATTGCTATAGTTCATATCTATTGATATTGATACATGTTCATAATAAATAATCGGAAAACATATTTAGTCGTGTCCAATCTTAACTCAAAACGGATCGGTACCGATATACTAGAATTTAGTAATTATAATCAATAATCATACTGCATAGTGACGTCTACTTTCGGATAAACACAAGCCAGCCGCCAACAGTAGCCACCATTTATTTCTAGCAAGCATTAAGAACCGGAAATGTGAAGAGTTATCGCCCGTCTTGTAAAACATTGTAATTTAACGGTGCGTATGTAATTCTTTCACTTCAGCCAGCCGTCATTAAGCAAGTGATTTAGAGATTTATTAACTTTTGCAAGCAAAGTTTTAGCTAATCCGACAATGGCAACAGGTTGTGAATGGAGAAGTGAATGGCCATCTGTCCAAGAGGTGTACCTGGATGCAAAGTTGGAGGAGACCGTAAGTGAAAAAGACATATTTAATGTAAAGGTTTGCCAATTTCTACTGTCATGAACTATTTTTGTTTAAGTCCACATGTACATTGTATATTGCTATAGAGGCGATACACGTATGTCAACACACGCCGATATAAATCTCTCTGTCCCTAAGCCTTGGACAAATCTACATGTCAACATTTCCGCGATGACTGACATTAGAGGAAGATAGATAGATTAAATTATAACGAATAGTCGACACCATTGTTATACAGCACGCGCAAATATTGACAAGTAATTGAGGAATGCATTAACATTCATCGATGCATATCCGTACACCATTAATACGTAAGTAGACATGTACAATAACTATTAAGTAACACAACGGACCATGTACCACCCCTTCGAAAACCACATAATTACGGTTCCGGGCCTTTTTGGTACTGAATAGCGAGCAAAGTAGGCGATGTGACCCCATAAGAGAGGGTATACGTATGTAGCCTGGTATCATAGCTGCAAAGTGACACCAAGTATGCCTCTCCATCTTGGCCTGGGTGGACCCTACACTTAGTCAACTGACGACCACCCCTTCGAAAACAACAGAATTACGGTTCCGGGCCTCTTTGGTACTGAATAGCGAGCAAAGTAGGCGATGTGACCCCATAAGACCGGGTATACGTATGTAGCCTGGTATCATAGCTGCTAAGTGACACCAAGTATGCCTCTCCATCTTGGCCTGGGTGGACCCTACACTTAGTCAACTGACGACCACCCCTTCGAAAACCACAGAATTACGGTTCCGGGCCTCTTTGGTACTGAATAGCGAGCAAAGTAGGCGATGTGACCCCATAAGACCGGGTATACGTATGTAGCCTGGTATCATAGCTGCTAAGTGACACCAAGTATGCCTCTCCATCTTGGCCTGGGTGGACCCTACACTTAGTCAACTGACGACCACCCCTTCGAAAACCACAGAATTACGGTTCCGGGCCTCTTTGGTACTGAATAGCGAGCAAAGTAGGCGATGTGACCCCATAAGACCGGGTATACGTATGTAGCCTGGTATCATAGCTGCTAAGTGACACCAAGTATGCCTCTCCATCTTGGCCTGGGTGGACCCTACACTTAGTCAACTGAGGACCACCCCTTCGAAAACCACAGAATTACGGTTCCGGGCCTCTTTGGTACTGAATAGCGAGCAAAGTAGGCGATGTGACCCCATAAGACCGGGTATACTTATGTAGCCTGGTATCATAGCTGCTAAGTGACACCAAGTATGCCTCTCCATCTTGGCCTGGGTGGACCCTACACTTAGTCAACTGACGACCACCCCTTCGAAAACCACAGAATTACGGTTCCGGGCCTCTTTGGTACTGAATAGCGAGCAAAGTAGGCGATGTGACCCCATAAGACAGGTATACGTATGTAGCCTGGTATCATAGCTGCAAAGTGACACCAAGAATGCCTCTCCATCTTGGTCTGGGTGGACCCTACACTTAGTCAACTGAGGACCACCCCTTCGAAAACCACAGAATTACGGTTCCGGGCCTCTTTGGTACTGAATAGCGAGCAAAGTAGGCGATGTGACCCCATAAGACCGGGTATACGTATGTAGCCTGGTATCATAGCTGCAAAGTGACACCAAGTATGCCTCTCCATCTTGGCCTGGGTGGACCCTACACTTAGTCAACTGACGACCACCCCTTCGAAAACAACAGAATTACGGTTCCGGGCCTCTTTGGCACTGAATAGCGAGCAAAGTAGGCGATGTGACCCCATAAGACCGGGTATACGTATGTAGCCTGGTATCATAGCTGCTAAGTGACACCAAGTATGCCTCTCCATCTTGGCCTGGGTGGACCCTACACTTAGTCAACTGACGACCACCCCTTCGAAAACCACATAATTACGGTTCCGGGCCTCTTTGGTACTGAATAGCGAGCAAAGTAGGCGATGTGACCCCATAAGACCGGGTATACGTATGTAGCCTGGTATCATAGCTGCTAAGTGACACCAAGTATGCCTCTCCATCTTGGCCTGGGTGGACCCTACACTTAGTCAACTGACGACCACCCCTTCGAAAACAACAGAATTACGGTTCCGGGCCTCTTTGGTACTGAATAGCGAGCAAAGTAGGCGATGTGACCCCATAAGACCGGGTATACGTATGTAGCCTGGTATCATAGCTGCTAAGTGACACCAAGTATGCCTCTCCATCTTGGCCTGGGTGGACCCTACACTTAGTCAACTGACGACCACCCCTTCGAAAACAACAGAATTACGGTTCCGGGCCTCTTTGGTACTGAATAGCGAGCAAAGTAGGCGATGTGACCCCATAAGACCGGGTATACGTATGTAGCCTGGTATCATAGCTGCTAGGTGACACCAAGTATGCCTCTCCATCTTGGCCTGGGTGGACCCTACACTTAGTCAACTGACGACCACCCCTTCGAAAACAACAGAATTACGGTTCCGGGCCTCTTTGGCACTGAATAGCGAGCAAAGTAGGCGATGTGACCCCATAGGTCCGGGTATACGTATGTAGCCTGGTATCATAGCTGCTAAGTGACACCAAGTATGCCTCTCCATCTTGGCCTGGGTGGACCCTACACTTAGTCAACTGACGACCACCCCTTCGAAAACAACATAATTACTGTTCCGGGCCTCTTTGGTACTGAATAGCGAGCAAAGTAAGCGATGTGACCCCATAAGAGTATACCTATATAGCCTGGTATCATAGCTGCTAAGTGACACCAAGTATGCCTCTCCATCTTGGCCTGGGTGGACCGTACACTTAGTCAACTGACGACCACCCCTTCGAAAACAACGGAATTACGGTTCCGGGCCTCTTTGGCACTGAATAGCGAGCAAAGTAGGCGATGTGACCCCATAAGACCAGGTATACGTATGTAGTTTGGTATCATAGCTGCTAAGTGACACCAAGTATGCCTCTCCATCTTGGCCTGGGTGGACCCTACACTTAGTCAGCTGACGACCACCCCTTCGAAAACAGGGAACTGTTGTAAGAAAGAGCGATGATAAAACAAGGTTTCTGTATTAGGAATTATCTGTGGCTCACCCTATTGATGGAAAAATGGGCATACCTGTATCTGCTATGTTGAGTGAAGATCAGACTCTTACAACGGTTTTAAACTGGATTCGTTCTTTTAGACATGCTGAGAAGTCAATGTTTGGCTATAATAAAGCAGTGAATCACCCAAAAATTATATTAAGTGACCAGTCAATGGTCTTTATTTTATCAGCTCTGAAAGAATTTAATAATGAAGACTTATCAGATTTTCTTAAAAGAGCTTATGCCATAGCAAAAGGGGAAGCATCTGTTTCTGATACCAAGAAAACCATCGTACATCTATGTAAAAGTCATTATCTGAACTATGTAACAAGATACCTAAGAAAAAAAGAAGTTTCTATTCAAAAACGAAAAGTATTCTTGTTCATGATTGGTCTCTTGATAAAGTGTAATGACTTGAGTGATTTGAAGGAGCTTTTGTTTGACATATGTCTTGCACTGTCTTGCAAACAAATTAATTCCGAAACAAGACCATTTATTCAAAGACTTTTAACCAAAATAAATCATTTTGAAGTTAGTGCATACTCTGATTCTGACTACAAAGAAGATGACACCAGTACTATTGGTATAGAGTACAACTCCAGTATGTATTCTGAAGAAGATTTTCAGATAATTGGTACGGAATCTCCTTTCAAAACATTAGGATTTCACATACACGAGAAAGCATCCAAGTACACCTTAAATATTCAAGATAAAAGCTTACTGTGTAATACCTATTATTGTCCAGTATTTTTAGATTATCTTTTGAAAAGTGTTGTCCCCATATATCCATTATGGTCGTCCCTTCTTCTTGGCAATTTGCAAAGATTTAATCCGAGTTATGTTGCTAGTCCAGAAGAGTTTCCTTCCAATACAACTACTAGTTTAATAGAAAACCGTTTTAGAATCTTAAAACATTTGTCTTTAAGAGGAAGAACCCAACACAGAATTGATGAATTATTCTGAGGCACTTCAGTTTCATACTGTTGGTATTCAAAAGAAGTCCGCATTGGAATGTCTAAAGACTAAAACAAGTTTTTATAAACCAAGGAAAAGGAGATCAGATACTTCTTGTAATAGCAATGAGGAACGAACATCCAAAAAATGTAAGCAAACAAATTTAATAAAAGAGCAATGGAATAAGTATAAAGAACAACCTGATAATTTAAAAAAGAAAAAAGTAGGAACTTACCAAAAACCACCAAAAAGGAAACTTTCATTAAGTAAAGAATCTAATAAATTTGATAATACATTAGATGAGGATGTTGTTGATCATGATTTTATTAATAATGTGTATGACAATGATGATCACAGTTACATAGCTACTAGGAAAAAAAACAGAAATATTAAGGGAAGTAGCTCAAACTTTATTGTTTCTTGTTTCTCTAAACCAAGCGTTAATGATATCAATAAATTAAAGAATTTCGGACAAACATGCTGGTTTAATTCGGTTGTACAAGCATACTTTTATACAAGACTTGATAATGAAATAATGAAGAAAGATGATATAATTTATACAATTGACAGCTTTCCTAAACCGTCAGAGTTAGCTTGTGAGAATATTTGGATTTTCATGAACGAAAACAAGGGTGTACCCGTCCCAGTTATGTTAGTGAAGAGGGCTTTGCTGAAGATATGTTTAGCAGTTAATACCTTCAGTCAAGATAATCAGCAGGATGCTCATGAATTTATCACCAATATTATTAATGAAATGTCCGATTCAACTGGAAATTATTTTAAAATAGTACATTCGCGCAAGTGTACACGCTGTACTGAGGTCACTGCCCATGTTAGCAATGAAGGACACAGTCTGTTCCTTCATTTGGAAAAGTCTTTACCTAACCTATCCATTCAAACTTTGATTGATAATTATTTTTTGATATCTGAAGAGGCTATATTAGAATGCAGAAACTGTAGAAAGGAAACTAAACATATAATTCACAAATCTGTTAAATCAGTACCAGAAACGTTTGCTATTGTATTAGGAAGATATCACCAGTCAGCTGGTGTTGTTAGGAAACTTCATACACCTGTCATTGTAAGTAATAATATATCTTTGTCTCATTTGTCTACAAAAGATATTTCTTATGAATTTGTAAGTGCAATCTGTCATAAAGGTTCCAGCATGCAAAGAGGTCATTATGTGTCCGTCATAAAATCTGGAGAAAAATATATCCATTGTGATGATTGTGATATAAGTGAAGTAATGTTTGATAAAATTGGATCTGTAGCATATATAATTATGTATAATAGAAGTATGAAACCACTTCCACAGATTTTCAAAGATATGATAAAATGCCTGTTGCATACAGATGTATTAAAGAGAATTATTCGTGATGATCAGTTTCAACATATAGATCTTGAAAAACAGTATTTCGTTAAATCATTGCTTAATAATGGAGTGTCTGTAGAGTTAGAAAAAATACTTGAAAATGACCTTAGTCTTATAATTGAAGAGAAAATTGGTATAGACACTAACATCACAGCTCATATAGTAATGATGTACTGTATTTTCATTGATTATCTTCTTGGTAACAATTGTGATAATTGTAAGAATATGAAAAAGGAATATTTCCAACTGAATTCTGTAGAATTATTGATGTGTGAACAATGTTCAAATGTTATTAAAGTAAATCTTCATACTTCCATTATATATGTGAACACTCCAATAACGGACAAACAACATATGTATTCACAATCAATAAAAAACAATTGTATGAGTCATGTTTTTAAAGATAAAGACTCTCTTTCGCTGTGTAACTGTCGTGATAGTTTATATACATCTCTGATTCTCTCACTGCCTAATGTTTTAGTTTTTATGATTCGAAATCCAAAATCCTTAGTTATTCCACCAAAACTTAACTTATGTGAGAATTTAGAATAGTGTTATACAGTTGATAGTATGCAGTTCAACCTAAGGTCAATATTGACTTGTACTGGTTCAGAAATAAATGCAATTTTGAAAGATGAAGACAATTACATTGATGCAGAATCAAGATGTAAATATATGTTGAAAGAGCTAACAAAATCAGATTGTGTTTGCCTGTTTTACTGTAAGACATTGAATATAGCGAATTTTAATATCTTACAGGAGACAAAGTTGGACGTTTATAAACTTCCTCAACTTGATTGTGCAACATCATTTTCACCTGACAAAAATGTAACTATCAGAAAACTTCTTAATGTAAAGCTTAATATAGCCTTTTATTCAGGCATAACAGATCCCAAAGGATGGCTGAATAATGACCATATCAATATATATTTACATTGTTTAGCCGCACAATCTAATAAAAAAGTCCATAATATTGACTGTGGTTGGTTTTGTCAAAATCTGTTTAAGAAAAGAAAGTTGGATCAGTTAAAATGGTTTCTTAATGCTTTGGAAAGCAAGAAGGACTGGCTTACAAGTGATTATGTGATAATTCCTGTAAATGAAAATAATTCCCATTGGACAATAATTGTGATTGATACAAACAAACGTTTAATAATTTACTGTAATCCATGTGGAAATGGTGGATATTCTCAGTATGTCTGCTTTCAAATTTGGCGTTACCTGTGCTTTGAGGCAATTATGCATGCAAACCTGATATTAACTACATCAGAATGGAGAATTGTTCACTATTCTAACGAGCGTATGTTCCCTACACAAACTGACTTAAGCAGTTGTGGAGTTTACATATGTGCTGTTGCAAAATCTATCATTTTTAATAGGTCTCTTCCTAATGAACCTAATTTGAGAAAGTTTAGGTTTCAAATGACAACGGAAATATGCAACCAAAGTCAGAGTCATGACATGAGCTAAATGTGCTTTGTCGTCCATCAATTTCCAATTGTTTCTTGTCAACCATATTTCATTGACTGTCCAAATAATAGTGGAGGTCGTGATAGTGCAGTGGTAGCACGTTTACTTCAGGGTTTGTGATCGCTTGAAATTGCATAACAGATATACATAAATAACCAGAATGTTAACAAATTAAAACATGCGCAACACAGGAAATTGTTGAATGTATATGTTTAGGAAATACTGATACAAACTGGGATGGTTTACAAACTGTGTAATCGTTTAATACTTATGTTAAAAGTGGCTGGATGACTGGAGTTATATTTATCATTGTTGATAAGAGAATTTTAACATTATTCCGTTTGTCTTAGCAGCAATACACAAAACATAATATGGCATAAATGCAACTAGAAGTGTTTTAGATAAACATAATCAAACAAAGTGTTCAATGACAACTGCCCTCTAATAAAATATATCATGATAAATATATTTTGTTATTTTATTGATAACATTGCTTTGCCAACAGTGATTTAAACTTGGTCAATGGCAATACTAATGTGGTAAACAGATAGTTCTTATATTACTCGAGAACAAACATACTAGTAAACAATAATTTGTTAGTTCGAGTTTTACGCCTGCATCAGCATCATTTTGGGCTATATCGCCGGCGGACAGTTTACCTAACAACACCTTTCTTGTTCAGGCTCCAGTGGTTAACCAGTACTTGGGTGCACCAACCTCCGTAAGAAACTGCCAACCTTTTCATATAAATGAGACACGGTATACTATTCCATTTCAATAAAAAATGCAATGAATTTTGTACAAATGCTCTGGTTTGTATCAACAGTTTTGAAATCTATTATTAACATTTTTAGCGCAAGATAAATACTTTTTTGATTGAAAACAAGTAACTTGCCCAGTAAATAATTTGCTGCATGTCAATTGCAATCAAAATACTGCACTTGGTGTTGATAAAGGATCTTTAGTTTAGTGTCATGGAAAGTCAAATAACCATTTTACCGTACAACTATTAATGATAGTAGTGTGCATATTTGTACAATGAGGGTGTACAAATATTTTAAAAGGAATATGTATAAGCTATCCACGAAGTCGTCAGTTGTTCTACCCGGAAGTGATGTTCCTCACAAATTAAGAGCAAATGAGTAACTATAAAATCATGAAGGATGTTCCGAAGCTTCAACCTTTGTTTATAATAATTTTTAACAATATGGTGTTTTATTATGCGACCATCGAGGACACTAGTTCATTGGCCTTAATCCTGTCAACTGGTCTGCTAGAAATCAATGTCATCATGAATCAACTGTTCGTGGTTCTCTACTGTTTCAAATCTTGTTATACATATTTGGCTGATTGTACTGTAGTACTAGTATTTCCCTAATAAATGTATTTAAGATTATATTCTGATCTGAAGGGAAACTGACCACTTAGCCATGTTAATAGTACATGTATTTTGATATGTTAATTGTTCTAGGGGCCCCCATTGACGATTGGTTAAGCCAATAAGGCAGTTGACTTCAAATAACATGCCCATTACCGTTGTAGTGTGTGAAGCGAACTGAGAATGTCGGATTATTTCATGTGCTCCATTCAGCTGTCAGTGGTTCTACCTGGTTCCTGGTTACACAAAACAAAGCTTGATTGCACATGACTTTTATTTGACATTGAACAGTTAATCTCAAGGTATATAATTGCTATGTTATCCTCAAAAATAGATATTTTTGATATGTTGATGTATACATTTTAGTGTATGCGATTAACTCAACCCAAACAGAGAGGTATGTATTACTTCGAGCTTGTGATTTCGAAGTTCAGTATATGTTATTTGCTTTAAGTTCCATTATGAGATATTGAATTTAGGTATGAGAAGTATTCACACGCTCTTTGGATGTGTGTGCAGACTTTGGTTTTTAATCTTACATTGTTGACTATAGGTTAGGGTGTATATGTTGATTATTTCACCAGTTCTATTACATGTCGCGCATTGTGTCCGATACGTGTTACAAGAGCACGTATGTTTAAGCTGACAGTATGACTTTTAATTCCAAAGCAAAACAATATGGTGGTGAACATACACATTTCAAGGAAAAAGAGCGTTCCATAGAAAAACGTCATATCAACAAGATTGGTGTGCAATACATATTGTTTGAGAAAATTAAACAAAAAACGATGCCAGATTTTGCCATGATTCTGATTTTTGTTTACTGTTGGGTAAACGTTTTTCATAAAGTGTTCCATTCATTTATTGGGTTCAAATGGGACCAGTTTATAACCGGAAGAAAATCAACAATTCTAGTATCTACATTAGCCAATTTAATTGATATAAAGGGAAAGAAGTTTTCTTTTTTCCATGGGAATTATGTTTATTGTCATGTTTTATTGTATATACATATCTGTAGCAGATATATTGTCAGAGTGCCACCAATGACGGGTAGAATGCATATAATTGCACTACCTATACAGGGACACCTGACTGTTGACAGATGTATCTTACATATATGATTGTAATATATATTGGTTCCTTAATGTGAAACTGAAGCTTGTACTCAGAAGCAGTAACAATCTAGTGAACAAGTGCTTATCCAGAAATGAAGTGAAATATGGTGAACAGTCAACATTGTTCGTGAGTAAGAGATAGCTACAATATGACATGATCTTCGTGCGTTATGGAACCTGAACACTGTGTGTACAATAACTGTATTTGTTTGCTAGCTACAAACAGTTTATAAGAGAATGAATTGTGCTAATTGACAAGTGATGCAGACTGTAGATAAGACGAATACAA
Organism: Archivesica marissinica; assembly: GCA_014843695.1. NCBI lineage: Eukaryota > Metazoa > Mollusca > Bivalvia > Venerida > Vesicomyidae > Archivesica > Archivesica marissinica. The sequence goes on from CM026391.1 coordinate 51,906,351, forward strand.
CAATATGAATAGTGTACAAGAGGCATTACCGGATAAAAGAGATATGCGGTTTAAGAAAGAGAAGATGAAATAAAACTTCTGCGGTTTAAGAAAGAGAAGATGAAATAAAACTTCAACAGTTGATGGAATAATTGACAATTTTAATGCCGTTGATTGAAAAAAAGCATAAATTGGGAAACATGTTCCGATGCTGGTAATGACTACATATGAAAGGATACCTGAGTTTATACAGGACTGCCACCAATGACGGGTCATGTCGTTCCAGTAAGGGCGTCGACCTATACAGGGACAGCTGGCTCAGTCAACGTAATAATGATGCTACAGATAAAACGTTTACAGTATAAAGTAAAATAGTTTTGGGAAAACCTACTTATTCAATTGTCGTCTCGGGATAAATCTGGCATTAGTCAACACGTTCTTGTAAAGTTAATAGTATGTTTAATAGAGGGACATTATGAAACATGAAAGCACTTGAATCTTTAAACCTTTTGATTGGTCAAATAAGGGAAATATATCATCTTGTTGGTCATGAAAGTAATTGGAACATATATTGTACACATACTTAAAGACCAGGCTATGGAGTACACTGATTGTTTAAATGGGACTGATACTTTTTGTGAAATGTTGGTATTCAATGTAGTTAAAAGAAACCAAATACAGTAAATCCCTTTAATCTGGATCCCCTCTATATCCGGAATCCCCTCCAAACATGACATTTTCTCTGGTCCCAAATTGTTCCCATCTGTTTTCATTGTAATAAATATTCCTCTAATCCGCACCTCACCCCTCTAATCCGCACCTCACCCCTCTAATCCGCACCTCACCCCTCTATTCCGCACCTCACCCCTCTAATCCGCACCTCACCCCTCTAATCCGCACCTCACCCCTCTATTCCGCACCTCACCCCTCTACTTCGCACCTCACCCCTCTAATCCGCACCTCACCCTCTATTCCGCACCTCAACCCTCTATTCCGCACCTCACCCCTCTATTCCGCACCTTACCCCTCTATTCCGCACCTGACCCCTCTATTCCACACCTGTCCCCTATAATCCGCACCTCACCCCTCTACTCCGCACCTCACCCCTCTAATCCGCACTTCACCCTCTATTCCGCACCTCACCCCTATAATCCGCACCTCACCCCTCTAATCCGCACCTCACCCTCTATTCCGCACCTCACCCCTCTATTCAGCACATCACCCTCTATTCCGCACCTCACCCCTCTATTCAGCACCTTACCCCTCTATTCCGCACCTTACCCCTCTATCCCGCACCTGACCCCTCTATTCCGCACCTGACGCCTCTATTCCGGAAACCTGGCGTAATTTCTTAACAGTTTGTGTATTTCCAACACAAAATTACCTCTCAAACACGGACGTGCCAATTATGAAAGGAAGCCAGTCAAGGTATGATCCTTGTGTATTGTCATAAAAGTGACAACATTCTATTTACCAAATTGTAAAAATCACATTTTGTTCTGCATATAATTGGTGAGCAAATGACATTAGCAGATAGATGTGTGTATGTGTTTATCCGTTTGATGTAATGTTTGTAATCAGTAAATGTGTGATAACGTTGACTGGTCTTAATTGGAATTTGTGTTCCATTAAACACTATTGCATATTAGCATTAAACAATTGAATAATATAGTTTGGTTTCAGATTCGGTTTCTCCACTAAACAAAATCGTTCATTCTGTTGGATTAACATAGTGTATTCAGTGAATCCGTGAACTTTGCCCCGGACATCTGCCCCCAGTCCTAAAAATTGGATAGGTGGACATCTGCCCCCCCCCCAGTGAAATGTAAGGTAGGACATTAGCCCCCCAAATGTTGGCTAGGACTTCTTCCCCAGTAGAATTGTTGACTAGACATCTGTCCCCAGTAGAAATGTTGACTAGGACATTAGCCCCCCTCCCCCAGTATAAATGACAGCTGTCTTTAATTGCAGATAATTACATGAAATTTGTTAACTATTATCATTTGTTAATTGAACAAATTTACAAACATATATATTGTTAATTACAATTAAAATTAACACTGAAATATTGTAATCAAACCCAATGATTAAATATCATAAAACATGTTTAGAAATTTTATTATTAATTAATAATTTGCTGGGTATGAGGACTAGTAAAATGACTGTTGATGTATGCATTTTGGAAGTTTTTCATCCAGTATTATGTCTCTAATACTGCCACTTTTCAACATTTCTACTGGGTGGGGCAGATGTCCTAGCTGTCATTTCTACTGGAGGGGGGGTAATGTCCTAGTCAACATGTCTACTGGGGGGCAGATGTCCTACCTTACATTTCACTTGGGGGGATGTCCACCTATCCATTTTTTGGACTGGGAGGCAGATATCCGGGGGGGGGGGCATATGTCCGTATACCGTATTCAGTCTAACCTACACAGTATGCTAGTGTTAATTTAACTGTATACAATGTATCAGGATAAACATCATGCTAGCTCTAAAGTGCATCAAAACTAGAGTGCATAATTATACAGTTCATGGCTAGTTCATGGCATACTAGTGTATACTTATGGTTGTTTTATTTTAGTGTTCCTATCTTGTACTGTACATCATAGTAGGTTGTACACGTATTCATTTTTTTAAACCTCTAATCCGGAACCCACTCTAAATCGGAGTTTTTATCCAGTCCGGAAGAAGTCCGGAATAGACGTTATGAGTCAGTGTACATTAGAAGCTAGTTTGTTCCTGTATGATAATATGACACAGTGTTAGTATATTGTTTAACAAATTCACTAACTTAAAGTTAACTGTATTTGTTCTTTTTTCCAGAAATCCCACTATCTTGAAGAGGTTACATATTCCGGATGGAGTGGTGAAAAAGAATGTCTTTGAAATATGATTCCAACTGTATGAGTAGTTAATCTAGTGAGATGTTTAAACAATGTTATAAACTGCAAATTGATTAAACGTTTGTTTGATCCAGGTTAAAAACTACTCTACATTACTTGGAGTTGAGAGACTTGCTATTTACTGATGAATAACTATTAATTCCTAAGGTATGTCGGAAATTGATGCATGTGACAGAAAGAGAGACATATTTCTGTGCCATAGCAACATTCTCTAATGTAGTTCACATACTATGTTTTGTACAGAAACATGTATTAGCTTATTTAAAACTGAAGATATACTGAACAATAGCTTGTTGTTGTTTATGTGTTCACATCACCCAGTTTGCTAGCTATCCATTGACTAAGTGTAGTGACCACCCAGGCGAAGATGGAGAGGCATACTTGGTGTCACTTAGCAGCTATGATACCAGGCTACATACGTATATCCGGTCTTATGGGGTCACATCGCCTACTTTGCTCGCTATTCAATACCAAAGAGGCCCGGAACCGTAATTCTGTTGTTTTCGAAGGGGTGGTCGTCAGTTGACTAAGTGTAGGGTCCACCCAGGCCAAGATGGAGAGGCATACTTGGTGTCACTTAGCAGCTATGATACCAGGCTACATACGTATACCCGGTCTTATGGGGTCACATCGCCTACTTTGCTCGCTATTCAGTACCAAAGAGGCCCGGAACCGTAATTCTGTGGTTTTCGAAGGGGTGGTCGTCAGTTGACTAAGTGTAGGGTCCACCCAGGCCAAGATGGAGAGGCATACTTGGTATCACTTTGCAGCTATGATACCAGGCTACATACGTATACCCAGTATTATGGGGTCACATCGCCTACTTTGCTCGCTATGCAGTACCAAAGAGGCCCGGAACCGTAATTCTGTTGTTTTCGAAGGGGTGGTCGTCAGTTGACTAAGTGTAGGGTCCACCCAGGCCAAGATGGAGAGGCATACTTGGTGTCATTTGCAGCTATGATACCAGGCTACATACGTATACCCGGTCTTGTGGGGTCAATCGCCTACTTTGCTCGCTATACAGTACCAAAGAGGCCCGGAACCGTAATTCTGTGGTTTTCGAAGGGGTGGTCGTCAGTTGACTAAGTGTAGGGTCCACCCAGGCCAAGATGGAGAGGCATACTTGGTGTCACTTAGCAGCTATGATACCAGGCTACATACGTATATCCGGTCTTATGGGGTCACATCGCCTACTTTGCTCGCTATTCAGTGCCAAAGAGGCCCGGAACCGTAATTCTGTTGTTTTCGAAGGGGTGGTCGTCAGTTGACTAAGTGTAGGGTCCACCCAGGCCAAGATGGAGAGGCATACTTGGTGTCACTTAGCAGCTATGATACCAGGCTACATATGTATACCTGGTCTTATGGGGTCACATCGCCTACTTTGCTCGCTATTCAGTACGAAAGAGGCCCGGAACCGTAATTATGTGGTTTTCGAAGGGGTGGTCCTCAGTTGACTAAGTGTAGGGTCCACCCAGGCCAAGATGGAGAGGCATTCTTGGTATCACTTTGCAGCTATGATACCAGGCTATAATTCAAACTTGAAGTGAAATTTAACAATTTTACATAGATCTTGATATTCAGGTAAGCATCTTGCATCAGTAATTTTCGAACCACTTACGTTGACAGTTTATGATTTCTTGTTTATCAACACATGTTTACCTTTCTGGGTCAACCCTGAATCCTGATTCAATGGAAAGAATGATAGGTGGCGTTATTTTATCTTGTTTTGAAAAATTGTTGATGCCTCGGTATGTTACGACCAGCGGGATGTTAAGAAACGACTATACTAGTATATATATTTAAGTACAGGGATTCTACTCTGTGGGATGTCAGATTTCGCATCGATCAGCAACATGTCTACGTCCACGTTCGACATTAAAGGAAGATAGATAGATAGATAAAATGGCCCTATCTGAAACAATTTTGTACACATATAACGCCTATCCCGAGTCTTTATATTGTTCTTCAAAGAAAACACAACATAGCAGGTCACAGTTCCATACTAGGACACGGGTTATGTCAGCAGCAACAAAAAAATCTTCGACGGGAGAGTTTTAACAGTGAATAACATTATCAATAAAATGTGTTTCCACTAACGTGTATGTTTATTCGGCAAAAATCTACGTCAAAAAGAGATTTCGGAGAATATTTGTACAAAATTGTTTCAGATAGGCCCATTTTACTGATCGATGCGAAATATGACATCCCACAGAGTAGAATCCCTCTACTTAAATATATATACTACTACCCCCAAACGTGCCGAATCCCTGTGCATGTATGCTGTCAACCAGTACCCTATTCAACTCCACCCTCGGCCTCGTCTTATGATGTAGTACCCCCTGGCCATTGTACGTTTTGATATGCAGAGTGACACAATCACTAGTCGCTAGAGATAATGAACTGATGAAGACAATCACATGGTCAGTTCACAGGTGCCTGTGTCTGGTGTCTGTGGGTCAGTTAGTCCAAATATTTAGACTTGAAAAATGTGGCATTTCACTATCTAAGCATTTTTCAAAGTCTTAAGTTTACGCTAAACCTCAATTACGCGTAGCATATTTTATATTCTAAATTTGGTTTTTATAAATTAAAATTCTAACAAGATGAACACACATACTGTTGTTTGAATTCTGCACAGTCTATAACGTCTCTTGACACAATATTATACAAGACATCAGTGCTTATATTTCATGGGAGAGTTTCACTATTTCAAATTCAATTTTGAATTTTTGGTTATTACAAAAAGCCAAGTTCTAATAGAAATCATTAGACTAAAATGTTTTCAAGATTTATCTACATGCCACTACGGTGAACCAAATTAGATTTCCTTTAATATCCCAATTGTTCATACTCATGAAATTTACTAAATATATTTCATTCGGATTTCTTTTGTGAAGACTGCGCAGAAAAAATGGGAGAATCTCACCTTTCGACTTCAAACAGTTAAATGATATGCACAACGGTTAGACAATATATTTTAAAAGTTCTTAATATCTATATTTATGATTATTCTTAATGTTCACCAATGCACACATTAATGATTTATAACCATTCATGTCCGAAAAGCTTCAAAATACCGTATTGGTCAGAAAACCCGCCATCGGATCAGGGCGGAAAGTGCTATGCGAAAATGAGCTTTAACGATAAAACCTCGAAATAACAAACATTTTTTTGATGTAGAAGTCTTATTTATAGGACTAATGCTCAGTGGCCGAGTGGTTTATCATGCGGGAGAAACTACCTGATACAACAACAAAACAAAGTAAAGTTTGTTGATATATTTGAAGTGCGGGTCATTCATTAAAATCGAAAAGCTGCTTATGGGCCAGGTCACATAATCATTAATACTAATTTTTAACTTGCACATAACATTTTTAGATTAACAAACTGTTCTAGACTGCGCCTGCCAATCATAGTCATTACTGATTGTTCGGTATGAAGTTAATATGATAGTGAACTATGCAGTAATGTCATTGAGCAAGGCACCTCTTTCTGCCTTTGATTTGTACAGGAGGTGCACCTAGGTTGTTCTTCCGCCAATAATAGCTGTATAGTCGCCATATGACCCAAACTGTTGGTGCGACTTTAAGCCCTAAAAAACAAACAAACTTGTCAATTGTTATTGTATCACGATACCGAAGATGACATATTGAAGCACATTTGAACAAATATTTTGTTTTGAATTTTAGTTTGAATGTTCACATTTTCCTTTTCTTCTTCTAGGTTGACACAAGTAAGGTACAATGGATCAGGAATTACTGCAAAGTTTTCATGACAAATTACTTAATCTACAACGTGCTTCTCTGAATACTTCTCATACTCAACAAAATATACCAGAAGAACATGTGTTAGATGGTGTTACACTTAGCTATGTGACAGAACAAATGAAAATTCCTACTGAGAGGTTTTGTAGGTTGAAGGAAGTGACTGACGCTGAATTTCCTCTCATTATTGCTTGTAAATCTAATGCTTTCTGGCAGGCTTTGGAGAAACATGAAGTCGCTGAAAACAGTTTTGATTTTGTCAACGTAAGGAAGAGGAGCAGTAAAAGTAGTAAATGCTCATCCAATGCCGACCAGAGCAGCATGTACGGGTCTCCCTTAAAGTTAGACATCATTGCTGATCTGTCTGTGTTCGAGGGAGACACAACAATTGCAGTCGGAAAGCAAGTGGTTATTGACTTTGGACTCACTCGATCTATGTGCAGAAAACTTATATCACTATATTCACATTTGTACACCAGTTTTAAATACAAGACGTCAACTGATATATTAGATTACACCCCGTCACTGGTTGCTCTGTGTGACGGTGATAATTTTAAATCTGTTTCCTCAATGATCCTTCAGCCTCTCTTAGACAAACAGAATAACTTGCTGGGTTTGAAAATCACGGAAACTGTTTCTGAACCAGCTTCAGAGAGGAGCACACATGCAAAGTGTCGTCCACAATTTGTCACTTCAGATGTATTATGTAAAGCGAAATACGACCTCTTAACCGAGACTGGCGAGCAGGTGCAGCCTAATATGCAGGGTTTTCTGAAGCTTGAGCTGGAATGGCAGAAAACTGCAGGGAAGTCACTTGTGTTGTTACATGACCCGCCATCAGAGGCGAATGCAGTCGTGAAAATTCAAGTCGTTTCTGGCAATAGTCGGAGTTCAGCCTTTTCAGTGTTTCAGGTAACAAGTACAATTTGAACATGTGTACATGTATGTTTCATGTAAAAGTAGTTCAGCATATTGAACCAAGTTTTATTCATTTTGTTCATCAGCTACTTACAGACAAACCTGTCTAAGTGGCTTTATTAAGCAGCCACCCTTCATTAAGCTCAGCCATTTACCAGATTCTCAATTTGCTTAACAACTATTCAAAACAGCCATCTATGTCACCGTGGTCAGCATGAATACAATTGTACTTTGTTTTGCTACATACATTTGTATTGTGTGGATGTTTTCATCTATGTCACAGTGGTCAGCCTGAATACAATTGTACTTTGTTTTGCTACATACATTTGTATTGTGTGGATGTTTTCATCTATGTCACAGTGGTCAGCATGAACACAATTATACTTTGTTTTGCTACATACATTTGTATTGTGTGGATGTTTTCATCTATGTCACAGTGGTCAGCATGAACACAATTATACTTTGTTTTGCTACATACATTTGTATTGTGTGGATGTTTTCAATCCATTCATCCCGTTCTGCACCTGAGTTATGTTTGTGCACCAATACAGGGTTACCTCTGTCTGAATGTTTGTCGCCAATTGAAAAACACTGGAGCCAATTTAAAAAACTGGATGCCAACTAAGAGCCATATAGTTCACAAATAAATATTTTGAAGTCATGTATTCGACAAAACATGTGCCCCAAAACAAAAAAACAAAAATTAAAAAACAAACATTTTTAAAAAGTTGCGCAAAATATGTTCGCCAATTCACAAAATTTAGTGTCAATATTTGTTTTTTTGGCGCCATTGGCGACCGACAGCAGGAACACTGCAATATTTAGCAATAAGCCTTGTAAACATTATAAAACTGAAGTAGTTTGATTTACCGAACCCTGTGATCTATACCAAGGAAACACTTATTGTAGTAGACACTCTGTCATATTTCTTCAATATTGCATAGAACCTGCGGGGGAAAGCGTTGTGAGAGATAGGTGACAGCTTAAGCCTTATTGACATTCTTTTACATTCTGATTTAGGAACTGGAAATATTACGTTCAGTTGTGGAGGGATTAGCAACGTCACAGGTCAATTGGATTGGAGCAAAGGAGCGCCGCCCCCTTATTGAGACTGTAAAAGATCTTGTTGAACAGGTATGTGACGTCATGTTGGATTGGAGCAAAGGAGCCCCCTTATTGAGACTGTAAAAGACCTTGTTGAACAGGTATGTGACATCATGTTGGATTGGAGCAAAGGAGCGCCCCCTTATTGAGACTGTAAAAGATCTTGTTGAACAGGTATGTGACGTCATATTGGATTGGAGCAAAGGAGCACCCCCTTATGGCGGCTGTAAAAGATCTTGTGATGTCATGTTGGATTGGAGCAAAGGAGCGCCCCCTTATTGTGGCTGTAAAAGATCTTGTTGAACAGGTATGTGACATGTTGGATTGGAGCAAAGGAGCGCCCCCTTATGGAGGCTGTAAAAGACCTTGTTGAACATGTATGTGACATCATGTTGGATTGGGGCAAAGGAGCGCCCCCTTATGGAGGCTGTAAAAGACCTTGTTGAACAGGTATGTGACGTCAAGTTGGATTGGAGCAAAGGAGCGCCCGCCCTCTTATTGTGGCTGTAAAAGATCTTGTTGAACAGGTATGTGACATGTTGGATTTGAGCCAAGGGGCGCCCCCTTATGGCGGCTGTAAAAGATCTTGTGATGTCATGTTGTTATGTATTCAACTAAATATCACATAATTGTCACACCCACTTTAGTGGAAACAAGACATAGCCGTCAACACTTACATTTACTCATTGAGTATAGCGGATATCTTTCTACATTGACTCATTGAGTATAGCGGATATCTTTCTACATTGACTCATTGAGTATAGCGGATATCTTTCTACATTGACTCATTGAGTATAGCGGATATCTTTCTACATTGACTCATTGAGTATAGCGGATATCTTTCTACATTGACTCATTGAGTATAGCGGATATCTTTCTACATTGACTCATTGAGTATAGCGGATATCTTTCTACATTGACTCATTGAGTATAGCGGATATCTTTCTACATTGACTCATTGAGTATAGCGGATATCTTTCTACATTGAGTATAGCAGACATCTTTCTACATTGACTCATTGAGTATAGCGGATATCTCTACATTGACTCATTGAGTATAGCGGATATCTTTCTACATTGACTCATTGAGTATAGCGGATATCTTTCTACATTGACTCATTGAGTATAGCGGATATCTTTCTACATTGACTCATTGAGTATAGCGGATATCTTTCTACAACTAGAATAGAGCCTCCGTGGTCGAGTGCTCTAACACGCCATTCACCACTATCATCATGACTGCAGGTTCGCTCACTATCAGATACAAGTGATAAAATTTAATGGTGATATGTGAGAAAGTTGTCAGTCGCTTATGGAGGTTGGAGAGTTGAGTACTGGTTCTTACCCAGGAAATACGGGTTGTCTACTCTCCGCCACAACAGACTGATCTCCCAATAATAATCAGTAAATTATTTGATGGGCAGTAGAAGAAAAAAACAATTGATAGTTAGTTACACAGGATTACCAAATGTTCTGTAATACTGCAATGGGGAGACGTTCATTGTTAATGTTTGTACTTACGGTGGTCGCCAAATCGGACAGGTGGGTTTTCTCCGGGTACTCCGTTTTCCTCCCACACGAATGACCACATTTACGCTTTCATCTGTGCCAATGAGAGTGATTAATATAAGTTGTTAAAACTTGTTTTGCAATCATTGTAAAATAAATAAAGTTTAAACTTGTACTTACAATATCAGCCAATGCATACAGCATCACATCAGTTGCTAGGTTACAGTAGAATACTTGTGTTGATTTTAGTTGTCACGGTGGCTGCTATATGATGTATCACAAACCTGTCAGCTCAATAACTTTAGCAAAGTTCAGCCAATATTCTTGGAACATTGTAGCAAATGTGGTGGTAACAAGTAGATGACACGCTATTCATTTTTGGGGCCTGTAGGTGCAAGATTATGGTGATAGTGTTTCCACTATTCATTTTCATGACAGCAAATGAAAGGTTTAGTGCACAGCGTAGTGGCAATCATTGGGTGGCATACTGGGCTTGTCCTACATGTAGGTTAGAATTTTTGGAAGAAGTGAGAAATTTCAATAATATGACCATTAAATACAACATTAAAATAAGAACAAGTTTTTTACAATGGCCAATGTAGCTTACTGGACAATATTTTGTAAGTCATGGTCCCTAGGGTGACTATTTCGAGCCCTGGGATATAGTTTTAAAAACATCTCTTGTTTCTCTCTTCTCTTCAGATGAAACTTGGTCACGAGACATTTGATTACAGATTAGGGGAGACTACCCTGGTAGATGAGTATATCACAGGATTGGATTCCGAAATGTTGGTGGACAGAAAGGACCTTGACTTTGTAGATCACCTCTGGAAGGTATGCAAGCAGCTTCTAATCTTTCAGCGCTACCATGATTACCATCTACATGTACATAATTATCATGATGTTATTGTATAAGTTTTCACATGTTTTTTCTGTTACTCTTTTCCCCACTTACTCCACATAAACGCCATACAACACCCGTATCGCTTCCCACATATAGCCACTGCTCCACACCGCTCCCTTATCACTTCCCACATATAGCCACTGTTCCACACCGCTCCCTTATCACTTCCCACATATAGCGACCATTCCACACCGCTACCTTATCACTTTCCACATATAGCCACCGCTACCTTATCGCGTCCCACATATAGCCACCGTTCCACACCGCTACCTTATCACTTCACACATATAGCCACCGTTCCACACCACTCCCTTATCACTTCCCACATATAGCCACCGTTCCACACCGCTACCTTATCACTTCCCACATATAGCCACCGTTCCACACTGCTCCCTTATCACTTCCCACATATAGCCACCATTCCACACCACCCATTTATCACGTCCCACATATAGCCACCGTTCCACACTGCTCCCTTATCACTTCCCACATATAGCCACCGTTACACACTGCTCCCTTATCACTTCCCACATATAGCCACCATTCCACACCACCCCTTTATCGCATCCCACATATAGCCACCGCTCCCTTATCACTTCCCACATATAGCCACCGTTCCACACCTCTCCCGTATCACTTCTCACATATAGCCACTGTTCCACACCTCTCCCTTATCACTTCTCACATATAGCCACTGTTCCACACTGCTCCCTTATCACTTCCCACATATAGCCACCATTCCACACCACCCCTTTATCACGTCCCACATATAGCCACCGTTCCACACTGCTCCCTTATCACTTCCCACATATAGCCACCATTCCACACCACCCCTTTATCGCATCCTACATATAGCCACCGTTACCTTATCGCGTCCCACATATAGCCACCATTCCACACCGCTCCCTTATCACTTCCCACATATAGCCACCGTTCCACACCACTCCCTTATCACTTCCCACATATAGCCACCGTTCCACACCACTCCCTTATCACTTCCCACATATAGCCACCGTTCCACACCGCTCCCTTATCACTTCCCACATATAGCCACCATTCCACACCGCTCCCTTGTCACTTCCCACATATAGCCACTGTTCCACACCGCTCCCTTATCACTTCCCACATATAGCGACCATTCCACACCGCTACCTTATCACTTCCACATATAGCCACCGCTACCTTATCGCGTCCCACATATAGCCACCGTTTCACACCGCTACCTTATCACTTCACACATATAGCCACCGTTCCACACCACTCCCTTATCACTTCCCACATATAGCCACCGTTCCACACCGCTACCTTATCACTTCCCACATATAGCCACCGTTCCACACTGCTCCCTTATCACTTCCCACATATAGCCACCATTCCACACCACCCATTTATCACGTCCCACATATAGCCACCGTTCCACACTGCTCCCTTATCACTTCCCACATATAGCCACCGTTCCACACTGCTCCCTTATCACTTCCCACATATAGCCACCATTCCACACCACCCCTTTATCGCATCCCACATATAGCCACCGCTCCCTTATCACTTCCCACATATAGCCACCGTTCCACACCTCTCCCGTATCACTTCTCACATATAGCCACTGTTCCACACCTCTCCCTTATCACTTCTCACATATAGCCACTGTTCCACACTGCTCCCTTATCACTTCCCACATATAGCCACCATTCCACACCACCCCTTTATCACGTCCCACATATAGCCACCGTTCCACACTGCTCCCTTATCACTTCCCACATATAGCCACCATTCCACACCACCCCTTTATCGCATCCTACATATAGCCACCGTTACCTTATCGCGTCCCACATATAGCCACCATTCCACACCGCTCCCTTATCACTTCCCACATATAGCCACCGTTCCACACCACTCCCTTATCACTTCCCACATATAGCCACCGTTCCACACCACTCCCTTATCACTTCCCACATATAGCCACCGTTCCACACCGCTCCCTTATCACTTCCCACATATAGCCACCATTCCACACCACTCCCTTGTCACTTCCCACATATAGCCACCGTTCCACACCACTCCCTTATCACTTCCCACATATAGCCACCATTCCACACCGCTCCCTTATCACTTCCCACATATAGCCACCATTCCACACCGCTCCCTTGTCACTTCCCACATATAGCCACCATTCCACACCACTCCCTTATCGCGTCCCACATATAGCCACTGCTCCCTTATCACTTCCCACATATAGCCACCGTTCCACACCGCTCTCCCATTGATATTGCCATCGGAATAGAAAGGTTGTCCATTGTAAAACAGCTTGGTTAGCACGCTCGCTTCTCACCAATGCAACCCAAGTTCGATCCTCGGACTGGGAAATATATGAGATGGTGAGTACGGTGGTCGCCATATCGGACAGGTGGGTTTTCTCCGGGTACTACGGTTTCCTTCAACATGAATGACCACAAATACACGGTCATCCTCGCCAATGTGAGTGATTAATATAAGTTGGCACAGCTTGTTTCGCAATCTTTGTGAAGTAAATCGCGTTTTATACTTTTATTCCCATAGATATTGAGTATGTAATATAGTGTGCCTATTGCTTATCAGCAGTATGTAGATCAAATGAGGTGAAATAAATGGGCACAAAATGTCAAATTCTCGCCTTATTGAGACGATATGCACACCTTAACGTTCGACCTAGTGGGGTCAATGTCATGCTTACAGGTGAAAGGTAATATATATATAATTATATGCATCCATATTACATCCATATCTCTGACTGATTGAAAGATTTTGAAAAAACATGACCGGATTGTTTTCCATATCAAAACAATCAGCATAGCACAACTTTCAACCATGTCAGGTCAAGGTCATATTTAGAGGTCAAGGTTATACACACACACTATTTTGTGTCCTCGTCATAAATGGCTCGAGGGGTTTTGAAATAAATTGACACAGATGTTCACCACATCTTCTTTCTCCATTCATAATCAAGACACGGTCACACTTGGAGGTAACGGTGATATGCACAATATTCATTTGTCCTTTTCATGTCTCTTAATTAACTCTTTACTCCACATTGGCGCCATACAACACCTTTATCGCTTCCCATGCCTGCCTGCTATATATAATTATATTGTGTATGTAGGACAGTGTGCCTGTTGCAATACCAGCATGGCACCTAGGGATCTGCCTGTTTTTGAAGCAAGGGCACCAGAGAGTCTACCTGTGCCACAGTGTTGTTTTTAAGGTGCAAAATTGTGGGAATTCTGTGATTTGTTTTACATTGAAATGTTAAATATTAATGCCAATGCGCCCCATTGGCCATACGATTTGGCACAGAACATTTCCCGCCAGTTCATATATTGATTAGTGGTGTGCATTATAATTATTTTAATTTGGGTTCCATTTATATGATGTATGATTATCGGGAGCAGCGATTGCTCAGAAACATTATTCCAGTAATTCTTTGACCAATCATGGATGTTGTTCTTAACGAGTTGCAGAAAATACCCATATGCTCAGATAATAAAGGTGACACTATTTGATTCCAATTTTAAAAGTCGCATCTAACAGCCAGCCAATGGAGTTACGAATTATGGCTGTTTTGCAGAGATGTAAGCTAATTGGGAGGTTAATGTTGAATAAATTGCCACAATAGTAACTATGAATCTTGTAAATGGTTGCTTAATGCAGGTTGACTACTCAATAGAGGTCAATAACATGGTTTGACTGTATGACATGTTTCAGATCCTACAGAACTGTATGTCATACTCCGAGCTGGTTGAGATTTTCATCTACTTGGTATCCGCGGCAAGGAAAGGCGAGCTTCAACCATTTATCCACACCTACAATGTTACAACTATAGGTCAGATGTTTACAGACTCGTACCGGGGTCAACTGAGACAGCCAAGCATGGCTGGACTGGCTCCACTGCAATATCTGGCTGAAATAGGAGACCAGAAGTTAACGCAAGACTATGTGCACATATTCTTATCAAGGGGTCTTATTGGTTTGGGGCATCTGGAATATTATATCATGGGGAATCTGGAATTTGAAAAGAAGCTAGAGCGATTGATGAAGCTACAGAAAATACTGGAGACCGTGATCATGTTGAAGCAATGCTTACATCTACCTCACGCTACGCTTAGTGAAAGTTGTCGACAAATGTTGAAACATTACGAGACTCATTGCATCGACCCCGGCCATCATTTCACCTTCTCGGTTCCGACGAGCTGCCTTGCTAACGTTATTGAGAGCTTTCCCCCGTCAGAATGGAGGGCAGAAGGAATGAAGCTAGTGGAAGGTGTAGCAGAACGAATCGCGTATAATTTCACGATGGATCAGCCGTTTGATTGGGTGAAGATGGAAGTTGTGCCAGTGAAGAAAGGAAGTACAGGGGACTTGGAAGAAATGTCGTATTTCCTTACCATTCTGAAGGACAGTGTTAGTATATTGTCCTAGGCTTGTGTATAGAAATGTCGTATTTCCTTACCATACTGAAGGACATTGTTAGTATATTGTCCTAGGCTTGTGTATATAAGTGTCGTATTTCCTTACCATACTGAAGGACAATGTTAGTATATTGTCCTAGGCTTGTGTATAGAAGTGTCGTATTTCCTTACCATACCAGGGGCCACGCTGTCAGTCGCCACAAGAGCCAAATGGCGATTTTGCGATAGAAATGGCTCCTAAAATTTCAATTTGGCGATTTTCAGAAAATTGCACAAAAAATCGGCATAAATAACGTTTGTGCCATATTTTAACCTTTCATACTCGACTGGTTTTATTTACCATTAACGACGGCGCGTTCCAGTTAAAGAAAAATCGATACACAGTCTGTGTTCATTGTATCTGGTTAGAATTCTTTTGCTCTGGTATACGCTATCGTTTGGCGAAACAATCGATTCACAGTCAAAACAGCTGTGTACATGTGCTGGAGGCATATTCCAATCAAAATAAAACAAACATGTAAATTAGCGGTATATGATCACACATTTACAGTTTTGTATAATGGGAATGATTTGATAATTGAGGTCCTTTATGAAAACGGCAGTACTTGATCGGTGAAATGATGACATTGTTTGAAGATTATACGGATGACCGAATAACTTGTGTACATATAAATTAGGTAATAATTATTGGCGTTGTTTTTCACAAATAAGATCAAAGGTAGTAGTTGTGAAAAATATGATTTTCGTGTCCTCAACTATAAAAAGTGAATGAAACTTGTCCAAATCGCCGATAAACGTAAAAAAAAAAAATCCAAATCGTCACGTGTCAAAATGGCTACTTTCGGTTTTAAACGTCCGAAATGGACTTAGTGAATGAAACCTAGACAGCCTGATGAACATTTCCATTGACGGCCCAGACAAGTTCAACTTCAAATCGGCATTTGTAATGTGGTCCAAGAAGAACAGACGCATTTTGAACTGAATGTTGTGCAATTTGTTAGACGTAGTGGATACCTGTACATGTATGTAATTCTGATGTATTTTTAAATTATTATGACCAAGAAAATAATTAAAGTTGTAAAAGTTCATTGGATTGTCTTCAAAAATGATTAGTATGCATGTCTTTTTGAGCTTAAAGTTCATTTGAAATGTAATCCTGTGTTGGCTTCCATTATTAATCACTGTCACAGGGCTACATTGTAAAATAAACTTTTAGCTTTAACAGGTATGCATTCTTTCATTCTAATGTCTATATTAATACTTCTTCCAGAAAAAAACGGGCTAGAATCTCACCATTTACAAATAAAAATACCAAAAAAATCAAACCAGGGAGGGGACGACACCCCTCACGGAGGGGACGACACCACTCCCGCATACACCCCATCTTTCAAACAGATAAGTGGCCCCAACTTTTTTCTGCCCAGTGTGGGCCCTGCATACTGAAGGACAATGTTAGTATATTGTCCTAGGGTTGTGTATAGAAGTGTCGTATTTCCTTACCATACTGAAGGACAATGTTAGTATATTGTCCTAGGGTTGTGTATAGAAGTGTCGTATTTCCTTACCATACTGAAGGACAATGTTAGTATATTGTCCTAGGGTTGTGTATAGAAGTGTCGTATTTCCTTACCATATTGAAGGACAATGTTAGTATATTGTCCTAGGCTTGTGTATATAAGTGTCATATTTCCTTACCATATTGAAGGACAAAGTTAGTATATTGTCCTAGACTTGTGTATAGAAGTGTCGTATTTCCTTACCATACTGAAGGACAATGTTAGTATATTGTCCTAGGCTTGTGTATAGAAGTGTCGTATTTCCTTACCATATTGAAGGACAATGTTAGTATATTGTCCTAGGCTTGTGTATAGAAGTGTCGTATTTCCTTACCATATTGAAGGACAATGTTAGTATATTGTCCTAGGCTTGTGTATACAAGTGTCGTATTTCCTTACCATATTGAAGGACAATGTTAGTATATTGTCCTAGGCTTGTGTATACAAGTGTCGTATTTCCTTACCATACTGAAGGACAATGTTAGTATATTGTCCTATGCTTGTGGATAGAAGTGTCGTATTTCCTTACCATACTGAACGACACAGGGATCATTCTAGAGGGCGTTATTGTCGCCCTAGGGACCCTGACTTCGCACTCTGGGGCCCACTTCTCCCTAAAATAACAAAACAAACAAACAAACAAAGTTTGGTTTTTACGATTTTCAAACAAAATTTTGTCTAGTAAGATACACTGGCCCATTATAAAGTACTCCTTCTATTCAAATGTTGTATTTAATGTTGTACTGTGCATTTTAACCCTATTTTGCAGAAGTATATTAAAGAACACCATTTAAGGAAGCGATCACGCGCTTTCTCACTTCTCCCAAAAATTCTGACCTAGAATGAACCCTGAGGACAGTGTTAGTATATTGTCCTAGGCTTGTGTATAGAAGTGTCGTATTTCCTTACCATTCTGAAAGACAGTGTTAGTATATTGTCCTAGGCTTGTGTATACAAGTGTCGTATTTCCTTACCATATTGAAGGACAATGTTAGTATATTGTCCTAGGGTTGTGTATAGAAGTGTCGTATTTCCTTACCATACTGAAGGACAATGTTAGTATATTGTCCTAGAGTTGTGTATATAAGTGTTGTATTTCCTTACCATTCTGAAGGACATTGTTAGTATATTGTCCTAGGGTTGTGTATAGAAGTGTCGTATTTCCTTACCATACTGAAGGACAATGTTAGTATATTGTCCTAGGCTTGTGTATAGAAGTGTCGTATTTCCTTACCATACTGAAGGACATTGTTAGTATATTGTCCTAGGCTTGTGTATATAAGTGTCGTATTTCCTTACCATATTGAAGGACAATGTTAGTATATTGTCCTAGGCTTGTGTATAGAAGTGTCGTATTTCCTTACCATACTGAAGGACATTGTTAGTATATTGTCCTAGGCTTGTGTATAGAAGTGTCGTATTTCCTTACCATACTGAAGGACATTGTTAGTATATTGTCCTAGGCTTGTGTATATAAGTGTCGTATTTCCTTACCATATTGAAGGACAATGTTAGTATATTGTCCTAGGCTTGTGTATAGAAGTGTCGTATTTCCTTACCATACTGAAGGACATTGTTAGTATATTGTCCTAGGCTTGTGTATAGAAGTGTCGTATTTCCTTACCATACTGAAGGACATTGTTAGTATATTGTCCTAGGCTTGTGTATATAAGTGTCGTATTTCCTTACCATATTGAAGGACAATGTTAGTATATTGTCCTAGGCTTGTGTATAGAAGTGTCGTATTTCCTTACCATACTGAAGGACATTGTTAGTATATTGTCCTAGGCTTGTGTATATAAGTGTCGTATTTCCTTACCATATTGAAGGACAATGTTAGTATATTGTCCTAGGCTTGTGTATAGAAGTGTCGTATTTCCTTACCATACTGAAGGACATTGTTAGTATATTGTCCTAGGCTTGTGTATATAAGTGTCGTATTTCCTTACCATATTGAAGGACAATGTTAGTATATTGTCCTAGGCTTGTGTATAGAAGTGTCGTATTTCCTTACCATACTGAAGGACATTGTTAGTATATTGTCCTAGAGTTGTGTATAGAAGTGTCGTATTTCCTTACCATTCTGAAGGACATTGTTAGTATATTGTCCTAGGCTTGTGTATAGAAGTGTCGTATTTCCTTACCATACTGAACGACACAAGGATCATTCTAGAGGGCGTTATTGTCGCCCTAGGGACCCTGACTTCGCACTCTGGGGCCCACTTCTCCCTAAAATAACAAAACAAACAAACAAAGTTTGGTTTTTACGATTTTCAAACAAAATTTTGTCTAGTAAGATACACTTGCCCATTATAAAGTACTCCTTCTATTCAAATGTTGTATTTAATGGTTGTACAGTAAAACCCCTATAATAAGACCACCTATGGGACTTCCAAAAAGTGGTCTTATTAGCGGGGTGGTCTCTTTATCGAGTTTGGTCAAGAAGACCAATATAAAATAATCTTCAATTAGCAGGTTCAGTGGTCAGTCACACAGCAAGCCTTCTTCCTTAGATTGTAGCACCCCCACCCTTCCTGACGGATCCAACTTAAAAAAATTGGATTCATAGCAGCTTGTTTTCATTAAATATTTCTGCCCACTGAATAAGTTAATCACACATTTTGTTCCACCTCTCTCAGGCTATCCTATATTTATCCATTCAGAATTTGTTTGATTACGTTTTGCTAATTGACCTTTCTGCAAACGCTACTTAGGCACGCCCCCCATAGTTACAGGTGCTCGCTGTAACTACGTGAGACAAGCTATCTAACAAAATGGCGTCTAACGCAGACCTGCATCGAGTTAATCTAGATAAAATTCCGTTTTATTTTACCCAGATATTAATATTATTAGCTATTTAGGTAATTAGACACAATTATGAATGGGACTATGTAGCCGTGTGTTTGCCATACCAGGAGTGATTATCTATCTAGGTTTCAGGCCACTAATCAAGATTAATTAAAGTGAATGGGGGAGAATAAACCGCCCACCATATATGACGCAGACACAGTGGACGCTTTCAAGTCCCTGATCCCTGTGTCTGTCCATACCCCAATATATTTTGCATAAATTGCCACAATTATGTACATAGTTTTATAAAAAAAACACTTAAAAATATATCTAAAATTATGTCTATTGACTGTATCCTTTCTAATGAAATATATCTAAAATTATGTCTATTCACTGTATCCTTTCTAATGAGCATTTTCTGATCAAGCACTTAACTAACACTTTTTTATTACGGCGCCAGCACCAAGGAGTGCTGTATAAACAAAGAAGAAGATTAAATCATAGACCGTCATTAAAATAATATATTTATTGTACATCAAAGCATTAAATTATTTACAATGACATAAAATTACATAAAAAAGGTACATAGATTAATACAATGACAATGAAATTTACAGTGTGTATCTATTTTTTGTTGTATTTGTATTGTATAATCAGCAAAAAACGCATGGAAATATAGACGCCATGGTTGTAATGAAATTGATGTGAAGAGCATGATATTTATGCATGATGTAAGGGCTTGGACATATGGCACGGCTCAGTTCTAAAGCTGATAAAACACGGGCATACAAGCCAGCATCACAAATGTTTGAGCCGACCAATCAAGGTGTGAACAATAATATATTCTCCAGTATTTGATTAATTTGTCAACAGCCCATCTCATAATTGGCGTAGGCGTGATAATATACTATTAGACGAATCCACCACAATGTTTCACTCTATATTGCCTTGTATACGAAGAAGTAGTTATACGAAACCACTGACACCCGAACAACCACATCGTGTCAACTTTGACATTAAAAGACATGCAATATGCCACCGTCTTGAGAGACTCAACCCTATGCCTCCTAGAAGACTCGAACATTAGGCCCAAAAACTGAACACCAGTACGTTCACTGAGCTAATATGGGAATCCCACAGCTCTGCACATGCATGGGTACTATTACTTCTATCTGATCCCTAGTCCACCATCCACGACAATATGTATGAACCACATGTATAATTTTAATCACAATTATACTCACATATCTCTTGTGAACAGTAGATCTATAAATGCAGAATATATTTTTTCGAAATATTTTTTATTATGCATAAATAAATTAATTTCAACTTACTTGTGTGCAAATATATATGTTTGCATTAATTTTGGATGTATTCAGCTGGTCGTCCACACAACTTAATCTACCTTGGACATTTTTCAAGATTTGTCTTGGGGTTTTGAAATGGCACGAATTAAACGTCACCTATTAATCGATCTGGATATCTACTATCACTGTCACACAGCATAAATTAATAAAACAGCCCGTAACTACATCTTTTCACCATTGTCAATGACAGACAGCATTAATTAATTTGTAATTATTTTTCAAAAAATAATTTCAGATCACGATCACTCGTTATCAGATTTGATTAAAATTTTACTAAATAACTTGTTTGTCTGACAGAACGATAAAACAATGACTCGGTGTAGTAATCAATACTATAATTGTGTGCACACATTTTATAATTGACCAATTATTAGCACAATCAGTGCTAAATTCCGATGTGCAACACTTTGATCTTGACAGTAGGCCTCTAACGGAATATTATGTGGCGGTCTCTGTGATGTACCGGTAAGTTGTTGATTACTTCCAATAAACAGTGTGACACGCTTAAATTTGATTGCTGTGTTTGCGATAAAAGAATGACTATATGGGGTCAGTCGGTGTTTTTATAGATGCATTGTTTTTAAAGCAGCTGTCTGGTATTTTGTGGTTCATATACACACTTTTAGATTTGTCCAAGGCTTTTGAAATGGGTTGAATTTAACGTCGATCACCAGGATATCGACTAATTTTGTACTATAACTAACCCACACACCAAAGCTACACATTTTCAACATCATTAAAACAATTTAAAACACGTATTTTCGATCAAATTCACGCCTTTTCAAATTTGTCTACTCGTTACTAGTTTGTCTAATATGCATTGTTTGTCTAACAAGATGGCGGCGATAAACCGTTGCCGGGGGTGTGCGCGAATGGTGCGATGCGATTGGCTAACGCCAGCTGTCAATCAAAATCGGCAGAAAGGTCAATTAATTTACCTGTGTCTTTCCAATGCAGAACTTTTCTGGTAGTTGTCTCTGGCTCTTACCAGGACTCATTTATTAAGTTAATTTGCTCTAAGCTGTGACGTATGCCTCTTTGACCTTTATGTTAACAAATAAGTATAAAAGTTGTAACCTCAGGAATTTCAGAAAATTAAACCAGCCTAGAGCTTGTCTATTACATACATCTATTTTTAGAACGCCCAAGTAATTTCCCATGATTATGCCAGCATTGACCCAGCTGTGGTGATTTATATAACAGCAGGAGATATTTTTAATTGACGATTGCCGTAGAATTTCAAATGTAAGCATCATTGTTTTTCAAAATAAATGAGAGAGTTCTTTGCGTTTACGGTCCATGCTGATTCTATAAATGCAAAATGTGATATGAAACATACTCTCATTAATGATAATCTTTTATTGTCCAACACTCGAGGAGATCAATCAATCCAATATCGCCAAGGTTAGCAAACAGAACGCGGTAATTATCTATTAATAGAAACACATAATACCTACCTTGTGTTTTACAGTTTGTACTCCAGACAATATACAAAAGATTAAAAGCAATCAAAACCAATCATTTACAATCAACACTTCCGTGTTTATCTCACTTAACCTTGACCAATACAATACCATAATTATTGTCGTAAAACTGGGACATAATTAAAAATGTTTTATCATGTCAGGTGCGATCAATGAAAGTGAGAAAATCGCCCGCGGTCGTATTAGGGGTTCAATTAGCATAGGATTAATGGCATTTGTCTGAATTAACTGGTCGTATTATGGAATAACGGGGTGGTCTGGTTATCGGGGTCAACGACCATTGACATATATAATGAAATATTCCGTTCTGAAAAACATCGTTCGCAATTGCGGGGTGGTCTCGAAATCGGGGTGGTCGCATAGAGGGTTTTTACTGTACTGTGCATGTTAACCCTATTTTGCAGAAGTATATTAACCCTTTCCCTCATAATAAAACAGTCATATCAGATTCTCCAGCCCAATACAGTAACTATATAATAGCTTATCAGCTACCAATAGATAAGAGACCAATAACTGTACACTGTCCCCATAAGGTATTTCAGGAAAAACTGATAAAATGACCCCTATCATGTTTAACCCTGTTTTCCCTGATAAAAACTTATTTTAATATATTTATGGATGGTAAGAATAAAAAATTTAGAAAAATAAATGATGTTTTCAACGATGTAATTTGTAAAAGAAACTTTTTAGTATTTACTTAGATACGGAGGTGTACATATTGGACATGCAGGTTTTGGAGAATAATTATTATATTCGACTATATTTGTTTATTTAAACTGAATTTTGGTCAATGTAAAGTTTGTAGAGAATAAAATTCTCTTTCTAACAGTATCAAACTCATATTTGTATGGTAATCCTGTCTTTTTCAATTAGGTTATAAAGACAATGAATGTGCTAATATCTGGATATTGAGACAGATACAGCCATGCTAGATTTTTCAGGGTATGTTGTATATATAGCTATATGTGCCTTTTAATCAAGATATTTCTATCAAGTAAAGACATTTGGAAAGAAGACACTTTTTTACCTTTTCACTGCTGTAAAAATCAAAAATAATGCATAGGCATTGGTGTTTACACACAAACTGAATGATTTCATCCATACAGTAGGCCTAAGGCTAATGATTATTTTTCACACTGATTCTGGAAGTCATAAATTTTAATTGGCTTTGATGTGTCCAGTGTATTGTGTTGACATATGTACAATATACAAGTGTTGTATATATACAAGTTTCACTTTGATCCCAGAACATTTATTGCCCTGGCAGGCAATAAAACAATAAACAGAAAACCAGTGTTTTCACAGCTGCTGTCAAACACCGTCAATTATGGTCAATTATGCAATCAATGGCATAATGCCTGTGATCTATGCAATGATTTTTGAGAAAGGCTTTTGAGAACAAGCTATGACTTCAATATTGGAAATAATCGTATTGAAATGGTTACATCATTCAAATATTTCAGAAATTGAAATTATCACTAACAAACCCAGTAATTGTCCTTGTTAAACTCTGTGACTTACTGCATTCAAAGCTAAGCTGTGACGTATGCCTCTTTGATCTTTATACAAATAAGTATAAAAGTCGTGACCTCAGGAATTTCAGAAAATCAAATCAGCCCAGAGAGCTACATAGTACACTAATAAAGTCCTGTCTATTACATATATCTATTTTTAGAACGCCCCAGTAATTTTACATGATTATGCCAGCATTGACCCAGCTGTGGTGATTTTATATAACACATGTAGGAGATATTTTTAATTGACGATTGCCGTAGAATTTCAAATGTAAGCATCATTGTTTTTCAATATAAATGTCCAATATATTAGATAATGCTCTTATAAAGATAAAATTTGCAATCTTTAGGTTTTGTTTTAGAACTCCAAAACTGCAGGCGTGATGGTTTTAAAACGGACACGTAAAAACACGTATATATCAGGTGACTGGTATAGTCGTATATATACGTATTTATCAGGTGCCCGATAACACGTAGAAATACGTATATATAAGGTAGTCGTAGCACACGTAGAAATACGTATATATCAGGGAATGGGTTAAAGAACACCATTTAAGGAAGCGATCACGCGCTTTCTCACTTCTCCCAAAAATTCTGACCTAAAATGAACCCTGAGGACAGTGTTAGTATATTGTCCTAGGCTTGTGTATAGAAGTGTCGTATTTCCTTACCATATTGAAGGACAATGTTAGTATATTGTCCTAGGCTTGTGTATATAAGTGTCGTATTTCCTTACCATACTGAAGGACAATGTTAGTATATTGTCCTAGGCTTGTGTATAGAAGTGTCGTATTTCCTTACCATATTGAAGGACAATGTTAGTATATTGTCCTAGGCTTGTGTATAGAAGTGTCGTATTTCCTTACCATACTGAAGGACAATGTTAGTATATTGTCCTAGGCTTGTGTATATAAGTGTCGTATTTCCTTACCATACTGAAGGACAGTGTTAGTATATTGTCCTAGGCTTGTGTATATAAGTGTCGTATTTCCTTACCATATTGAAGGACAATGTTAGTATATTGTCCTAGGCTTATGTATAGAAGTGTCGTATTTCCTTACCATACTGAAGGACAATGTTAGTATATTGTCCTAGGCTTGTGTATAGAAGTGTCGTATTTCCTTACCATACTGAAGGACATTGTTAGTATATTGTCCTAGGCTTGTGTATAGAAGTGTCATATTTCCTTACCATACTGATGTCTAATCCAATGGTGACAAACAACAGACGGGTAACACGCTGGACTGGTAATCCAGGGATCGCAGGTTTGATCCTCCGTCTGACCCTAATAAAATTAACAGTCTTTCAGATGGGACTTTAATCGAGGTATTGTGTCGGTGCTTTACACCATGCACGTACAAGAACCAGAGGAAATTCTGGAATGGGTCTCTTTCTGTATCATACACTATCCTCCAAAATCTAAAATGACTAATCTCTTCAGGAGGCGTCGCTCATATGGGCAACTGATAGCGACAATAAATAAACGTAAAAACACAAACACATGGTGACAAACAAATGCCCCTCTGCCCATTTTTGAAATATCTTCCATTGTAAATGGAACCCTTACCTTCATGTTTCATGAATGTTCAATTCTATGCGTGTCTTTTTGCACATATCAACAAAGTTTCAACCAATGCTTTGCCGTAACCCATTTCATTCTGGATACCATTCAAACAGTATTTGCAAAGAACATAGAGCCAGATCAGCCGTCATGGAACGTGCCGTCTGATCAGGCTCTATGCTGTTCGCTATTCAGATGATCTTGCTAAGACACTTGGCTATGTAGCAAACAACGCTGCGGCTGATCTGGATCTATGTTGTTTGCAAAAGCCTTTAAATGTATCCAGAATGAAATGGATTAAAATACTAGAATATTAACAAATTCTATGACACAGATTGTTTGAAATTTGATAAAGTGTGTTTAATGAATTTAAATTTTAAACTAGTAACAAAACCCTCTATGTGTGCACATTATATTTACTGCAACCAGCCCAGTTGCCAGAACACAGCACAAGTAAGATCACTATTTATTAGGGATGGCAATGAATAGCGATTAATCTATTCGAATATTCGGTCGGGAAGGTATTCGAATATTCGATAGAATTCTATCATAAACTCAAAATCACTCAAACTCTTATAAAAATTGCCAAACTAACTTAATTTGTTTTACGCGTAAACGTCATCTTCTTCAAATGATTATTCAGATTGATATTGTACCCGAATATGTTAAATCCAATTTGAATAGATTACACCTAGAAGTTTTCTTATTCTCAGAGGGATCCAATCATTTCCAAACGTGTGACAGAGCTGGTGGCATTTTTGAGGACAATATAATATTTGTTTCCGAATATTCAAATACTGGAATAGTATTCGGACGTTCGAGCGATTATTCGTATACTATGTATGTAATCTTGTTGCTATTATTATATGCTAATAATAAATAAAATAATTGTAAAGTTATTTTGTTCAGTGTTTCTTGTTCCTTGGGCTAATTAGTCGTACGGTATTCTGCTAATTTTTTCCAAGATCAATCTAACATTGGAACCACCTCCCTCCTGACATTGTCCATCTCCCTACCATAGAGCAATTCAATACGGCGGTTTGTCATATTGATCATGCTAGTCCCTAGTTGTTTTGCGTAGCTGCTTTTAAACTTTTACCACAGCTTATTTTCATTACCTTCTTAAATTATACTTTTAACTACTCAAACTTTTAACTTCTTTGCGGTTTTTGACGCGCAACATGTCTACGTCCCCGCGAGGGGTTCGACATTAGCGGAAAATAGATAGATAGGAAATGAACACGGCAATTAATTTTTACTCGAATATCCGGGTACTTGCGATAACGGGCACCTGCTGGTCTGAAACTGTAAATGGGTGTGGAGAATCAGATACTGTCTCATTTGAATAATCCGCTCCTTCCTCCAGGCGTTTGTCTCGGAAAGCATTGACATGACACAGATTTATGATCATTTGTCAATACTTTTGCGGGTCAGGCTAAAACGCAGACACTTAAGCAGACGATATGTGTATATAGACGGATCTGTAGTCCAGTTGTAACACGCTGGATTTGGTAATCCAGTGATCGCAGATTCGATCCCCCCGTCTGACCCTAATAAAATGAACAGACTTTCAGATGGGACGTTAAACCGAGGTCTCGTGTCGGTGCTTTACACCGTGCCCGTAAAAGAACCAGAGGAATGGGTCTCTGTATGTATCATTGTAGCCTGGGAACATGCGTCGATATAATTTGCCTGGTCAGTCAAATAAATATATTTTAACACCGAGACTATTAATTGGGCCGTATTGAGTTTCTGATCATATTTTGCTATATATTCAATATGTCTGCAATAAAACAGATACATTTGCTCTATGTTCAACTCGTCTGCGTGTTCGCTATATATTCAATATGTCTGCAATAAAACAGATACATTTGCTCTATGTTCAACTCGTCTGCGTGTTCGCTATATATTCAATATGTCTGCAATAAAACAGATACATTTGCTCTATGTTCAAGTAAACCTGATTACAAAATCCGGGCGTACGCGATCTTGGATGAACAGAGCAACCGCTCTCTCGTCAGGCCAGAACTTTTCACACAACTTGAGATAAACAGTGACGAGTATGAATATACCATGAACACATGTTTAGGCACGGCTGTAGCATCGGGACGTACAGTGTTGTAGAATCTGTAGATGGCAGCATCACGTTCAAACTTCCTACCATTATAGAGTGTAGTGGAATACCAAACATTAGGGATGAAATTCCGACTAGAAGTGCTGCTATGAACCACTCTCATTTACATGATATTGCTTGTTTCATTCCTGAGTTATGTAGTTAAGCAGACGTACTCCTACTGATAGGCAGAGATCTGATCGAAGCGCATCACGTTCACGACCAAGAGAAACAACAGGAGTGGGATACATGGAAAGAGTCCTTGAAATATCTCCGCAATATTCTGATTAGTCGTACCTATACGACACGAGCACTGAGCCTGGTATCTCGAGTTGAGCTACACATTTACTCGGATGCTTCAGAAAAAGCAGTGGCAGCAGTGACGTACATTGTGAGCTACTTCCCAGACATGGCCGAAACAAGTTTTATCAATGGCAAAGCAAAGGTGGCACCTTCTCAAGGACATACCATTCCACACCTGGCACTGTGCGCTGCAGTACTGTCGGTTCAGATTGCAGACATATTACTGGAACAGCTCGACATGGCGATTGATGAAGTCAGATACTATACCGATAGTAAGGTTGTCCTCGGCTACATCAGTAACAACACCAGGCGTTTCCACACGTATACATCTGCAACAGAGTAGACCGTATACACAGATCGTCGACTCCACAACAATGGAGCTATATCAATACACAACGGAATCCTGCTGACGTTGCTACCAGAGGTTTGTCCGTTGAGCATTTGCAAGAGAGTAGCTGGTTAACAGGACCAGCAGTAGAGACCCATACATTTAACGACCGTAATAGCACTGATGTTAGTTATCCGTTGGTAGATCCCGACTGCGACAAAGAGGTACGGGCACAGGTCAAGGTCATGGCGACAAACACCACATAATATGGCAACCTGTGTACACAGCGATTCGCTAGATTCTCCTCCTGGAAGCGCTTAGTACTTGCTTTGATGAACCTTGCACATATCGCCAAGTCATTCCGAGTGAATTCTGAGTGTAAAGGATGGCATATCTGTCGAAATTCCAGAACTGTCGACAGTTTTCAACGCACTTTGTCTTCAAGACTGTTCAAGAAGAGACTTACACTACCGAGTTTGAGTGCCTCAACACCGGCACGGCAGTTAATAGGTACAGTTCATTGATGTCGTTCAGCCCCTACCTGGACAACCAAGGTCTTTTGTGAGTCGGTGGACGGCTAAGTAAAAGTCATCTGAAAATAATCCGCTGATCATTCCTGGCAAGCATCATATAGCGACGTTGCTGGTTCGTCATCACCATGAAATGGTATGCCATCAGGGCAGATACTTCACAGAGGGAGCTATCAGATCAGCCGATATCTTGATCTCCTCTATCATTCACATATGTGTAAAGTGTCTCAAACTTCGATGATGCCTTGAAACCCAGATAATGGCAGATCTTCCTGCAGATCGTTTACAAGAAGCACCTCCTTTCACCTTTGTAGAAGTGGATACTTTCGGCCCATGGCAAATTGTGACTAGGCGAACAAGAAACAGCCAGGCGACCAACAAGAGATGGGCAATGTCGTTTACCTGTTTGACTATTAGAGCTACCCACATTGAGATTGTGGACGAACTGTCTTCTTCAGCGTTTATTAATTAAGGAGGTTTGTCGCTCTTAGAGGAAAGGTAAAGGAGTTCCGCTCAGATCGAGGTACACATTTTGTTGGGGCGACGGATGATTTGGGCGTCGATAGCATAAATGTAGAAACAGCTGAAATCCGTAACCATTTGTTCCAAAATTCTTGTGTTAGGAAATTCAATGCACCACATAGTTCTCACATGGGTGGCGTGTGGGAGCGCATGATTGGCGAGTCACGAAGTAGTCTGGAATCCATGATGGCGGACGTTAAGAACCTGCCACACGATGTTTTGATTACACTCTTGTCAGAGGTCAGTGCTATTGTGAACTTGCGACTTTTAATTCCTGTTTCTCACGACAGTGAATTCCCTGAAATGTTGACTCCGTCGGTCTTATTAACACAGAAGACGAATATCGATACACAACCAGTTACACATATAGACGTGAAGGACATGTATCGACACCAGTGGAACCGTGTCAAACACCTTGCAGATATATTCTGGTCACGTTGGAGGAAGGAATATCTACAGTTGTTGCAGCCACGTAGAAAATGGACAGAGTCTCATCCAGACGTCCAAGTCGGTGATGTGGTCCTGTTGAAGGATAAAACTGTTACGCGAAGCGATTGGCCTGTCGGTGTGGTTCTTGAGGCTTTCCCTAGCAGTAACGATAAAGTTCGCAAAGTAAAAGTGTGAGTGATTAGAGATGGAAAAACTCTGAGTTACATTCGTCCCATAGTGGAATTGATGCTGCTAATACAATGTACGCAAATGCTAATAGTTCAGACTTGAGTGACTATATGTACTAAGATGAGTGAATCATAATATTGTGATGTTTGAAATTTAAATAATTTCGGAATCTCTTACTGTGCTACAACTTGTGGTACCAGTAAAGTTTGAAAGTTTACAGAAATCAGTGTACGGTTGTTAACCCAGAGCAAAGTGCATGCTCCAATGTTTTGCTTTCTGCAGTATAATTATTCATACTGTATAGTATATGGTATTTGTGACAGTACTATTAAGATTTCATAATAGTTGGAATTAATGCCTTAAAAGGTTAACTTTAGAGAATATGTTTAATATGTACTTGTATTAATTCATCACAATTCCGATAACTGTTTTTAACAAGAGTTATTTGTTGTTTACAATAAGGTAATGTTCTATTAGTCTACAAGAAATGTAGCCTATAATGTTGTCAAGAAGCAGAAATTAGTGTGATTCTATTTCTTTTAAATTATTTGTGATATCTAAAAGGGATATCAGATGGGGAGTGTGTTGCCTTGACTAAATTTACCGGAGTTTAATTTCTTTGTGGTCGTTTATTTTACTTTGCCTTGTTGAGCTATCTATTTCCGACACATTTTGGAAGAAGCAAATTACTCACACGAGTAAGAAAACTAAAATTATAGTCAGTCTTTGCCCCTACAGTGTACGTTTATATGTCTTTTGTATATATGAACAGTTTTTACATTGCTTGATATATGTCATATAATTTCTAGTGGTTCTCTTTTTGTGGGAAAATGCTTACTAGATGTCGTATACTTTTATTCGTACTCAATCCAGTTCGCACATGAGCTGTGTGCTTCATGATATTAATTCTGTGTACGTTAATTGTCTTAATGAGTGAGTTTGTGCATAGACTTAGTTTATAGATTATTGTATTATAATTAAATAGAATTGTTAATCCAGATATAACTTAAGTACAGGAATACTTGTGTGAAGTACTGGTCAGCCCAGTAAACGTAACTGGCAAAGCTAGGCGGTTATAATAGCTTGTTCAGTCTGCCATAGCTGCCTGTATTGTGTGTTTTGTACCTGTATTAGTTATTTGTTATATTTGTGTACTTTCAGTTTTTACGAGTCAATAAAGAATCAAAGTTAATCCACTTCTCCGGTTTTTGGTTGAACTGTTACGCTATCTGCTACCCAGGCAGAATAATGATCTAGTATTCGTACGACAAATAACTGGAGCAAACCGATCTATATTATATGCTCAGTCTTTGCTGAGAATGCAGTAAATGGCGTTTCCGGCAGAGCATCTGGATTTCAATATGTTCCGATGGGCATGCCCCCGGACCCCCATACCAGCATCTGGACGACGATTATTATTTTACACATGTATACGAATATATATCAAATTATATTGAAGTCAGAATGCACTGAATGTTACACAAAGGATAGACACGGAACACTCGGCTATATGTATTACTGTTATCTACATCAATAACTGTATGTCAGTCTCGCACACAGATCCATGTCAGGTCAATATTCTAACCCCACAAACTTTTCTTAGCAACAACACTCTTGCTTCTGGAAAATAACGACCCCACTTTCACAGAACCACTGGATCCCTTACTTCCGAAATTGCCTTGTTTGAGTGTCCTGTCATATCGACAACCTGGACATTGGTCATTGTAGGTGTGAGTACTTGCGGCTTGGCACAAGTTGATATGCTGACCCAGGGGGTCCTCGTTGCTATGGCTGTTAATAAATAAACAAACAATACATCACACCAAATAAACAATAAACAATGGTGAAATATGGGAGAGTAATCATGTAGCAAAAAAATGTGTCACTCCATTTCATATAGTAGTTAATTTCTTATTCCGTTCGCTTTTATAATATAGTTGCCAATATTTGTTAAAACTCTGGATTTTGTTGAATTTAGCATGCTGGGTCATTTGTAAATAATACTTTAAAATAAATTTTTAAAATAATTGCTTTCTTGTCATTATTTACAGCACATTTCGAAACAAAGTGATATTCATCGTTCATATCTCTATCATTGCACATAGCACACCGTCTCTCTTCCCGTGGGGCACTATTATGTTTTACGGTCTCAATATTTAACATATGAGACGACAGTATATGCTTAGCAATTGCATTGCGATCTTTTTTTTTTAACACGTAACAATAGTTAAGTAGTCCGCTATTCCATGCACAGTTCTTAAACAGTTCTAATTTCATTTATGTGTACAAACTTAACGACAAACAGTAGTCACCACCATTTCTCCAGTTTGAAATGTAAATGTCGTGATAGCTTGATAGCGCGTTCGCTTCAGGTATGAGAGGCCGGAGTACGCTCCCAGCTCTAGCAGTTATGATTGTGCCCTTGGGCAATTGCCTCTTCTCTCACCCTCATGTAATCCACCAGGAATGAGGTATCGAGAGCGATTAAACTAATGTAAGAACCTGATTCGCAATCGGGCTAATATCAATTTACATCAAATAAGATCTGCGGATAGGAAGAAGTTACCAAATCTACGCCTACCTTCTGCCCCATCCGCTGTTGCCGAAATAACTTTTTGTGAAACTGTCGTCTCCCCAGCCCATTGTGTAATATCGAACAATGCAGCTTTATATCTGATATCTGAAAATAGAAGAAATTCACGGACAACATACAGTCAATGCCTTATTAACTATGTTGTTATCTCTACAACTGGTGTCTTACATAATTAAGCTAGCATTATAAATAAATCTTCATTTTTGAACATTTATTATTTTCACAGACGGATCTGTAGTCCAGTGCTTAACACGCTGGACTGGTAATCCAGGGATCGCAGGTTCGATCCCCCGTCTGACCCTAATAAAATTAATAGTCTTTCAATTGGGACTTTAAACCGATGTGTCGTGTCGGTGCTTTACACCGTGCACGTAAAAGAACCAGAGGAGACTCTGGAATGGGTCTCTTTCTGTATCATGCACTATCCTCCAAACAATTGACCAATCTCTTCAGGAGGCGTCGCTCATATAGAGAAGAACCTCTTATTAGTGAATTATTTGAATGTTTTTCTGGATTCCATTTATTCAGAATTTAAGAAAACAAATTGAAGATCTGCACATGTATACATTAAATGGTGTGTATTAAATTATTATTTCAAAGCTTGCTCCATTTATTAATATTTATTTTCCAAATAATACATAGGTTAACGGTTCTTTGCTGGAACTAGCACGTGGATACACTTATAGTTTTTAATGTTCCATTTCCAACGCGTAAAGCCATTTTTTAAACTGTTGACATTGGACTTTGGTGTTCCTTTGCTAAATACAATTCACTTATATTATTCTTAAAAGTCTATCTACCGTTTGCGTCAGATACGTGTATGCCAATGAAAGAAAACTACAGCTCATTTCTACTTTTTAAATAATGATCCAATATTTAAATAGAGAAATACCCGAACGTAGAATCTATACAACAATGGTAATCAATGCTATAAAAGGACCATTGTCTATTGCTGATTGGTTTCAAACTATAGTCATGCTTGTATTGATCTAGACAATGGTTGATTCAGGAATTCAGACTATGATATATGGATACTATTTCGTTTATACATTTACTTACCATGCATGTATGACATATATGCGTATACATATATGCTATCGGGTAAGGTATATCAGGGGCGTAGCTAGCCCTCTATCCATGTGGATTCATAATTGTACTAGGGGGGTCCGCGGGCATGCCCCCCGGATTTTTTTGATTTTTGAAACAATGGTGCATTCTGGGCGTTCTGAGGTGCATTATTTAGTACTGGAAATTTGAAAGTTTTATGATAATAAATCAATAAATAAGCCCTTTACTCGGCAGATTTTTTTCTCTAACAGAAATCTAATTTTCTGTCCTTTTTGCCAGCGAACTGCATGATTACATGTTCAATGTCAGTGTCCATATGTCTGTAGCTATGCATCATTGCTAGCCCAGACAGGCGTTCAGTGGACATAGTAGACCTCATATAGTTCTTCACTCTTCTCATGATGCTGAACGACCTCTCATCTGAGGCTGTTGAAACCGGCATGGTGATGAGCACCACCAGACATGTGTAAATGTCCGGGTACAAAGTTTTGTTTGTGTCCTTCAAAGTTGTGCTGAGGTCAGAAGGCTTTGCTTCTCCCAAAGACCACCTAACTTTCCAGCGGGCAACTTCACGTCCGAAGCTCCCGCGATCTCCTCAAGTGCTATTTAATCCGGCAAGGCACGTTATAATATGAGTATGTAGTCAAGTATGCATACTGCAACTTTGGCCGAATTGTTTTTCTTCAGAATCATGTGGATTCAGCCGCGTACTTGCGTATAGGCAGCTATGCGCTTGTATATATGCATGTACATTGTATTATACATGCAAATATTTAAATCATATTGGAAAGACTATTGCACTAAAAAAAATTATTTTCGTATAAAATGAAATAAATAAAATTACATAAAGCTCAAATGTCTGTCTGTCTGTCTGTCTGTCTGTCTGTCTGTCTGTCTGTCTGTCTGTCTGTCTGTCTGTCTGTCTGTCTGTCTGTCTGTCTGTCTGTCTGTCTGTCTGTCTGTCTGTCTGTCTGTCTGTCTGTCTGTCCTCTGTCTGTCTGTCCTGTCTGTCTGTCTGTCTGTCTGTCTGTCTGTCTGTCTGTCTGTCTGTCTGTCTGTCTGTCTGTCTGTCTGTCTGTCTGTCTGTATGTCTGTCTGTCTGTCTGTCTGTCTGTGTACATGTACACATTTTATTTTTTTGCTTGAAATTACAAAATGTTTCATTACACGTCTGTTTGGTGAGGTTTGGGGTTCTAAACTTATACGTTATTACGATCAACGTAAACAGTTCCATAACACAACTGGATATGGCTCTCTTTAATTTTATTTGTCTGCATGATATAATTATGCTATATTCTAACACGACCCAGCTAATAACATACATACTTGTAGAGTCAAATCTATCTCGGGTTATTCTGCGATATACCTACCTTGAACTATGCTGCGCGCGCACCGTGTTTTGACTATTCCATTTATACAATGCGTGTAAAGTTTTATGAATGAAAGTCACGTGATGTTTGTAAAATACTACCGTGGGAATTCGCGGAAGTGAGCTATTTTTAGAATCAGATAATCTCTTGTCGGTCTTGTTTTTCTGTTAAGTAACGTTTCAGTTACTATTCTGTTTTATTTGACAACATAAATAAAATTATTGATCAGTTACAACTTTTGTTCATTTATGCACTAGATTGATATTTTCCATAAAAAATAACGTCATCACCCCTTACGCGGGAGGACATTTCGAAAGCCAAATGCAGCGGAGTACCACGGCGTTTGAAGAAAATACTCCTTTGATTCTCGTCTAAAATTATTAGAAGTAAGTCGTGTTAGAATCGAAATAATAAGTACCAACTGTGGTATATCGCAGAATAACCCTCGTTTGTCGTTCTTATGCATAGAAATATATCACTCAGGCCTTCTGCGATATACCACGGTTGATACTTATTATTTCTTAAATATCGTATGCTATTTACGTCCATATAGCATGATATTCACCATCAGCTATTTACGTCCATATAGCATAATATTCACCGTCAGCTATTTACGTCCATATAGCATAATATTCACCGCCAGCTATTTACGTCCATATAGCATAATATTCACCGTCAGCTATTTACGTCCATATAGCATAATATTCACCGTCAGCTATTTACGTCCATATAGCATAATATTCACCGCCAGCTATTTACGTCCATATAGCATAATATTCACCGTCAGCTATTTACGTCCATATAGCATAATATTCACCGTCAGCTATTTACGTCCATATAGCATAATATTCACCGCCAGCTATTTACGTCCATATAGCATAATATTCACCGTCAGCTATTTACGTCCATATAGCATAATATTCACCGTCAGCTATTTACGTCCATATAGCATAATATTCACCGCCAGCTATTTACGTCCATATAGCATAATATTCACCGTCAGCTATTTACGTCCATATAGCATAATATTCACCGTCAGCTATTTACGTCCATATAGCATAATATTCACCGCCAGCTATTTATGCCCATATAGCATAATATTCACCGCCAGCTATTTACGTCCATATAGCATAATATTCACCGTCAGCTATTTACGTCCATATAGCATAATATTCACCGCCAGCTATTTATGCCCATATAGCATAATATTCACCGCCAGCTATTTATGCCCATATAGCATAATATTCACCGTCAGCTATTTATGCCCATATAGCATAATATTCACCGCCAGCTATTTACGTCCATATAGCATAATATTCACCGTCAGCTATTTACGTCCATATAGCATAATATTCACCGTCTGTTATTTACGTCCATATAGCATAATATTCACCGCCAGCTATTTACGTCCATATAGCATAATATTCACCGTCTGTTATTTACGTCCATATAGCATAATATTCACCGCCAGCTATTTACGTCCATATAGCATAATATTCACCATCAGCTATTTACGTCCATATAGCATAATATTCACCATCAGCTATTTACGTCCATATAGCATAATATTCACCGTCTGTTATTTACGTCCATATAGCATGATATTCACTGCCAGCTATTTACGTCCATATAGCATAATATTCACCGTCAGCTATTTACGTCCATATAGCATAATATTCACCGTCTGTTATTTACGTCCATATAGCATAATATTCACCGTCTGTTATTTACGTCCATATAGCATAATATTCACCGTCTGTTATTTACGTCCATATAGCATAATATTCACTGCCAGCTATTTACGTCCATATAGCATGATATTCACTGCCAGCTATTTACGTCCATATAGCATAATATTCACCGCCAGCTATTTACGTCCATATAGCATAATATTCACCGTCTGTTATTTACGTCCATATAGCATGATATTCACTGCCAGCTATTTACGTCCATATAGCATAATATTCACCGTCAGCTATTTACGTCCATATAGCATAATATTCACCGCCAGCTATTTATGCCCATATAGCATAATATTCACCGCCAGCTATTTATGCCCATATAGCATAATATTCACCGTCAGCTATTTATGCCCATATAGCATAATATTCACCGCCAGCTATTTACGTCCATATAGCATAATATTCACCGTCAGCTATTTACGTCCATATAGCATAATATTCACCGCCAGCTATTTATGCCCATATAGCATAATATTCACCGTCAGCTATTTATGCCCATATAGCATAATATTCACCGCCAGCTATTTATGCCCATATAGCATAATATTCACCGCCAGCTATTTATGCCCATATAGCATAATATTCACCGTCAGCTATTTATGCCCATATAGCATAATATTCACCGCCAGCTATTTATGCCCATATAGCATAATATTCACCGCCAGCTATTTATGCCCATATAGCATAATATTCACCGTCAGCTATTTATGCCCATATAGCATAATATTCACCGTCAGCTATTTACGTCCATATAGCATAATATTCACCGTCAGCTATTTACGTCCATATAGCATAATATTCACCGTCAGCTATTTACGTCCATATAGCATGATATTCACCGTCAGCTATTTACGTCCATATAGTCTGCTATTCGATATTCACCGTCTGCTATTTACGTCCATATAGTCTGCTATTCGATATTCACCGTCTGCTATTTAAATAAAGTCATTGTTATTATTATTATTATTGTTATTACTGACAGGCCCGTCGCTGGGCATACGCAAGTACGCACGTGCGTATCATTGGTCTCAAAAAATGAAAAAAAAATGAAAACTCCAAAAATGCATTAAAACACCGGGGGGGGGGTAGTAGGGATACATAGGCGCCGCTATGTGTGGAGTGGTGGAATAATTGAGCCCATTGCAAATATGGTGCATCCCGAAATTTAGTTTGTGCTAGTTTACGTGCTTGTTTAATTGATAAGGGCGATATATCATGCATATTATACATCTAGCCTTAATTTATACCGATTGTCGTAAGTACTTTAGTCCTGCAAGTGTATGTTACAAAATGCATTGAAATGCAGGAAATAGCTTTCTCATTTCAAAAAAGCTCCGGGAGATATGCCCCCGGACCCACTAGCGCACTCGCTCGCTATGATCACTCGACAAATAAGCATATTTGGCCGTGCGTATCATCAAAATAGCTCCAGCGACGGCCCTGACTATTATTATTATCATTATTATTATTAATATTATTGTTATTATTAGTATTTACGTCCATGTAGCATGATATTCGCTACATGTCGTCTGCTAGTTATGCCCATGCAGCATGGTATTCGCGATATATCGTCTGCTATTTACGTCCATGCAAAGTTCGATCCTTATACGGCAATTGCGAACACAGTTGCTACTGTTAGTTGATACTCCGGAATGAATCCGTCGTAGCGATCTGACGCATTGTGCCGTGCTAGAATCTGGGTGTCCCTTTGCCAGCAGAGCTGGAAACTATTCTGTATTTTGCTTTTAATTAACCAGCCGTTGGAACCGGTGTTATTGTTTTGGGCTGCGTTTGTCTGTTTTTGATTGTGTCAAGCCATACCCCGTGAAATTGATGTTGACCTTACAATGTCATACCAAGGTCACGTGAGCTTACGTTTGTCTGTCTTGTGACAGGATAGCTCAAACAGTTCTTGGTGGATTTTGATAACACCTTGTGGATATCTGTAACAAACTATGCTATACTGAGGCTGGATCGGTATTTTAGGCATTTTTATTTGTTTTTGCAATATAATATGTTACCAGTGAGAGAGAGAGAAGGGAGAAGAGAGAGAGAGAGAGAGAGAAAGAGAGAGAGAGAGAGAGAGAGAGAGAGAGAGAGAGAGAGAGAGAGAGAGAGAGAGAGAGAGAGAGAGAGAGAGAGAGAGAGAGAGAGAGAGAGAGCGGGAGAGAGAGAGAGGGTTAGTTGAGTTCCATATACAAATACATACTTAGTGTAAGCCTGTTAGCGAACGCGCTACCACTGTGCTATCACGACTTCAGCTATATTACGTATTAATATAGGAAACTAGGGATTGACATGCCCAACTGTAAGTGTAATGCATTCATTTATAAGTATTGACGCAGCATAAGATATGCATTGTGAAATATTTTGTTATGTCTTTTACAACGCACGCACGCACGTGACTCAAAATAGTTCTTGTTATATATTGTGGGGGGGGGGGGACGTGTAATGCAATTCAGTATACGGCTTTGATATTGACCATCAGGCGCGTAGCTAGGCTTATGCATGTACGCACGTGCGTAAGATTTATTTTTTGAAATAAATACGAAAATGCAATACAAACTGGATCGTAAGGGGGTAAGGGGGGATACTGACATTGATCATTCACAAGAAAGCAGACATAAACGAAATGCCAACATATATTGATTGTAGCTGATATCAATAGTAGACCATAAAATTATAGCGGAACAAATTCTCCGGGTGGGGCATGCCCACATACCCCCTAGAATGGTGCGTAATCCATATTTAGGACTAGCTACGCGCCTGACCATGGTGTCATTTTAACAAATTCGCAGATATCGAATATATTTGCTGTGACTCTAGTAGCTAGTCTATCATACAGGCCATATCATACAGTCCTTGGAACATACAACAACTATTTTAATATTTTGGGGCTAAACCATTTCACCTGACCCTTGCATGTGAATCTTTTGTCGAGACCCAACGCGGATGTACTATTCCTACAGGACTGATACTCATACGTGCCTCTTAGTAGGACCGAAACCGCTGTGGCACCAGGATCCCCGCGACCTCGACGACGTACTCGGTCCAAACGCATTGTGACCTCAGGTTCCCCACGAACCCCGGGCCATTTTCTGTTGTCAGGATTGAAAACTGAAAATGAATGATCCTTTACAACTATGAACGTGCACTCATAGATCAGTAATGCAGGAAATTAAAGCTTGACATGACTACCAGAGGGGCCTACTTGGCAGAGAGTGGTTGGGATCGGTGACTTCAAATCACCACTACATGTTCCAATCGCACTTGCGTTGTCGCATTATTTCATTTGAGGAAGCTGACTAACTGGCTAGCGGAAACTAAGGAATGATATATACATATCTCCAGCGTGAACATGCCACGCGGTCAAGTACTGAATGACATATACATATCTCCAGAGTGAACATTCCACGCGGTCAAGTACGGAATGACATAAACATATCTCCAGGGTGAACATTCCACGCGGTCAAGTACAGAATGATATATACATATCTCCAGAGTGAACATGCCACGCGGTCAAGTACGGAATGGCATACTATATTATACATATCTAACATTGAACATTTGGTCCAAGCTATTGGAGCATATTTTGGTCTCCAAGATCATGACCCATTTCGACAATAATGACATTATACGCCAATTCCAGCATGGCTTCAGATCAAAGCATAGTTGTGAATCTCCGAAGTAGATTTCCTAGTATCCCCGATTCAATACCATTGCATACCACACGAAGAGTGATGCAACACGAATTGGAACAGGCTATAAACGCATGCGCGAAGTTTAAGTATTTCAGATGTATTATGACAAGCCGTTCACGTATAAAACTATGGTGTACCGGTACTCATAAATACAACCTGTGCCATCTATTATTGGGTTCTACCTATGGGTAGTACATACTACCGTACACATTGATCTATGGTTGTGCTCAACCGCTACCTAGGGGTAGTACATACTACCGTACACATTGATCTATGATTGTGTTCAATCGCTACCTAGGGGTAGTACATACTACCGTACATATTGATCTATGATTGTGCCCAACCGCTACCTAGGGGTAGTACATACTACCGTACACATTGATCTATGAGTGTGCTCAACCGCTACCTATGGGTAGTACATACTACAGTACACATTGATCTATGATTGTGCTCAACCGCTACCTAGGGGTAGTACATACTACCGTACACATTGATCTATGATTGTGCCCAACCGCTACCTAGGGGTAGTACATACTACCGTACACATGATCTATGATTGTGCTCAACCGCTACCTAGGGTAGTACATACTACCGTACACATTGACCTATGATTGTGCTCAACCGCTACCTAGGGGTAGTACATACTACCGTACACATTGATCTATGATTGTGCCAACCGCTACCAGGGGTAGTACATACTACCGTACACATTGATCTATGATGTGCCCAACCGCTACCTAGGGGTAGTACATACTACCGTACACATTGATCTATGAGTGTGCTCAACCGCTACCTAGGGGTAGTACATACTACAGTACACATTGATCTATGATTGTGCTCAACCGCTACCTAGGGGTAGTACATACTACCGTACACATTGATCTATGAGTGTGCTCAACCGCTACCTAGGGGTAGTACATACTACCGTACACATTGGTCTATGATTGTGCTCAACTGCTACCTAGGGGTAGTACATACTACTGTATACATTGACCTATGATTGAGTTCTGTAGTAGCAATGTATTTATAATGCATTTATAAATACGTGAACAATGCATTGTATTTGCTTTTTGCGATGTAATCTACATTTTCCAGTTATATTTATTTCATATTCTATAAAAAAATATTTAGCAGAGCGAGGTTTCGATCCTCGGACCTCTGGGTTATGGGCCCAGCACGCTTCCACTGCGCCACTCTGCTTAACGATAAACATACGGAATTATATTTCTATCAGTAAAAAGTTTAATTTCGTTCTAATATATTTTGGAAATTAATTCATAATTATTTAATGTGTGCGTCTATGCAGCAGTGGTTACTTTAACGTATTGATACAGACAGATACAGATATAATCTTCTGACTTTAAAACATCATTTAATGTCCTGTACCCATTTAATATAACCTACGTGCCAGTAAATTGTGACGTAAATTATGGTTCGAATCTAAATGGTACGAAAGAAACTCTACATCTACATAGTACTCCCAACACTCAGACGCGAGTATG
Organism: Archivesica marissinica; assembly: GCA_014843695.1. Classification (NCBI taxonomy): domain Eukaryota; kingdom Metazoa; phylum Mollusca; class Bivalvia; order Venerida; family Vesicomyidae; genus Archivesica; species Archivesica marissinica. The sequence continues at coordinate 51,948,538 of CM026391.1, forward strand.
ACAGGGAGGCGCTTGTCAGAGACAGTGGTTAAAAATCTCAATAAGTGAGATAGAGAGTGTTAAAAGAACTACATACTAAGGTTAGTTTAAACATATTTTATTCAGTTCATTCAATATATATACGGTATATAAATACAACAGGATATCTGAAATGGATTGGAAAACAAGCTGAGAGACAGTGGTTAAAATGGAGTGTTAAAAAGAACTACATACTAAGATTAAAAAACAGACATCATGTTGCATGAGTGGTACCGTGGCCAGTGTTTGCCAGTTCAGGGAGTTAATCATGTTTGTTACACTGCTTGTATAGTTATAGTCATTGCAGACATAGCGTGCGGCTGATCTTTGCACTCTTTCTGCTTTATAGGTGAGAGACTTTTGCCAGGGGTGCCATACAGTTGAGCAATACTCGAGTTGGGGACGTACATAGGTGTTATAAGCTTTTTCTTTAACCTTCTTGTTACTGGTCTTTACATTCCATTTGGTGAATCTGAGAGAATTAGTAGCTTTGGAGGAGATGTTGTTTATGTGGGTAGACCAGTTTAAATCTTTACTAATTGTAACACCTAGATATTTGGCGGAGTCGTTTGATTTTAGTTCCATGTTATGGAGTGTGTAAGGGAAAATAAGTGGTTTTCTTTTGCGAGTTAATCTCAGCACCCCACACTTGTCTGGATTGAACTCCATGGACCAGTCCCGTTCCCACTGTTCAAGAGCATTGAAGTCACTTTGGAGGATTTGTGCATCAGAGGATTTTACTGTGAGATACACTATGGTGTCATCTGCGAACAGTCTAGGTTTACTCTTGATGGAGTTGGAGAGGTATTAAATGTAGGCTAGAAAGAGGCAATGCTATAAGACAGAGCCTTGCGGGACCCCAGAGATGACAGGCAGTGTATCAGAAGTGCAGCCATCCACAACTACCTTTTGGGATTGGCCCTTAAAGAATGACGATCCACCGTGATGCCAGGGGGTGGGACACCCAACTCATTAAGTTTGTATATTAGTTTCTTGTGATCAACCTTGTCAAACGCGTTACTAAAATCAATAACATCAGTTTGATTACCATTTTCAAGGTTGTCGTATACCTCTTGCGTGAAGCTGATAAGCTGAGATTCACAACTATGTTTTGATCTGAAGCCATGTTGGAATTGGATTAGGAGGTCATTATTGTCAAAATGGGTCATGATGTTAGAGACCAAAATGTGCTCCAATAGTTTGGAAGTAATGCCGGTGAGAGAAATTGGCCTGTAGTTACTGGCCTTGGATTTTGGGCCTTTCTTATAGACATGGGCTACTACTGCACTTCTCCAGTCTGGTGGAACACTGCCCGTTTCTAAGGATAGTCTAATGATGTTTGTGAGGATGGGAGCAATCTCATGGTGTAGCTCTTTAAGGATCTTAGGGGATATTTCGTCCGGACATGAGGCTTTATTTGGGGATAGCCCCTGGAGAAGTTTGTCAACACCTTCGACTGATATTGAGATCATTGGCATCTTAGGTGCTGACTCTATTGAGGTAACTGTTTTGCAGAGTTGCCTCAAGCTGGATGGTTGGTGTTTGGAGAAGACTGATTCAAACTGTGTGTTCAAAATGTTTGCTTTAGTAACGGGGTCAGTATAAGTGATACCCTCGTACTTTAGGGGTGCTACACAACAGTTTTCTGTTTTCTTATGTTTTACAAACGAGTAGAACTTTTTATTGTTGCCAGGTTGTGAATCGGCCATGGATATGACTGATTCGAGATATGACCAGTATGCTGTTCTTATATCTTGTTGGATCTTATGCTTAAGTGCTTTGGACCGATTTACGTTGTGGGTGGTTTTCCGGTTTGTTGTTTTAAGATTGGAGTACATTTTGTCTCGTTTGCGGATGAGTCTCAGCATTTGGGGAGTTAACCGTGGTAGATCAACTCGTCTGAGTTTTCGCTATATATTCAATATGTCTGCAATAAAACAATTTTACTATATGTTCAACTCGTCTGCCTTTTCGCTATATATTCAATGTGTCTGCAGTAACAATTTTACTATATGTTCAACTCGTCTGCGTTTTTGCTATATATTTAATGTGTCTGCAATAAAACAGATAAATTTACTATACGTTCAACTCGTCTGCGTTTTCGCTCTATATTCAACGTGTCTGCAATAAAACAGATAAATTTGCTCTATGTTCAACTCGTCTGCGTTTTCGCTATATATTCAATGTGTCTGCAGTAAAACAATGTTACTATATGCTCAATTGGTCTGCTTAAAACAAATGAAACAACAAACAATAACACAATTATAGTATATTTTCAACTTGTCAACGTGTTCTCTATAAAACAATTTTACTATATGTTCAACTCGTCTGCGTTTTCTCTATATAAGCACTGTGTCTGCATTAAAATTTAAAACAGATAGATTTACTATATGTTCAACTGGTCTGCGTTTTCCCTATATGTTCCTTTTGTCTGCGTTTTCCAATATCACTATATACATGTAGTACTACAACATTGATTAATTATGTACTATTATAACTAATTTATCTAGCTAAATATATAAATGCTACATCAATATTCAGCATATACTAAAGCAATACAGCATAGTTACATAATTCATGTGTATGTAATTCAGAATAATTAAATGGCCATACTTGGGAATAAAATTAATTTACATTGTATTTTCTGAACATTTCAAGACTGTTTATAACCATACAATTTTAATGGTACACATGTTGTGTTAAACCATTATTTAATGAAGCAGCAACGTTATTCAAATTTATTGACAATAGTATATACATGAGTATTTATGACGTCAAACAACAAATGTAACCAATCAGCATGGTCTCAGGGACCACTGCGGTTACATTCCAGAAGGTTCTGAACATGGCGGGTGTAATAATAATGTAAATTGGCTAATTCAGTAGCCATAACTTTTAAAACAACCAGTGTTAATGTAATCATTAAATGTTTATGTACAGTGTACAAGTAGATTTGTGTTGATTTGAGGTGGATTTTATATTTAAAAATAGTTGAAACCAAGTTCTACGTACTGTACATAAAGCTATAATATACTATGTTGGACTTGTTAGTGCACACTATATTCGTCGACCGGGGCCATGCGAAAATGGACACTCGGAAAGGTGTGAGGAAATGTATAAATGAGACTAAAATTCAACATTTTCTCTGCCTCTTTACACTACTTTATAGTTTCTATCTATCGTTCTTTAATGTTAAGCCCCTCGCTGGAGTGTAGACAGAGTAGTCACGTGAACAACAGATACGGGTATTGTAGCAACACGTCATTGATTGCACCATCCATGACGTATCGCTGTTCTCATCTTGTTCGAGGGGAGGGGAGTACATGTATTAGTAAAGCTATGTCGTTTTATATTTCTATATCAAATAGTACAAAAAAGAGAAGAAACTGTTGCCATAGAAACAACGTAGTCAAGACCATCACTTTGTTAGACAGAATATAATGGCATGACATTTGGTCAACTCGTGATCCTAAAATAATGCTGTGGACTATATATGTGAATGATGATGAGAACAATAGGACTTTCATATCTTATCATGTATGTGCATTTCTTGAATCGATTGTAAAATACTGACGTCATAGGCTACCAAAAATTATATACAGACTAAAGAACGTCATTTATGCTTCTTTCAAAAACACCTGTCTATGTCACAGGCACAAAACACAATGGTCAATGGCCATATAGTTAGTAATGTTTACTGCAAACAAACATTGTGTCTTGTGCCTGTGGTCTATGTGTGTTACTAAGCAAATTACAACTCTCTCAATTAACAGTCTTTCAGACGGGACGTTAAACCGAGGTCTCGTGTCGGTGCTTTACATCGTGCACGTAAAAGAACCAGGTGGACTCTGGAATGGGTCTCTCTCTCTGTATCATTGCACTATCCTCCAAAAATCTAAAATGACTAATCTCTTTAGGAGGCGTCGCTCATATGGGCAACCGGTAGCGACGATAAATAAACGTAAAACATCAATTTGCAACAAATTGTTTTTGAGACATCTTGGTAGTTCTCTATACCTAATATAAAAGTAAAGTAAAGTGTTTGTTTATTATAGTGTCACGCCTATTGAAAGGGTCAGCAACTACTGACTTATGAGACACATTATTATGAACATCAGTACTTCGTGAATCCTATCCTTGAATGCCAGGCGTTATGAATCATTGGACAATGACGTCATTTTCGTAGTGTCCTACAAATACAACGTATATACAATATACTTAAGATCCTTTGAACATTCAAGAAATGGATAAATATATATAGATCTAAATAAAACGATACAGAAACGAACAGTCTTGTGGCGTTTTAGGGTGTATTGGTGCAGATTGGGGTAATTCGTCATGGCTTGTTTTAAATTATTATCCTTCAGATGTTTATCTTCTAAAGTGATACGTTTGTCAAGCTACCGTAAGAACATTTTCAAAATTCATTTTTCTTCATGTTTCTAATACAAGTATATCCACAGAATGTACTGATTGAAGACAAAATTAAGAAAGTTTAAAATTATTTTGATCTGGGTCTGTAGGCGTTTATTAAAATATATAAGATGTATCAATCTCGAGATACTAAGACTTTAGGGGCAGGGGATACTTATTTATGTGAAATTAGCATATGTGATTAATAATCGAGCTGAGCGCGGATATTGGCATCTCACACCTGAAGTAAACACGTTACCATTGCGGAATTGTGTTAGAAGTCATCCCATGTTCCACTCGGCTAGCGTGTATTTGTCCGTTGTACAAAATTGTTTCAGATAGGGCCATTTTACTGATCGATGCGAAATCTGACATCCCAGAGTAGAATCTCTGTACTTAAATATATATACCAGTACCCCAAGCATGCCGAATCCCTGTGTCCAACATTATCATTTCTCAATTTCTCAAAAACTATCGTCGTTAACCATCAACGTTATTGCATTGAAACTGTGCATGCACATCCAAGGACTAATTCTCTACACCAACACTAAATTACCACCCCCAAGAATGACCTTGAACTTCTCAGGATGGCGTTTACATGTATACGGTTGCCTCTGTCCCAAGTAATGCCAGCCTATAAATCAAGATGTGTTTTTACGAAAACTGAATATTGTGAGTAGATGGCCTACTTGAACACGAATATGGTAAAGTTATGAAAGACAGGTGGTAACATTAGCAATTTTATCATTTCTACTTCACAAATTTAGCTTCGCGATTTCTCAATTTCAGCATCACAATTTCTACTTTACAATTTCACGAACTAACGATTTCAACTCCAAAAATTTCATGAGGTTGAAATCTGGAATTAATGAAATCTGGAATTTATAAAGTTGGAATCGGGAAATGATGAAATAGCAATTGTCACCACCAGTCTTTCGTATAAAGTTCATATATAGAGGATGTTGCAAAGTTCAAGTTGAAACAGTCCATGAGTGAGCTAGGCCTTCAAAATAACAAACTGGGTTAACGGAGAAATTTGCATTGCTGTCCAACAAATACTATGAAATACCCTCTAATATATAAATATATCCAAATCGTCTCCCTCGTCTTTTAACCGGGGAAATGTATAAATTGCCCTTTGCATCAAGTACAAAGCTGTTAAATATGTAGATGTAGAGACTTCCGCTTCCGTTAACAAAGTACACAAACATAAAATGTAGAGGGAAAAATAGAAATAAACCACAAGCGATCGCAGAAAATGATGAAATAAAGACAGCAACGTAACAGCTAGATAATCGGGAACATAATGGTATGATGTGATAAAAACTGAAATGCTGTAATTTTGGAATGAATAAGTAGTACCATTCGTTTGATACAATGAGATGGGTGAGGTAATGTATGGACAATAAATGCCTTCTAGTGGTGGCACGATTCAAATCTCGTCACGCATGATCAGCTATGAATAGATGTATATACGTATGTTTACCTGTATGATGAACAATGAGTGTGATCGCTAACAAAAGAGTGCATTCATCCACAACAAGTGATTTTGATACTAGTACGAGTGCATTGGACCACAGGGATTCGGCACGTTTGGGGGTACTAGTATACTTAAATATATATACTAGTACCCCCAAACGTGCCGAATCCCTGTGCATTGGACAGTTCGGTATTTAAAGAGGATATCTCAAAGAGTAAGAAAAAATCAAAGTCAAAAGGTAAAAAACAGAAAACTATGACTGAATATCTGGGAAACAAGGATACTTCCGACATTAAATCGGACACCAGATCGATTGAAAAAAAGCTAGACGAGATCAATACAAAGCTATCCAATGTTCTAACGAAATCAGATAGAGTCTTTATAAAAGACCTAATCAAGGATACAGTGAATGAAATGAAGGATCAGATTCTGGCTTGTTTATCCAAACGTCTAGATATTCTTGAAGGAGAAGTACACATTAAATCAGTGGAAAACGAAGCAATAAAAACCGAGCTCAAAAATAGGGAACATGAAATAGTTGAAATGAAGGAAAAAACAGTAAATTTGAGAAATAAACTCATGGACGAAATTAAATACAATGAAGGTGTAGCAAACGACATGGAACAATACAGTCGCCGCAACAACATTCGAATATTCGGGCTTGCCGATGACGTAGCCAAGCAGACATCACAGATAACCACAGAAAAAGTTGTCTCCGTTTTGAACAAAGAGTTATCTCTCAATTTGACAGAGGCCGACATTGACATAGCCCATAGGCTAGGTAGTTTCAAACTCGGAAAAAATAGACCAACTATTGTGAAATTCGTCCGTCGTCAAACGAAACAGAACGTTATGAGTAATGGGAGAGCGCTTAAGAACACTGGGGTATCAATAAGCCATGACCTCACTTGGCTAAATCAGCAGGTGTTAAGCTCCCTACGACTGAAAGATAGAGACGCAGTTGAAAGCTGTTGGTACACGGAGGGCAAACTATTTGCAAACTTCAAAGAACTTGCCAGCAATGGAAAATCATTCACAAGGACGAGGCAGATCAAACACAGAGACTTTTGCTATTGGCTGGATCTGCCATGGCCTAAAAAGCAATGACAAATCTCCAGTTGCATATGTGGCTCCTGTCAAGGAGATATAAAAGGGTTGTATTAATATCGTATTCGTTCTGCTTGTCGTGTGAGCCAACGATCGATATATTACACGACAAAGCTGCTTTAAAAAACAGCCACACTTGTACATAAAATATATGAAATTTTATCAGATCATGTATGGTTTGTTTGCAAGACGGGTGGTAATCGATACTTTTACATTATCTGTACTATAGCTGTTCCAGCCATAACTAATTAAATGTTTTTTATGCTTAGGAATTGCCAGACCACACAGCCTTGCAACAGACCACTATTTTAACAATATGAGTGCACCTTTAAATTAATATAAATTTATTTTGGCTCGATTGCGAAACAAGTTATTTCAACTTATGTTAATCACTCTCGAGACCTCATTCCTGATGGAATCCATCGCCACGAGGGTGAGAGAAGAGGCAACGTGGAATTTAAATGCCTTGCCTAAGGGCACACTTGTAACGGCTCCGGCGGGGCTCAAACTCTGGACCTTTAGCACCTGAACCGAGTGCGCATCCACAGCGCTATCACGACCTTTAAATAGTTGTATAATTATGCAAGAATAAATATATGTCCCGATTTTAAATCTCGCCTATGTATGTGAAAACATGTGAGCCGTCCAACGGGAAAGCCAAGGTGGGGCTGATAGGCGTTAACTGACACGAGGGGCTGCTTGAGACTGAGGTGATGTTTTTCTGTCTCCGGTAATTCTTAGGTCATTGGGTTTTTTTTTTTATCATTGTTATGCTGAGGTTCTAGTGAAATGGCCCACACAAACTCATTTATATGTTTCGTTAGAAGTATGTACATTTTTTTTTTGATAATGTGCCTGTAAACATCTAGTTTACGCCATTGATTGTCGTCAGGAACGTATATGCAAATTTTGTAATATGTCCTTATGTTCTGTTGTTTTTGTAAATATCAACCTGGAAAACATTTATACATGCTTATAGTACATTCGCAAATCCGCAGAATACATACACACTGTGTGTGATTCAGTATATACTTGCTACTCATATGATAATAAATGATGCCTAAATGCATTAAAACCCTTTGACAGATGCTAGGTTAGGTAAGTTTGATACACTATAAGATTTTAGCTTCCAATTAAAAACACGCTCTGTATTTATAAAAAGAAAATGTTAAAATGTGCAGCTAAATACCATAATATAGTTACGGATAATACAATCTATGCCCTATTGTCCAATAAATATATTGATATGATGCATGGTCCATGTAAGAACAGCTGGACAAAATGATGTCGCCATTTACTTAGAAGCGACCGACATTTATAGTACTGTATATGTAGGTATGTATATGTATATAGGTGTGTTTGCGTGCGTGCGTGCGTGCGTGCGTGCGTGCGTACACACACACACATATATATATATGGGTGTGTGTATATATATGTATGTATATATATATTCTGTCTGGAAGAGAAATTATATAGCATATATTCTGATACATTTTTCATCACTCGATCAGTAGATATACTTGTAAAGCTCAATTATTTTTATGGAAAGGTCTTTAAAAAGAGTAACACTACAGACATTTTCAACGTGCATTTTTAAGTGAAAGGTATGAATATATCTAATATGTTAAAACTCTGATAGTTATATATAATATAGTGACAATAGTCAAATTCATTTGTAGATCAAATTAGTTTTAACATCCTTTATTTTTCAATTATTTACAGCAGCAACAAATGACAATTATGCAAAACATAGGATAACAGTGAAAGTGTAAGTCTTCTAAAACTCTTCTCCTCCAATGGATCAAATTAATCGGCATCTAAAATAGCTTCTGTAATGTTAAAGCACAACAGTTCTATAGAAACATAATACCGCATAAATCATTTTTGATCGCCATGTAGGTTTATTTTTGTTGTTATATGTACGGACAGTCTTATTCTTCTATCAACCGTTCTTTATTTGTTCATAAATTTCTCTCTTTTAGTATGACATTATACCTTCTACTATATTCTTGTGACATCTCTCGTTAGTGTGCATGGTTGACTATATTCAACAACCCAAGTGTGTGTAATACTATGTATTCGGTAATATTATGGAGACTGTGCTCGGATTTACTAGCTTTTAACGTACTATTCATATCGCAATGTCTGTAAGCATATGTAGTTTTAATGCCAAGGGTCTGGCCTCAAAATCTAAGCGAGATCAAGTGTTTCAGTGGCTAAAAAACAACAGATTCAGTATATGTCTACTGCAGGAAACACATTGTAAACAGATGTTGGACAAAGATAGTTGGAACAAGCAATGGAATGGCGATATATTTTTAAGTGGCGATAGCTCTAATAGTCTCGGCGTGGGAATTCTCATAGATAGTAATGTAAAGTATATCCTATTAACATAACATTAACATATATTAATATTCCAAAAAGAATCAAAGTTGGTACAAATTTATGATCATATGCTGGATAAACATGGAGGCGAGTTTATGTTTAAATGTAATATCAACTGCAACGACATTAAAAATCTCGAAATAAAATCTAAGTTTTTAAAAGAAATACTAACAGGATGGTCCAGAGTAAATTATAAAGAATATGTCGATTCTATATCCAAACAAATCCTGTGGAATAATTCAAACATAAAGAAACACGACAATACTACATTATTTTACAGACACTGATTTAATAAAGGAATTCAATACATTGAACATATATACGACTTTAGACACAAACAGTTCTTTTCTTTTATGCAAATAAGACAACTTTACAATATTAATCCCGGTTTTTTTTGGAAATACTACACTCTTTTGAACAGTATACCACATAAGTGGAAAACAAAGTTACAGTTAGAACCAATAACATATAAAATCCCTGAATATTTAATCACAACCATCAATGCAAACACAAAAGTATGCAAACTTATATATTCGATATTAACGAATAACTCTAAACCGGATGTTATTAGGCAAACTGTAAAATGGGAAACTATGTTATCAATAGTCGATATTAACTGGAAAAATATATTCACACAACCGATTAGAATAACTATAGAAACGAAATTAAGATCATTTCAATATAAATACTTAATGCACATAATTCCAAATAACGTTTTCCTATTTAAATGTAATATAAAATGTAAAATGACTTTTGCATAATGCATAATGATTCTAACGTTCATATGTTTTGGGAATGCCACTATATACAGGATTTCTGGATTAAGATAACACATTTCTTAAGAACAATGTTGCAAACAGACAATTTGGCTCAATTTAATTATGAACATATTTCGTTATGTAATTTCAAACACAATAGCAAAGTGTATGAAATGAACATAAACTATATTATACTATTGGCTAAATATTTCATCTTTAGATGTGCAAATGTGAGAAGATTAAACCAAATGTAGTCCAATTTATAGCATATTTTAAAAGGAAAATAAAACTAGAAGAAACAATCTCAATTCTCAAAGATACACAAAATACGTTCAATGAGAAATGGATCTTATCGACTAACTTGTCAATAAATGCATGCTATATATAAACAATCATCCACACTTATCTCCACTGAAACTTCTTACTTTCTTTTGCTATTCCTATCTGTTCTACTTAAAAAATTACTCCTCCTTCCCAATATACATCGGGTTATTATTTCATCGCTTTACGTAGCTTCACATGATTACGTATAACTTAATATAAATATAATTCGTGAATAATGCGTATAGATAATACTGCAGGCTGCTAGCACTTGTCAACTACTTTTTGACACGCTCTTTGTTTTCAATACATGTACATTCCTGGAAAGTGTGTAATTATGATGTATATGTGTAATTATTATGTATATGTGTAATTATGATGTATATGTGTAATTATTATGTATATGTGTAATTATGATGTATATGTGTAATTATTATGTATATGTGTAATTATGATGTATATGTGTAATTATTATGTATATTTGTAATTATTAATGTATATGTGTAATTATGATGTATATGTTAATTATTATGTATATGTGTAATTATGATGTATATGTGTAATTATTATGTATATGTGTAATTATGATGTATATGTGTAATTATTATGTATATGTGTAATTATGATGTATATATGTAATTATATGTATATGTGTAATTATTTATATGTGTAATTATGATGTATGTTGATCAGGAAATAAAAATCGAAAAAAAAAAAATGTAGTGTATCGATTGTCTGGCCCAGCTTGTAACCTAAGTATGATTTGGTTGTCCAATTAGCGTAGTGGTTAACACTCTCACTTCTCAACCCAGGTTCGATCCTCAGATCGGGAAGTATGTGGGATGGTACAGTGGTTGCCAACTCGGAAATGTAGGTTTTCACCCACACTAAGGACCACCTACACGCTTTCATCCACACCAACGAAAGTATTTAAAGCGACACTGTGAAAACGCAAATTTATACAGAATGTAATTTCCTATTATATGGTATAATTTTGTCCGCAAATATTTGCCTCAAACAGAGAATTTCAACTAATAAACAAGCGTAATATAACGTGTGTATCCCGAATAACGAGATTTATGGTACAGATTTACCATTATATCTCACATTTATGTCTATGCATATTTATTTGTAGACTAATCTTAGTTAAATTTAGTATCAGCATCAAGCGTTTAGTATTGACTACAATGACAAAGAAATGTCAATTCAGGAGCGTGGATGACCGGTATATGAAATCCTACATTCACTTTTGAAAGTGTGTAGACCAGAAACATACTCAATATTTGTGTTCGAATGTATTTAGCAGAATTTGTAATAGAAATGCAGTTATACATGAACAATGCATTTTGTTGGCTTTTTGTGATGTAATGTCGCTTTAATATAAGTTGTTGAAGCTAATTATTTCGCACAATAAAACAAGTAAGATAAATACGATCTTTAATGATCCTAGTTCATTACAATGTATACAGAAGAGAAGAAATAAAGTTTTTATACTTTTAACCCATTAAATGCTGAATAAATTGGAAGGAATTTGCAACCATAGATCCAGATCAGCCACGGTTTAACACTGCATCTGATCAGGATCTACAGTTTGTTGTTTGCTATTCAGCCAAGTGTTTTAAGCTTTCAACTCCACTATCAGAATAGCAAGCAGCATAGAGCCTGATCATACGTTTTTTCCCCCGTCTGATCTGACTATGCTGTTTGTAAAAGCAACTATAGTTGTGATTAGCAGTTTAAGGGTTAATAGCCTAAGTACCGGTACGCAAGATATATAAATAACACTCGCATCTTTTCTTTTATAGAATTCCCACTACACGTTAAATGCTGTGGTCTTCAAGGATTTGCTCTGCAAAAGAGGAATTTTGGACAGCCCATATCCAAAACTCACCCTCATTTGGTCAATGAAGGCGAGGTCACTCCTGGAATAAGCAAAGAGGAATATAAACACAGAAGAACAACCTTTGTGAACAAGATAGTGCAAAATGCAAATAATTCATTAAATAATCATATTGTTATTTTGCCTTCATCTTCCAAAGTTTACATGACCTATGATATACCTTACCCTTTCAGACAGAATACAGAATTTTTATATATGTCTGGTTTCCAGGAACCAGACAGTGTGTTAGTTCTCCATACAACAGACAGCGGGTATAAATCTGTTCTGTTTGTACCAAGAAGAGACATCGATGAGGAATTGTGGAATGGCCCAAGATCAGGCAACAAGGGAGCTGTAGAACTAACTGGTATTGATGAAGCGTATGATAACACTGAGCTTGAGAACTATTTGTACGAATACTGCAAGTCCTATACCGACTACATGATCTGGTACAGCGTAAGGAAGCCAGTACACGAACATTTCCACAAGTCTGTGATACAAGATTTCATTAAGCAGGATAATAAAAAAGGGGTCGAAAGGCCCCTCAATCTGATACAGCAACAGCGTGTGATAAAATCTCCAGCAGAAATACAACTCATGAAGCACACAACTGAAATAGCATCTCAAGCATTCATAGAAGTTATGAAGTTTTCCAGACCAGATGTAAGAACATTTCATTTAACTTATGATTTTAGACCCGTTTCACTGTATTAATTGCTGCATTCAATCATGTACATATTAGTTTGCATTTATTTATTTCATCATTTGTAGGTACATGTAGCTGGTTCTATTCTGTAGATTTTTCACTAATTTACTTCTGGCACTGGCAAAATGATATTATCAGAAACTCAATATGGCTCAATTAATGGTCTCGGTGTTAAAAATATATTTATATGACTGGCCAGGCAATCAACGCCTGTTCCCAGGCTAGGTAGCAGGTTTAATGATTCATAATGTACCAGTCTTTAGTAACCCCAGCCTTCCAAGCGTCTGCACGGAATATGGACATACTCCACCTGGACATAATCCTCCAATGTTCTTTAACACAGGAGGACAAAACCCCGCCGTCTAAGGTTAGGTTTATGTTTAGGGTTAAATTAAGGTTGTTATAGTGAAGGTCCTATCTGAATGGGGGGATTATGTCATTCTTGGGTTTATATATGTGATGAGTTGTCTACCTGTGTCAAAATACACGGCACATCAGTGGACAGTAGTGGGGATAAATTAAAAAGATTAAATTAAATAAATAAAAACAAACAGTTAAAGCTTGTTTCACAATCGTAATATAAATAAAGTTTATTCTTTTTTGAAGTTTGACTAACTACTTAAAACATGTTCGGCTATATTGTTTTCCTGGGACACATATTTTGTACCCAAAACTTACATTATACAGTGCAACCCCTCAAAATCAGAACCCTCTAAGCTGGAATTCCCTCTAAACTGAACAAATTTCTTGGTCCCGAATTTTGTTTGTTGTAAAAAAACTATGAATTGGAGCCCTTCTTTTCCGAATACCAAATAGATTTTTAACAAAATATTTTCATTTTCAACTGTAATTTACCTTTGTATAGTGAACAGCATCTTGTCTTGATCAAATATGAAAAATTAAATATTCTTTTAAACAAATAACTTTCAGCTTCTGTTCTTCAGAATAATGTATTGTGTTCTTTACTAACTACCAAAATTTAGCCTCCTCCTAAGCATTGCAAACCTAGAAATTTTAGTTTAGGAATTTAACCCACTAGGAAAACCCCTCTACGCAGAAAACCCCTCCAAACTAAACATTTGCTCTGGTCCGGTGGACGTTCGCTTTATATCACTGTACATCTATCCAGCTGGCTTGCCCACTGGCTTTCCTCCACTAATAATAGTGGGATAGTTGCCATATTGTTTATTTAAGTTTATTTAATGTCGCTACCGGTTGCCCATTTGAGCAACGGGCAGTTTACCTAGCGACACCATTCCTGGGCAGGGTCCAGCGGTTAACCAGTACTTGGTGCACCAACCTAACAACACCATTCCTGGGCAGGGTCCAGCGGTTAACCAGTACTTGGTGCACCAACCTAACAACACCATTCCTGGGCAGGGTCCAGCGGTTAACCAGTACTTGGTGCACCAACCTCTGTAAGAAACTGCCAACTTTTTCATATAAAGAGACGCGGTCTGAGTAGGGCTCGAACCTGTGATGATAAATTACAGTGGTATACCAGTCAGCTACCTTAAACCACTCGACCACGGAGGCGGACTTTGCCATATGACTGTGAGCTGTTGCCAAAAACAAACAAACATTATACATGGTAATATTGTTCATTGAATATGCAAAATCTTAATTTACATCGCCGTGTATTTCATTACATATACTGTAGGTAAATGAGTCACATCTGTATGCCAAGATGGATTATGAGTGTAGAATCCGGGATGCCGAGATACTGGCCTACCCTCCGGTAGTAGCAGGTGGGGCCCGGGCTAATATCATACATTATATCAACAATGATCAACTTATACACGATGGTGATATGGTATTAATGGATGCTGGCTGCGAGTACCACGGATATACTAGTGACATCACTCGTACATGGCCCGTCTCGGGTAAATAATTTGTTTGCAACTTGTAGATTATTTCTGTGAAGCCCAAACGGTATAAACTGGTTTATGTATGCTTAGTATATAATATTCCGCATCAGGTTAAAGCAGCATTACATGGTATGAAATAAAAGATATTTGAAAAATTCAAATTTTACATATGGGTAGCAATGCTGCTACACATACTAACATTATACTTTGGTAAACAGTGTTTTTTTGTGATAAAACAAACTCGAAACCGAAAGTAGGACATTCCGAGTCGATCGGTCACGTACTTGTTTACAACCGGAACGCATTGTCCGCACTTGTTTACATTTGGAATGCATCGTCCCCATTTGTCCCATGTTGTCTTTTTAATTAAATTACTTGATATGTTGATTCATACCTCTGTTAGCTAAGTCTTTTAGGGACATTTCTACATCCCCGCAAGGGGTTCGACATTAGGGGAAGATAGATCGATAGTATTTCATACACACATTAGTATTTATATTTTACCCAAAACATCTTTTATTACGATGTACCGGTAATGCTGCTTTAAAGTCTGTATTTAATATAGCGGTAAGTATGAGCTATCAAACGCCTCCTAAGCTACACCATTAAAATATGGAGAGGTTTGTGGTATGCAACTGTCCGTCTGTGCATGAAATGCTGCTCGGAGGGGCATTCACGATCTTCCTCCACCAATAATAGTTGGGAGAGTCGCCATATTACCTAAGCTGTTTGTGCAACTTTAAACCCCAAAATCAAACAAGTAAGCCCTCTCCACTAGAAGTAAGCCCTCTCCACTAGAAGTAAGCCCTCTCCACTAGAAGTAAGCCCTCTCCACTAGAAGAGATTGATCTCCCAAGTGTTAATCAGAAATAAATATGTTTGGTAGTACATGTAATCAGAAATAAATATGTTTGGTAGTACATGAAATCAGAAATAATTATGTTTGGTAGTACATGAAATGGGAAATAAATATGTTTGGTAGTACATGTAATCAGAAATATATATGTTTGGTAGTACATGTAATCGGAAATAAATATGTTTGGTAGTACATGAAATGGGAAATAAATATGTTTGGTAGTACATGAAATCAGAAATAAATATGTTTGGTAGTACATGAAATGGGAAATAAATGTTTGATAGTACATGAAATGGGAAATAAATACACAATTTACAAATTTATTATTTCCCTCTTAACCCTGTTTTATACAAATTTATTTTAGCTCGATTGCGAAACAAGTTCTTGCAACTTATATTAATCACTCTTGAGACCTCATTCCTGATGGAATCCATCGCCACGAGGGAGAGAGAATGGGCAACGTGGAAATTAAATGCCTTGCCTAAGGGCACAATCGCAACGGCTCTTAACCCTTTGCATGCTAGTGGCAGATAAAATCACTTTTGCAAACGGCATAGAGCCAGATTGTGCTGTCTGATCAGGCTCTATGCTATTTGGATAGTGGAACGAAAGCACTTGGCTGAATAGCAAACAACATGGATCCTGATCAGATGCGGTGTTTCGCCGTGGCTGATCTAGATCTATGTTGTTTGCAAATATGATTTTATTTACTCAGCATGCAAAGGGTTAGGCTGTTATTAATGTAAAGTGATGTGTCATTATAATCACTATTAATGTAAAGTGATGTGTCATTATAATCACTATTAATGTAAAGTGATGTGTCATTATAATCACTATTAATGTAAAGTGACGTGTCATTATAATCACTATTAATGTAAAGTGACGTGTCATTATAATCACTATTAATGTAAAGTGATGTGTCATTATAATCACTATTAATGTAAAGTGATGTGTCATTATAATCACTATTAATGTAAAGTGACGTGTCATTATAATCACTATTAATGTAAAGTGACGTGTCATTATAATCACTATTAATGTAAAGTGATGTGTCATTATAATCACTATTAATGTAAAGTGATGTGTCATTATAATCACTATTAATGTAAAGTGACGTGTCATTATAATCACTATTAATGTAAAGTGACGTGTCATTATAATCACTATTAATGTAAAGTGATGTGTCATTATAATCACTATTAATGTAAAGTGATGTGTCATTATTATAAAAAAAACAACACAAAGTGAGTGTCATTATAATCACTATTAATGTAAAGTGACGTGTCATTATAATCACTATTAATGTAAAGTGATGTGTCATTATAATCACTATTAATGTAAAGTGACGTGTCATTATAATCACTATTAATGTAAAGTGACGTGTCATTATAATCACTATTAATGTAAAGTGACGTGTCATTATAATCACTATTAATGTAAAGTGACGTGTCATTATAATCACTATTAATGTAAAGTGACGTGTCATTATAATCACTATTAATGTAAAGTGACGTGTCATTATAATCACTATTAATGTAAAGTGACGTGTCATTATAATCACTATTAATGTAAAGTGACGTGTCATTATAATCACTATTAATGTAAAGTGACGTGTCATTATAATCACTATTAATGTAAAGTGACGTGTCATTATAATCACTATTAATGTAAAGTGACGTGTCATTATAATCACTATTAATGTAAAGTGACGTGTCATTATAATCACTATTAATGTAAAGTGACGTGTCATTATAATCACTATTAATGTAAAGTGACGTGTCATTATAATCACTATTAATGTAAAGTGACGTGTCATTATAATCACTATTAATGTAAAGTGACGTGTCATTATAATCATTTTGTAACTTTTCCATGCATGTCTTATGCTCAAGATGATGTGACATATTTCGCTTTATTATAGAAGTTTCAGTTTTCTTAAAGGCAAGCACGGTTTCAGCTAATGTCGAGGGCTAGTCCTAATGCTTGTTTTGCCGTAGTTATTTATTTGTGGCTTGGAGTTCTGACACGTAGGAATTTACCACACAAGTTTAACAACTTATATTAATCACTCTAGTTGGCGCGGATGAAGCGTCAATGTGGTCATTAGTGTGAGAGGAAACCAGAGTAACCAGAGAAAACCCACCTGTCCGATCTGGCAACCACCTTACCATCTCACATATTTCACGGTCCGAGGATCGAACCCGGGTTGCATTGGTGAGAAGCGAGTGCGCTAACCACTGCGCTAATCAGACAGCCGAATGCACTGTTGATTACCTGAACTTGTTATTTGAAAGATGTTAGGCCCAAAACCTAAAAGTTTGTTTCCGGTTATCCGACTGACCTTGCATTTTATGCCTGACCCTAAAAATAAATTCTGCCATAGGTATTAACTGTTGTTATTTCTGGCTCTGAGAACTACAAACCATGTTTTATTTGACTATAAATAATGCAGATACAAATATTAATTTGTTCTATCATGACCAAAATATCTAGAGCGCAAAAATAGTAGATGTTATATGTTAAGAGTGCGTCAAATTTATTGATGTGACAATTCTACAAAATGCTCGTAAAGTGACGTCACATTTGACGTCAAACCATGTTTTATTGCAGATTTAAACATGGTAACTTCTTTCTTTGTGTATACGGGCAAAATGCCGAGCCATGTTAGAATGTTTGTGTGCTGTCGTATTTTTTTTATAACCTGGCAATATCAAATCTATTTTTAGGAAGATTTTCAGCTGCGCAGAGACAGGTGTATTTATCAGTATTAGCCATCCAATCAGTATGCATCTCGCTGTGTACCACAGAACACAGTCTCACAGAAATATACCGGGAAATGATGAACCAACTTGCTCTACAACTTGTTCTGCTCAAACTGGTTCCTGGCAGCTTAGCAGAAGAAAAATCAAAACTATTAAAAGTAAGAACCAGTCATATTGCACATAGCATTTTCACGTTTGTTAAGATTTTGTAGTTAATGCATACAGTAGCGGGTGAGTAGCCTGTATTTGTTGATGAGATTCAAACAAGATCTCGTCTGAAACCACATAGTCAATTCTAATGAGACAGCGATGATCAATCCCTGCGTGGTCCGCTCTAAAGTAAGTACAAATTAACCTAATCCTCCCACAATTCTAGTTTGGTTGCCATAGCAACCAAAATGGAAACAAAATTCCTATTTGAATTTGGAACCACTGGTCCGATTAAAGAATAAAGAAAAGAATTGTGATCATGTACCAGTTGGGTTGATCAATTGTTCATAGTAGCTCTAGACAATTGTGCTGTATCAGGCTGCATAGGGTGTTTGGGTTTTTTTGGTGCTTTTTCTCTTTATATTAATCTAATCCTAAATACAACTGTAAAAAAATACATTGTAATATAATAGTCATTTAAATGCCAATAAAAGTATTATTAAACATTTTCATGAACCTTATCGAAAAAATGTTATATTAATCTTTTTAAATTTGTAGTAAAGATGCATGATTTCAAATTTTCTGATTTAAAAACGTTGTATATATCGTGTTCTTTTGTCCAGTTGTCACTTGCAAAATATGATTTGTACATGTAGATACTAAAACCTACTCTGGTTAGAAAGATATTGATATAAAAATAGTCTTTATTCGGTAATTTTGTATCCAAAGATCAAATTTCTTCTATTCCTAATGTTTCTATAAATTCCACACTTATTAACCCATTTCATTCTGGATACCGTTCAAATGGTATTTGCAAAGAACATAGAGCCAGATCAACCGCCACGGAACGTTCCATCTGATCAGGCTCTATGTTGTTTTTGCTATTCAGATGATCTTGCTAAGACACTTGGCTATGCAGCAAACAACATAGATCCTGATCAGCACGCAGCGTTACGCTGTGGCTGATCTGGATCTATGTTGTTTGCAAAAGCCTTTAAATATATCCAGAATGAAATGGGTTAAGAACATTTTGCATAGGGTGTTGTTGCTATCTTGTATGCTATGTATTTCAGGCAGTGAATAGTTTTTGTCCTCACCATGTTGGTCATTACCTGGGTATGGACGTACACGATACAGCTTTGGTCAGTAAAGATATGAAGCTGCAGCCCGGGATGGTTGTTACTATTGAACCAGGTATCCTTGGCAACATGCTTTTATTGATATGTTTTTGTGCAGATCATAAAGAGAGGCAATTTAACCCTTTCAACACCACAGACCTCTAAATAGGCTTACAAAAAGTGTAGATCCAGATGAGCCGGCTCGTGACGAGCCGTCTCATCAGGATCTGCACTTTTTGCCAGTGATATGACTATTTTTAGACATAATTACCCATTTTGATAAATGAACTTGTCCAAATGTGATTTTCTGATTCATTTATTGGTTTATGAATATCATGGACCAGTCCATGTCAGTTACTTGGTGTTGAATGGGTTAAGACATTCTCGATATCAAATATGAACTCCCATTGATCACTCTCGTTGGCGCGGATGATTGTGTACTTAATATAGACACATGCTTAACGTATTCACGACTATACTATGGATGCCCCAATAATTATGACAAACATGTACATAAAATATCATTTTCGTGTATTTTTACGGTAATTAATAGTATACAGAGGAACCATGTCTATTTTTATTATAAACTAATGTGGCATCAAAACGACGGATCTATAGCGCAGTGGTAACACGCTGGACTGGTAATCCAGGGATTGCAGGTTCAATCCCCCGTCTGACCCTAATAAAATTAACAGTCTTTCAGATGGGACGTTAAATCGACGTAAAACACACACACTCAAAACGAAGATTAGTATTTGGTAAATTTGTTGACAAACAGTAAACTTGTGACCGTTTGTATGCATCATGTTGTTGTTATTGTTGTAAAAAAATTAATTTTGAAGAAAAAAATATGGATGCCCCAATATCAAAGCCTTCTTTACGCCCATTGTTAAAATATAATTGATGAAGACCATAAGAGAGATATTTTATGTAGACCTTAATTAGGTAATTGCTTTAGATGTTAAGACAGACTTGATATTAACCCTTTCAACACCACAGACCTCTAAATTGGCTTACAAAAAAGTGTAGATCCAGATGAGCCGGCTCGTGACGAGCCGTCTCATCAGGATCTGCACTTTTTTCAAGTAATATAACTATTTTTAGAAAAAAATTACCGATTTTGATAAATGAACTGATCCAAATGTAATTTTGTTATTAATTTATTGGTCTAAAAATATCATGGACCAGTCCATGTCAGTTACTTGGTGTTGAATGGATTAACCTTAAGATATAGTTAGTTTATACAAATTTATTTTAGCTCGATTGCGAAACATATTATTATTAACATATTGATCACTCAAGAGACCTCATTTTTGATGGAATCCATCGCCACGAGGGAGAGAGAAGAGGCATGTGGAAATTAAATGCCTTGCCAAAGGGCACAATCGTAACAGCTCCAGCGGGGCTCGAACTCCGAGCCTTTCGCACATGAAGCAAACGTGCTACCACTGAACTATCATGACTTCCACTATAGATATAAGATATAGTTGACCATAAGAGATGTATTTTATGTTGACCATAAGATGAGATGTACTTGATTGATAAGAGCCTGATAAGAAAGATTGGTGACGTGGATTGATAAGATTGATGGCATAAATATTGAAAATACTGTTCTCTAATTATTGTTGTTTTTCCTGTGGTCACATATGGACTTGTGCGGAATGTCACTTAACTGTAATTTCAGGTCTTGGTTATTTGTGTGTGTTTTACGTTTATTTATCGTCGCTACCGGTTACCCATATGAGCGACGCCTCCTGAAGAGATTAGTCACTTTAGATTTTGGAGGATAATGCAATGATACAGAGAGACCCGTTCCAGAGTCTCCTCTGGTTCTTTTACGTGCACGGTGTAAAGCACCGACACGAGACCTCGGTTTAACGTCCCATCTGAAAGACTGTTAATTTTATTAGGGTCAGACCTTGAACCTGCGATCCCTGGATTACCAGTCCAGCGTGTTACCACTGGACTACAGATCCGTCTGTTTGGTTATTTGTTGGCTATGTAGCTTGCCTTTAAAGTTTATCTAACATTTGCCTACTAACTGGATATCACTAGGAACTAACCAAGTGACGTGAATCGTCAACCGTCAAGTTGCAGGATTGGGCTATAGATTAGAGTAAATTTTATTTATACATATCCACATGTCATAGTCGTTTACAAATATTGAAATAAAAACAGTTACGGGCACTAGGTTTTATACAGTTATTTGTGAAATTAATTGACATGACTACAATATACAAATGGGATAACCCATAAAAGCCAGGGACTTATTTCCAACATATTAAGCAATGTTGCTTTACGGACCAGGCATACCAGTATATCTTTAAATATGCATGTCTAATTTACTTTCAGGCATCTATATCAATGCTGACCGGGCAGACATACCAGCGGAATATCATGGCATTGGTATCAGG
This sequence comes from Archivesica marissinica, assembly GCA_014843695.1. Taxonomy (NCBI): domain Eukaryota; kingdom Metazoa; phylum Mollusca; class Bivalvia; order Venerida; family Vesicomyidae; genus Archivesica; species Archivesica marissinica. The sequence goes on from CM026391.1 coordinate 51,970,773, forward strand.
ATTGAAGATGACATCCTAATTACTGAATCAGAACCTGTGGTACTTTCAAAATCGTGTCCCAAGCATCCAGATGACATTGAACGCATCATGTCCCAAGCATCCAGATGACATTGAAAGCATCATGTCCCAAGCCTCCAGATGACATTGAATGCATTATGTCCCAAGCATCCAGACGACATTGAAAGCATCATGTCCCAAGCATCCAGATGACATTGAAAGCATCATGTCCCAAGCATCCAGATGACATTGAACGCATTATGTCTGAAGCATCCAGATGACATTGAACGCATCATGTCCCAAGCATCCAGACGACATTGAAAGCATCCAGACGACATTGAAAGCATCATGTCCCAAGCATCCAGACGACATTGAAAGCATCCAGACGACATTGAAAGCATCATGTCCCAAGCATCCAGACGACATTGAAAGCATCCAGACGACATTGAAAGCATCATGTCCCAAGCATCCAGATGACATTGAAAGAATCATGTCCCAATCACCTATTTTTCCTAATTCTCCCCATACCTCAATCCCTGCAGGGAGAAGGGAGACAGCTGAGGAGAACTACTTCTCCCTCAAGTTTTAAGCCCTGCATTAGCATGACGAGTATATTGTCAGATACATGTAGTATTCGTAGTTTGTTATTTTTATATAAAAGTTAACTTTGTGATTCAGGTAGTATTATATTCACCAGGTGCCTTTGTCCTTTATATTATCTCACCCGAGTCACACATTAAAAGGTCACGGTTTTGTGACGTCGTCCAGAGTCTGGATGTGCATCAGTCTGCATGTCTCCGATACTGCTGATTATGTACACATCTACTGATGTTTGTTTTATACCTTTGATGTTCTGATGACAACCAGAGTTGATGGACGGCCACACAATGACATCTTGCATCAAATAATATATTCATCAATATCTATACAGAAAACATTTATAAAATTCATCTGTGAAACCATGGAAAAGAATTGATGCCATGTACATATTTTATTTCCCAATATAATACATATTGAACAATGCATACACCACGCATAATCAGAATACAGAAACAGGATTAGAATGGAAGACAGAGTCTTATATAATTCTTCGCCATGTGTTGAACATTAGACCTATTACTTCTGGTGAATCAGATATCAATACCAGTTGTCTCTGTATGTTCATAATAATGGGATCCAGTTGTAACACATTCGCACTTCAGGTACGAAAGGCCCGGAGTTTGTGCCCTTAGGCAAGGTGCTTAAATTCCACATTGCCTCTTCTCTCTCCCTCATGGCGATTTATTCCAGCCACAATGAGGTCTCGAGAGAGATTAATATAATGGTGTAAGAACTTGTTGCGCAATTGAGCTAAAATAAATTTGTATATACTAATAAGGCGGTAATCTAAAACTATTAAATAGGTCTAATGGAACCAGGACTAAGGCTGACCGTAGACCTGGTTATATCTGAACAGAGTATATTATTTAGCAAATAATATTTGTATTTCGAGTATTTATCGATGAGTAATACAATGTTTGGAGTGCTGATGTATAGGAATTGACTAGAGGTGTATCGATGCATCGCGGTTACTGGGTTATAGTTCTATATCGATAGTTTCCATAGTGTTAGCTTTATGCATTTATCCTTGTTATTAACTTATAAATTTTGTATTCAAATCAGTTGTCAAAACTTAGTATGGGAACAGGCGTCGATATATTTTGCCTTCTCAGTCAAATAAATATATTTTAACACCGAGACTATTAATTGGGCCGTATTGAGTTTCTGATCATATCAACACCTGGGGAAACTGAACGGATTGTCCGTGTAATTATTGACTCGCATTAATCCTATTAGCATGTGACTCTAATGACGTACTTGAATCGAAAGTGAGGCACTGCAATGTTGATCAAACTTTATAATTGGCTGCCATTGTTTATGGGTCAACGGAACGATAAATAATTTTAAAAAGTACAATGTGTGTCTTAATATTTAAAATCCGCCATCTCATCGATATAACACAGAAACGGGACATTATATGTTTGCAATGTAAATGAGTCTACGGGAGCATTCGTGTATATTCGGAAATGATCGTGTATAATCGTGCCTGTTCGGCGATTTCCGATAGAATTCCGTTTCTATATTTAGCGATATTATCTTGTTGAAAAAAGTTGTCGTTCTTCAAATCTACACCCGGCGCTACGATCGGAAATCCAGTTTCCCCAGGCTATCATTTTGCTAGAAGTTAAAAATCGACACTGTCACCCAGGCTAGTCAAAACTATTTATGCATTTTCTATGATTTAATAAAGTCTGGTAATGTGCTGTAATATTTAGTTGGGACTTTTAGTTTACTATCATTCTCAAAAATCGTTAGGAGGGCCCAAATTAATTACTACTCGTCGGAACTCCAAACCATGTTTTATTCGCCAATTAATAATGCAAATATTATTTCTTAATTATAATAAACACGAATGTGCTTCAATGGTAGAGTGTCCATGAAGAGGACGCTCTAAGGACATCCGACGGGGCCCTAGTGGACACAGCTGCACGATTCATGGCATTCGTGTTTACTGTTATGTTACCTGTGATACTATTCTAGATATAGCATACAACTTGTTATCCACCCGTGTGATTTAGAAATATATTGAGAACAAATCAAACCAGTTTCGTCTTTTTATTTCTGAGTGCTGCAATTGTGGGAAATGGTGAAGTACCATAAGGAAAAGTACCACCACAATGTAAACAGAATGATTAGCATCATTGTTCTGTTTTGTTATTAGAACCAGGGCCTACTCCCCTGAGGTCTTCTTCCAATAATGTACAGGGCCCCCAGAGTTGGGGTATGGTCGGATAGAATCAGGGCCTACTCCCCCCGAGGTCTTCTTCCAATAATGTACAGGGCCCCCAGAGTTGGGGGGTATGGTCGGATAGAACCAGGGCCTACTCCCCCCCGAGGTCTTCTTCCAATAATGTACAGGGCCCCCAGAGTTGGGGTATGGTCGGATAGAACCAGGGCCTACTCCCCCGAGGTCTTCTTCCAATAATGTACAGGGCCCCCAGAGTTGGGGTATGGTCGGACAGAATCAGGGTCTTCTTCCAATAATGTACACGGGGCCCCCAGAGTTGGGGTATGGTCGGATACAACCAGAGCCTAATCCCCCCCGAGGTCTTCCAATAATGTACAGGGCCCCAGAGTTGGGGTATGGTTTGATAGAACCAGGGCCTACTCCCCTGCGGTCTTCTTCCAATAATGTACAGGGCCCCCAATTCTCCGCCTCCGTGGTCGAGTGGTTAAGGTCGCTGACTTGTATACCACTGTAACCTATCATCACTGATGGTCACGGGTTCGAGCCCCGCTCAGGCCGTGTCTCATTTATATGAAAAAGTTGGCAGTTTCTTACGGAGGTTGGTGCACCCAAGTACTGGTTAACCGCTGGAGCCTGCCCAGGAAAGGTGTTGTTAGGTAAACTGCCCGCCGGCGATATAGCCCAAAATGGTGCTGATGCAGGCGTAAAACCCGAATCATAACATAACATATAACAGGGCCCCCAGAGTTGGGGCATTGTCCTACTAGGTATGGTGGGATAGAACCAGGGCCTACTCCCCCGAGGTCTTCTTCCAATAATGTACAGGGCCCCCAGAGTTGGGGCATTGTTATACAAGGATCTACTTGGTATGGTCGGATAGAACCAGGGCCTACTCCCATGGTGTATGGTCGGAAAAACACAGACCATGGTAACACATAATAAAACCTTGCCGGGTATGGCTAGGACATAATAAAACCTTCTTGCCGGGTATGGCTAGGACATACTAAAACCTTCTTGCCGGGTATGGCTAGGACATACTAAAACCTTCTTGCCGGGTATGGCTAGGACATACTAAAACCTTGCCGGGTATGGCTAGGACATAATAAAACCTTCTTGCCGGGTATGGCTAGGACATACTAAAACCTTCTTGCCGGGTATGGCTAGGACATAATAAAACCTTCTTGCCGGGTATGGCTAGGACATAATAAAACCTTCTTGCCGGGTATGGCTAGGACATAATAAAACCTTCTTGCCGGGTATGGCTAGGACAAAACCTTCTTGCCGTAAGGCTAGGACATAATAAAACCTTGCCGGGTATGGCTAGGACATAAAACCTTCTTGCCGGGTAAGGCTAGGACATAATAAAACCTTGCCGGGTATGGCTAGGACATACTAAAACCTTCTTGCCGGGTAAGGCTAGGACATAATAAAACCTTCTTGCCGGGTATGGCTAGGACATAATAAAACCTTGCCGGGTATGGCTAGGACATAATAAAACCTTCTTGCCGGGTATGGCTAGGACATAATAAAACCTTGCCGGGTATGGCTAGGACATAATAAAACCTTCTTGCCGGGTATGGCTAGGACATAATAAAACAGCAACAAGTATAAAAATACCAGTATTTATTTTCAAAATAAAAAATCTGTACACATGTTATAAACTAGAGGATCTTAAAAAGTCGAACACATTCATTCAATTTGATACGCGACAAGCCTTGTATTGAGATCACAAACAATACAATGCATGAAGACATGCAATGCAGAAGACATTGTCCAGATGAACAAAATAACCTAACAAATAAATCAAATTCAAAAGAATTGCTAAATATTAATATACTTAAATGCAAAAGAAATGCAACCGTCTGTACATGTGGAAATTTTAATTTCAATCACATATATATATACATGTACTAATTAATTACATTAAACGAGTCTATGCACCATAAAATCACATAAAAATATGTCGCAGTATCATATAATAATCCATAGATTCATAGAAATGTCTAAACATTTCTAACAATATGTATGTAAACAGGGACTGATGCACTTGCATAGTGATACACCATGAAAACTGTATGTGTTATTTCATCGCTTTCTACCCCCTCCCTTTCCCCGTTTATCTAGCTATAATTTCATACACTTATTATATATTTTGGTCTTACTACATATTACGTCTTAGTCGACTATAGTGCACACATTTATATATGTAATGGAGATAAACTCAATAAGCTTTCGATTAAATCCATTTTCATTCTGTATACAATAGATATGTACTGTAGTGTACATTATGAATGAATAAATATGTTTAAACCAATAATCCGCAGTTATAGTGTATCACTAGAAAACTGTTTGCAACATAGAGTATGTAAATAGAAAATTAAATGCTAAAATGTTGCGTTTCTTTTGTGTTTAAGTATATAATAGCATCAAAATAGCATGTAATACTGTTGCCATAGCAGCCCAAAGATTGCTAGTATATTGTCCCATTGACATATACCCCCCACATGCAACAGATGCTATCAGCAGACAATTCAACAACATACATGCATATTGTTTTTAGTGTAACCTCTATTAAACAGTCAGTTTCCAGCACATCCATGACTGGCTTAAGGCAAGTTTGACCGATGGCTTATAGCGTAAACAGCTTGCCATTATGGCATTCCGATGACACACATTTCATTCACATATAGGATCTTACATGAGTGGTGATTTCATACCGTATTTTATGAAACGAGTTTTGGAATTTTGCTATTAATTCATAACATATGGTATGAAATCACCACGAGTGTAATATTCTTTTTAAAACATTACCACAGTAACAACAACCATAAACATTTCTGGTTGCCAGTAGATTTTTGAGCCTTATTATATTCACAGGGATTTGGCACGTTTGGGGGTACTAGTATATATATTTAAAATTTCTCAAGCGGCGCAGTTCGCATTGAAACGAGCGTTCTGATTGGATTATTTGGATTAAAACAAAACAAATTGAAAAATTCTACGAAATCTCTTTTTGACGTACATTTTTGCCGAATAAACCTACACGTTAGTGGAAACACATTTTATTGATAATGTTATTCACTGTTAAAACTTTCCCGTCGAAGATTTTGTTGTTGCTGACAGAACCCGTGTCCTAGTATGGAAATGTGACCTGCTATGGCCAATGTCTGTGGCAATTGTTTGCAAAGTATACATGCATGCAGCTTAAAGTTGTGTTTTATTTGAAGAACAATATAAAGACTCGGGATAGGCGTTATATTTGGACAGATTTGTTCAAAATTGTTTCAGATAGGGCCATTTTACTGATCGATGCGAAATCTGACAGCCCACAGAGTAGAATCCCTGTACTTAAATATATATACTAGTACCCCCAAACGTGCCGAATCCCTGTGATTATATTAAGCTGCATCCATACGCCGTAGTAAATAGTCCCTGATAATCAAACAACTTTATCACTGTATTCTGCTAGTGCATATTTAGTATTTTATTGATCTAAGCAGTTTTTTTATTTTCAACAAAAAAGCATGAAAACAACATGGATTTGTCGACTATGTATTGCAAGCTGTCAATGTGATTATGTCATGCCGCGACCAATCAGAATGTCATGGCTTTATTACACTGAATACAAGCATAGTTATGTAATAAATTACACTTTGTACCATAATGGCATTTATAATTGTCATTCATTTTCAAATTTATTTCCAATATATACTGTCTCCGTGGCCAAGTCAGCGCAAATCGTCATATCACTAAATTATCATGACGTTACTAAATTGTCATGACGTCACTAAATTGTCATGATGTCACTAAATTATCATGACGTCACTAAATTGTCATGACGTCACTAAATTGTCATGACATTACTAAATTATCATGACGTCACTAAATTGTCATGATGTTACTAAATCGTCATGACGTCACGACATCACTAAATTGTCATAATGTAACTACGCAAAGCAGGGTTATATTACGCAAAGCAGGGTTATATCTATGTTTTTCAGCAGAGTCAATACTTCAAATCGTCTTACCATTAACATTATGCACCAATTCAAACAGAAATATGCATAATTTAAAATTTATATTCTCTCAACCAATCAGAATTCTTCCAGGTGTTATTACACGAGTGTACATATAAGAAATTATTAAATGGCTGTATTACAATAAATACAAGCACAGTTATGTGATAAAAGAGAATTAACATTTTACATATAAATTTACAGCAATAGACTGAGAGGGACTAGAATGAAAGAGTTTGTTTGCAAGATTTTTACTTTGAAAGAAGTCAATGTCATTTTGTTCAGAGTCGCAATTCATACTTAGAGGAGCATTTGTTCAAATAGCAGCTAAATACATCCATAGGTGAACACAGACAGACAGATTAACTTGTTGGTTCTTTTTCAAACACAACCAGCTAATAAAAAATATCACTGAGGTAACCATTAACTGACAACAACACACATTCTAAGGTACGGTAAGTGTTCTAGGTGGAATGGGGCTAAAATCTGCCATTTTACACACAGAAAATAAACTTACTCTATAATGAAATATAAATTCAAAACTACAGAGTATTTATACCACTAATTGCTTATGAACCAGTCTAGTTTCACATGATATTGTTAGACAAACATGTTACCAGTCTAGTTTCACATAATATTGTTGGACAAACATGTTACCAGTCTAGTTTCACATAATATTGTTAGACAAACATGTTACCAGTCTAGTTTCACATGATATTGTTGGACAAACATGTTAGCAGTCTAGTTTCACATAATATTGTTGGACAAACATGTTACCAGTCTAGTTTCACATGGTATTGTTGGACAAACATGTTACCAGTCTAGTTTCACATGGTATTGTTAGACAAACACGTTACCAGTCTAGTTTCACATGATATTGTTGGACAAACATGTTACCAGTCTAGTTTCACATGGTATTGTTAGACAAACACGTTACCAGTCTAGTTTCACATGATATTGTTAGACAAACATGTTACCAGTCTAGTTTCACATGATATTGTTAGACAAACATGTTACTAGTCTAGTTTCACATGATATTGTTGGACAAACATGTTACCAGTCTAGTTTCACATGATATTGTTAGACAAACATATTACCAGTCTAGTTTCACATGATATTGTTGGACAAACATGTTACCAGTCTAGTTTCACATGATATTGTTAGACAAACATGTTACCAGTCTAGTTTCACATGATATTGTTAGACAAACATGTTACCAGTCTAGTTTCACATGATATTGTTAGACAAACATGTTACCAGTCTAGTTTCACATAATATTGTTGGACAAACATGTTACCAGTCTAGTTTCACATAATATTGTTGGACAAACATGTTACCAGTCTAGTTTCACATAATATTGTTGGACAAACATGTTACCAGTCTAGTGTCACATGATATTGTTAGACAAACATGTTACCAGTCTAGTTTCACATAATATTGTTGGACAAACATGTTACCAGTCTAGTTTCACATAATATTGTTAGACAAACATGTTACCAGTCTAGTTTCACATGATATTGTTAGACAAACATGTTACCAGTCTAGTTTCACATGATATTGTTGGATAAACATGTTACCAGTCTAGTTTCACATAATATTGTTGGACAAACATGTTACCAGTCTAGTTTCACATAATATTGTTGGACAAACATGTTAGCAGTCTAGTTTCACATGGCATTGTTGGACAAACATGTTACCAGTCTAGTTTCACATGGCATTGTTGGACAAACATGTTAGCAGTCTAGTTTCACATGGCATTGTTGGACAAACATGTTAGCAGTCTAGTTTCACATGGCATTGTTGGACAAACATGTTACCAGTCTAGTTTCACATGGCATTGTTGGACAAACATGTTACCAGTCTAGTTTCACATAATATTGTTGGACAAACATGTTACCAGTCTAGTTTCACATGATATTGTTGGACAAACATGTTACCAGTCTAGTTTCACATGATATTGTTGGACAAACATGTTACCAGTCTAGTTTCACATGATATTGTTGGACAAACATGTTACCAGTCTAGTTTCACATAATATTGTTGGACAAACATGTTACCAGTCTAGTTTCACATGATATTGTTGGACAAACATGTTACCAGTCTAGTTTCACATGATATTGTTGGACAAACATGTTACCAGTCTAGTTTCACATGATATTGTTGGACAAACATGTTACCAGTCTAGTTTCACATAATATTGTTGGACAAACATGTTACCAGTCTAGTTTCACATAATATTGTTGGACAAACATGTTACCAGTCTAGTTTCACATGATATTGTTGGACAAACATGTTACCAGTCTAGTTTCACATGATATTGTTAGACAAACATGTTACCAGTCTAGTTTCACATGATATTGTTAGACAAACATGTTACCAGTCTAGTTTCACATGATATTGTTGGACAAACATGTTACCGGTCTAGTTTCACATGATATTGTTGGACAAACATGTTACCAGTCTAGTTTCACAGGATAGGTGCAGGTCAAACATGCTACCAGTCTAGTTTCACAGGATAGGTGCCGGTCAAACATGCAACACAGTGTCCAATTGGCTTATCCTCCTCCTCAACTATTCCTTCCTGCGTGGCTTTCACCAATCCTTCCACAGAGAGGTATTGTAATGAATCTGCACCTGAAATGTTTCACCTCTACATAAAAAATTCAAAAATACACAACTCATGAAATGCTTTCCGAGGTACTGGTGTTTTTGCGTTTATTTATTGTCACTATCGGATGCCCATATGAGCGCCTCTTCCAGAAGAGATTAGTCATTTTAGATATTTGGAGGATAGTGCAATGATACAGACAGAGACCCATTCCAGAGTCTCCTCTGGTTCTTTTACGTGCAAAGTGTAAAGCACCGACATGAAACCAGGTTTAAAGTCCCAACTGAAAGACTGTTAATATTATTAGGGCCAGATGGGGTGAGGATCGAGCCTGTGATCCTCAAGCATAGTATGCCAGTTTACCTATCATAATCAGTGGTTTAGCAGTTTGTATCTCTGTCACACTCCATATATGTTGTTTGTTTTTGGTGATTTAAAGTCGCACCAATAGCTTAGGTTATATAGCGATTCTCCAGCTATTATTGGTGGAGGAAGACCCTGGGTGCTTGTCAGATCAAAATTTCAGACATGATCACTTAGGTAGAACCACAGACCTTCCGCAAGCCAGCTGGATAGCTTCCTCACATGAAACTAGACACTCCAATGGGATTCGGACCTGCAAACATGAGGGGCAAGTGATTTGAAGTTAACCCTTTCAACACCACAGACCTCTAAATAGTAAATAGGCTCACAAAAAGTGTAGATCCAGATGAGCCGGCTCGTGACGAGCCGTCTCATCAGGATCTGCACTTTTTGCCAGTAATATGACTATTTTAAGACAAAATTATCCATTTTGATAAATGAACTGGTCCAAACGTATTTTTCTTATTCATTTATTGGTCTAAAAATAGCACGGACCAGTCAGTTACTTGGTGTTGAATGGGTTAATGACCTAAACCATTCAGCCCCTCTCCCACTCCATAGAGATAACTGAGAATGTTGTATCCACTACGCTCTTCTGAGCTTCTTTACGGGTGTTCTGTTCATATGACCACCGAGTGTCAATGTATGTGGTATTGGTAATGAGGCCAAGGCAAAACATACATGAATTCACTTGGTGGAGTAGTATACATGTTTACAGACAAACCTGAGTTAATGGTCACTTCTATTAAACAGCCAACCTGTATTAAGCAGCTAGTTTCCCAACATGTTGTTTTATTATACATTTGCCTTCTATTAAGCATTTCTGTGATTCCCTTGGCTGGCTGCTTAAGACAGGTTTTACTGTACATTTAAACAATTACGGTAAGATTGAAAGACCATATAACTTATTTGATAAGAACCTATCCACACAGATAATCACCCTGCAAATAATATAAACAGCCCATCTTCATCTGTATTTTGACTTCACAGATTATTGAAACTGGAAATACAGACCACTTGTATACAAAGAGCCATTTAAGCCTTACTTACCAAAGTGCTCAGCAATGTCGTCAAAGTTGACCCTGTTAGCGACGAGTTCTTCTTTAGTAGGAATGTTGATACCCATGTAACAAGGATACTTGATTGGTGGGGATGCCACTCGTACATGAACCTACAAATAAATGTTCCAACAATGAGCTTCAGACAACTGCAATGTGCATAATGATTTAATTACCTCGAATCATACTCGCTTGTGTGACGTTTCCATAGCCTTGCTTATCAAACAAACACATTCTGGGTAGGGAGGGGATGGTGGGTGGATTCCTGAACCAAGTTACATTCACCCTTTCAACACTACACACCTATAAATATCTTTGCAAAAAGTGTAGATCCAGATGAGCCGTCTCATCAGGATCTACACTTTTTGCTAGTAAGTTGACTACTTTTAGACAAAATTACCCAATTTGATACAGATGAACTGGTCCAGTTGTAATAATATTCTGATCAATTTATAGGACTAAAAATATCATGCACCATTCCATATCAGATATTCAGTGTTGATTGGGTTAACTGTGATTCACTATGACCCCTAAGTCAAGAGAGGCCATCAACTGATCCACTTTACATAAATCTTGCATGTGTGGTCCTGGCACAGTTATCGATATGACACTAAGATCAAGGTCACTGAGATATAGCTATTTAACATAGACATGATGACCCCAAAATCAATCGCTATTATCTACTAGGTATAAGGAGCATACGTCCAACCATTCTTCAGTTATTGATCAGAAATGTCAATGCAACCTTGACCGTTTGATCACCCAGCTGAAAGGGGCAGCAGTCTGTAGTTTGTTTGTCACACAATACTTTATACTGCTAATATTACCGGTACCCATTTTCACAATAGCCAATTCTCATTCACATTAAATGAGCAAGGAATATATATTTAATATCGTTATTGCATTTCCTGCAATGAATGTATATACCCTGTTTGTATCTACTTTCGTTTGAAGTTCTCCACTAGTGATATGCAGCTGACAAGCACAGCTACGGACATTCGCATTCGCAGTGTTGGGCAGCGTTTCTTTGATATTCTGTGAATTTTTTTTTATTTTCACCATTTATTTACATAATGTGTGTAAATTGGTTTATTGATGCGAAGTGTGGTCCGCTGTGTGTCGTGTGCTTGTCACCTTCCGCTTTCAGCCTCCACCGCTGGATAGCCTAGTTCTAGGTGAAAAGGAAGCAGAGTGCGTAAGTCTTCCCTGCCGGTACATAGCCTCTCTCTAGACAAGCCCTCTGCAGTGCCTCCCCGTGGCACACATGGATACTGAGCACCTTACGGCCTCAGGCTGAACTGCAAAGGTCTCGGAGGTAGTCTACCCCCAGACATGCGGCATGCCAGGTCCACCGGTGTGTGGGCACGCCCTGATGCCCATGAACAGACTCCCAGTTATGGGCCAAATAGCTCCAGCTATGGATCAAATAGTCCCAACTATGGGTCAAATAGTCCCAACTATGGGTCAAATAGTCCCAACTATGGGTCAAATAGTCTCACTGCCTTGTGAGTGCTACGGATAGTGCAAGGCTAAGGGAACAAACCCTGACAGGAGTGGAGCCCCCTGAAGGCGGGATGAAGCGTCAACCTGACCATCTTTCCGGCAACTTCTGCAACCAAACTGGTGCCAGACGTACTGCTTTTCTTTCCTCTGGACCACATCAACAAGGTCGAGAGGGGGGTCTTGCCACATAGGCAACCCAGGACTTCCATAGAACAGCCCAAGAATATTGAGCAAATGGAGAGGTCACTATCACTGCAACAGAGACTGCCACTCAAGAATAGGCCTACTCAGTCACCGCAGAAGATGTTCCTCAACAAGAGCGCAATCCATCGTCTCATAAGACGGACGGAGGCTGATGATGTTAAATAAGACACGTAAGAAACATAACAATTAATAATGTGAAATATGACATATAGAGACAAAATAATTTGTAACACCATCATGTAAATGTTTCAATATTACAATATGATTATTAGCTTTCATTATTTAATTTACACTTCCACCACCTTTACAGTATGTTCAAGCTCATAATACATGTGCAAATATTTCAATCTTGACAATGGCAAAACCGAAACTGGCAAGAAGGATGAATTAGACACACACGTCCTGTGAATTATTAATGTAAATATAAGTAATGAATCGTGGGTTAGTTGTTTCCATCGGTGTACATGTATATGAACTACATTGAGCGTGTTTAAAGTTTGTAGAAGCCAAATGGAAACTATTCACACACAATTCATTACTTAATACAATAAACTTAGGATAAACTGCCCCAAAGAATAGAGAACAACAAACCTCCTTTGCCCCGGCAGACTTCAGCATTTGAAGAATGGGTTTCATTGTGTTTCCCCTCACAATGGAATCATCCACAATAACCACTCTTTTATTCTTGAAATTGCCTGTCAACAGCCCAAACTTCTTAGCCACGCCTAGCTTCCGTAATCTCATACTGGGCTGTATAAATGTGCGCCCAACATAGCGGTTTTTACAAAACACCTCATTATATGGTACACCCAGCTGAAATAACATGTAATAAATCAGTTGGTCCATTATATTAACAATGGTTGATTCAGACAAAATAATGCATACACAGCAGAGCTCCTGTTAGGATTTGGCATGCACCTGCCCCCCGGTCCCGGGAAAATTTCTAGATCGTCTTTGGTGCATTCTGGGTATCATTGATAGTGTAAATACATATTCTATCACACAATGTTATGAACTGTACATGTAATGTAGTAATCTTGAACAACAAAAAACCATTTAATTAAGAGCAGGCCACCCAGGATTAGGGCAAGTAGCCCAGGATTAGGGAAGGGCACTCATGATCACAGACAGGGTGTGACACAACTCAACATATACAGAATGCATATAGAAACCCCGCTGGTCCAACTTACAGTAGCAGCATAAGCCATAGCTGCAGGAGTAGCTGACTCCGGAACAGTACTAACTAGGTCTGCTTCTGCCGGGGCCTCCAGGGCAAGTTGCCGACCACACCGCTTCCGCACCTCATAAACCATTTGTCCTTAAATATAAAGTAAACAGTGAGGAAGGGGTGATAACAAAAACAAAGTTCCAATCTTGAACAGCCGAGGGCATAAAAATGCCACTTACAATTAGTATCTCAAATCCTTTTCATTATACAGTAAAACCTGTGTTAGTGGTCACCTCTATTAAGCAGCCAACCTGTATTAAGCAGCCAGTTTCCAGATTCCCAATATATTGTTTTACTATACATTTGACCTCTATTAAGCAGCCACCTGTGTTAAGCAGCCACATTCAGAAAATCCCTTGGCTGGCTGCTTAACACAGGTTTGACTGTAAACAAAATAAACAGACTGTTTGTTGGAAGAAATTCTTTTCACATTAGAGTGACATGTTCAACTCAATGAATCATAGACCAATCGGATTACACGTTACATCATACTATGAAAACAGTGTTCCGTATGCACATGCAACTGCTGTTTGATGCATTGGCAGTCCAATACGAAGCACATGTGTGACCTTGACCTTCGTCTTACAGGTTCATATCTCATGCATGACTCGCCATTCTCGTACGGCGATCATTTATTTCAACATCAAAATATATATATAACCCAGTGCCTATGCAATTTCATAAGCATTATCGCTGACAGTAGAGTCAAACCTGTGTTAGTGGTCACCTCTATTAAGCAGCCAACCTGTATTAAGCAGCCAGTTTTCAGATTCCAAATGTGTTACTTTATTATACATTTGACCTCTATTAAACAGCCACTTGTGCTAAGCAACAGCTTTCTGTGATTCCCTTGGCTGGCTGCTTAACCCATTTCATTCTGGATACCGTTCAAACAGTATTTGCAAAAAACATAGAGCGAGATCAGCCGCTACGGAATGTGACGTCTGATCAGGCTCTATGCTGTTTGCTATTCAGATGATCTTGCTAAGACACGTAGCTATGTAGCAAACAACATAGATCCTGATCAGCATGCAGCGTCACGCTGCGGCTGATCTGGACCTATGTTGTTTGCAAAAGCCTTTAAATGTATCCAGAATGAAATGGGTTAAGACAGGTTTGACTGTACTCGAGTTATTTCCATGACATAGTAAACGAACTGCTGCAGAAAAACCTTAAAAGTTTTCAACAAACCTTCCATGATAGAATCTGGCCTAGCGAAGTAGACATATTCAAATATACAGAATGCTGGTAGCTTGGCTTCTGGTCGTTCTACAATACACTGTGACTTTATACCCTCCTTGCTGATCTCTACAATTTCTCCTGTAACATCACATGATACTTTGTTACAGATATTATAAATTAAGAATATATAAATTAACCCTTTCAACACCACAGACCTCTAAATAGGCTTACAAAAAGTGTAGATCCAGATGAGCCGGCTTGTGACGAGCCATCTCATCAGGATCTGCACTTTTTGCCAGTGATATGACTATTTTTAGACATAATTACCCATTTTGATAAATGAACTTGTCCAAATGTGTTTTCTGATTCATTTATTGGTTTATGAATATCATGGACCAGTCCATGTGAGTTACTTGGTGTTGAATGGGTTAAGAATATAATTTTTATATCGGCAATACAATAACTATAATGTACATAAAATAAATCCAGTGGATTGTTTAAGTTTAACCTTTATTTATTTTACAACGATTGCAAAGCAAGTTTTAACAACTTATATTAATCACTCTCGTTGGCGCGGATGAAAGCATAAATGTGGTCATTCGTGTGGGAGAAGACCGGAGTACCCGGAGAAAACCCACCTGTCCGATCTGGCGACCATAGTACAATCTCACATTCTTCCCGGTTCGAGGATTGAACCTGGGTTGCATTGGTGAGAAGGGAGCGCGCTAACCACTGCGCTAATCGGACAGTCTTGCAATGGATTGTTTGGTCACCGCATATATAAAAAGACAGTTTAAAAGTAGCCCTGGCACATGAGCAATAGCCAATCTCTTATATAGCCACTTATTATATGTCATTAATTTGGTCGATATAAAGAGAAACACAGTTTCCGCTTTTTTAATATAATATAATTTACTGGCGTTTGACTGCTTTACAAACTAGAATGTACTGGCGTTTGATTGCTTTACAAACTAGAATGTATTGGCGTTTGATTGCTTTACAAACTAGAATGTACTGGCATTTGATTGCTTTACAAACTAGAATGTATTGGCGTTTGATTGCTTTACAAACTAGAATGTATTGGTGTTTGATTGCTTTACAAACTATAATGTACTTCTCTATAGAGACGAGCTCCTATTGCACCAAATGAACACGATTCTGAGGACACAACCCAACCATCTAGTCACCCACTCTACATGTACATACCTGGCAGTACTTCTCTATAGAGACGAGCTCCTATTGCACCAAATGAACACGATTCTGAGGACACAACCCAACCATCTAGTCACCCACTCTACATGTACATACCTGGCAGTACCTCTCTATAGAGACGAGCTCCTATTGCACCAAATGAACACGATTCTGAGGACACAACCCAACCATCTAGTCACCCACTCTACATGTACATACCTGGCAGTACCTCTCTATAGAGACGAGCTCCTATTGCACCAAATGAACACGATTCTGAGGACACAACCCAACCATCTAGTCACCCACTCTACATGTACATACCTGGCAGTACCTCTCTATAGAGACGAGCTCCTATTGCACCAAATGAACACGATTCTGAGGACACAACCCAACCATCTAGTCACCCACTCTACATGTACATACCTGGCAGTACCTCTCTATAGAGACGAGCTCCTGTTGCACCAAATGAACACGATTCTGAGGACACAACCCAACCATCTAGTCACCCACTCTACATACACATACCTGGCAGTACCTCTCTATAGAGACGAGCTCCTATTGCACCAAATGAACACGATTCCGAGGACACAACCCAACCATCGCAACCTTCATCACCTAGTTTCCCATTTTGACCTACAAATTAATAAGACAGCAATAAATATTAAATGATAAATTTTGAGCATTCTGTAATAGGATATATTGTGAATTATACTTGGTGACAATTCATATGTTTTGTACAGTTGAATCGCCTACAAATACAACAATACATGTTTTACCAACCTAGGAGTTCATTAAATTGATATCCCACAATGAAGAGACAAATTATCAGTTTTTGGTGTCAGAAACATCAATTTTAGAAATTCTAGGTTAGGTTTTTATTGTGAGAAAGACAGTATTTTGGTGTCAGAAACATCAATTTTAGAAATTCTAGGTTAGGTTTTTATTGTGAGAAAGAAAAGACAGTATTTGGTGTCAGAAACATCAATTTTAGAAATTCTAGGTTAGGTTTTTATTGTGAGAAAGAAAGACAGTATTTTGGTGTCAGAAACATCAATTTTAGAAATTCTAGGTTAGGTTTTTTATTGTGAGAAAGAAAGACAGTATTTTGGTGTCAGAAACATCAATTTTAGAAATTCTAGGTTAGGTTTTTATTGTGAGAAAGAAAGACGGTATTTTGGTGTCAGAAACATCAATTTTAGAAATTCTAGGTTAGGTTTTTATTGTGAGAAAGAAAGACAGTATTTTGGTGTCAAGTATTGGTGAAAACATCGCCCGCCTGCTAGTTTAAACTTTTATTTATTTTATCTGGCGACCACCATACCATCTTACATACCGTACTTCCCGGCCCACCTGCTGCATTCACTTGCAACATGGCAATACTATCTATCCTTAGTGAAGTGTGACGTAAACAGAGGAGCAATTGTTAGTTATTGAAAGTTGTTGATGTGAATTGAGGAGGAATTGTTAGTTATTGAAAGTTGTTGATGTAAACTGAGGAGGAATTGTTAGTTATTGAAAGTTGTTGATGTAAACTGAGGAGGAATTGTTAGTTATTGAAAGTTGTTGATGTAAACTGAGGAGGAATTGTTAGTTATTGAAAGTTGTTAAGTCAAATGTAGTGCACTTATCTCAGACACTCAATGGTATTACAGGAAACATTCAAAGGATTCAAGAATTGGGTTAAAATTAGGCTTGGTGGAGTATTGTACTGGTCATTTTCTGCAATGATATTATGGAAGTCCGGCCACCTGTGTAGGTCGTCAGAGTGATAGGACTCCGAAATATCAATGGAGGGAGGGAGGGAGGGAGGGAGGGAGGCAGGCAGGCAGGCACGCACGCACGCACGCACGCACGCACGCACGCACACACACACACAAATAAAAATAAATATAGTTTTTTTCCTGTTTCAGTCATTTTAGGGTCGAACGAAGAAAATAAAAATAGATTTCCATGATATAAATGAAAGAAAGAAACAAAAATAGTTGTACCAAACAGACATACTTCATTATTTAAAGCATGCTCATTTTGTTGCTGTCAAGGGCCATAACTCTGTTCTTAATTGGTAAAAGGGAAACAAAACCCCACATGCACAACTTCACATGCTGACAAACATAACTGTACCGTTTCATGACCCTAGGTCAAGTACTTGCGGAGCAGTGTGTACCACATGATTCAGCTGCACGCATGTACAGACAGACAGACAGACAGACAGACAGACAGACAGACAGACAGACAGACAGACAGACAGACAGACAGACAGACAGACAGACAGACAGACAGACAGACAGACAGACAGACAGACAGACAAGACATACAGACAGACAAGAGTAAATCTATACTATTTGCACACATGTACATACAGACAGACAAGAGTAAATCTATACTAGTATGCTCCCACAAGGTTGGTGGCATAAACATGTAATTGAAGAATATTTAGAAAAAAATATTTATTATTTGTATATCACTTAAACCGCATTCTTCCTGAATTTTGTCGCTTGAAAATATTGTCATGTATTTTATATTGTTAAATGAAGGCGAATGCCTCATCAACAATGTCTGATCCGAATTATGTCTTCCATTTCTTCATGAATTTTGTACCCCAGGTCTTAGCCTCTTTCCCACTAGCGTGGCAACGTCTACACAGTGGCCGTACCACTGAGAACTTTGTGTACAGTTCACATATATAAGCATTGTTATCATCCAACAGTTCATCATCTCTTCCACAGTAACAGCCCATATTCGGGTTACCTATTCTAATACCCAGTCCAGCCATACTCAGTGAACTTTTGACATGTACCGATGTAATGCTATCACTGATGATATCAACACCGGCAATCTTGGACCCTCTTTCAAAAAGCTCTGTATAATGTGGTATCAATACCACACTCCACGGCTGTGGGCAAAAACACGACATGTTGGAATGTATTTTTGCAGCTGACCACTAACACATTTTTCAGTGTGGAGGCTGCCATCTTGAAAATAAAGGATAAATTCCGGAGATAAACGCTACGGTGCGGTACCATTCCGATTTGATAAAATTCGATACACGGTAATACGCTGTATTACAATAAGAGTAAGCTGCTAGGGCACTGCTAGGGCGCTGCTAGTTTTGGGTCGATATAAGAATCTTCTCGGTTGTACATAGTTCGTTTTGAAAGTATGTAACGTATTTCATTCCAAGCTAATACATCGGCTAATTATATATTGTCTACTGTGGCATTTACTGAAAGGTGTATTCCGGTAAGTGCTAAGGAATCGCAACGGGCAATATCGTATATAGAGATGACAACGATATAATCTCTGGTTAATTCGTAATAGTAAAAAATCTGCCATGATTCTGTCCAAAACAATTTCGGGACAAATTTGTTTGATTTTTTTTAGCTTTTAGGCATTTAAATGGTCGGTGTAAAAAAAATTAAACTAGTTTTATTTCATTTTGGTTAAAACAGGGTCGGTAAATCCGACGAACAACTGATCAATTTTGTGTGGCCTTATCAACATTTGATATTGTTTTAACAGTGAGAGTTTACTTTACGTTTATTATAATTTCATCTGATAGCCATGTACAATAAGCATGTAAATAGGATTAAATTAGTTTAGTTTATACAAATTTATTTTAGCTCAATTGCAAAGCAAGTTCTTACAATTTATATTAATCACTCTCAAGAATTAATTTCTGATGGAATCCATCGCCACGAGGGAGAGAAGAGGCAAATTGAAATGCCTTGCCTAAAGGAAAAATCGTAACGGCTCCAGCAGGGCTCGAACTCTAGACCTTTTCGCACATGAAGCGAATGTGCTACCACTGCGCTATCACGACTTCCACTATATTAGATTATTTTAGTGCATTTTGAATTAGCCTGCTGTCGACACCCACTAATAGCTCTAAAATTAAAACTCCGCTAAAATAAGTACACATGCAATAATCATACAATATATACTTTGTTTTAACGGCATATCAGCATAGTTCAGTCTATATCGCACCGGGTTAAGTATATTGTATACAAGATAGTTAAAAATATATGTAGATAAAATACATGTATGTAGTAAAATTGTAATGACGAAAGGTCAAATGCAGCAAAATTTATGAAGCTGTTAAAATGATAAAAAAAAAACTTCAGTTGTAAAACTGTATATAAACCAGTAAAACTTTACAATTTATGGAAAAGATGTGATTCTTTTAAAAATGTCTGACACACTTCATTAATTGTGAAAAGCATTCTTTGATTACAGTTACCACTCAAACATATCCACTAAGTAACCAACCTGTATTAAACAGCCCATTCCCAGATTCCCAATATGTTGTTTTAGTATACAGTTGACCTGTATTAAGCATCCACCTGTGCTAAGCTTTCACATTCTATGATTCCACTTTCCCTTGGCAAACTGCTTAAGACAGGTTTAGCTATTATTATCACAAGAACGCAGTCAAAGTAGGCTTTATATAATAAACATTATTAAACAATAAACACATGGGTCATGGGACATCCTTGGGCCTGTTTCACTAAACTGTCATAGCTAAGATATGTCGTCAATCTGTTGTAGTGTGAGATTGGATAATGTTTTAGTTTCTGTTGCTGTTTTCTGTCCATTCATGTGTGCTTTATTATTACCGGTGGTTTCTGTTTAAGTAAACAGTCCATACTCGCCTATACGGCGATCCACCGCCCTACTTTGGTCCTGAAATCTGTGGGGTTTGGCATGTACTATATCATGCAAACGGATAGCCCGTGTATGTCTCTTAAGACACCACCAAGGTGCTTGATAATAGGTTGCCACATACGAGCCAACCATTCTTAGATGCTAGGATCCTCTGTGCTATGTTCCGTTTACTCGATCGATATAATTGGCTTACTGTTACATTTGATTTAACCCATTCAACACCAAGTAACTCACATGGACTGGTCCATGATATTCATAAACCAATAAATGAATCAGAAAATCACATTTGGACAAGTTCATTTATCAAAATGGGTAATTATGTCTAAAAATAGTCATATCACTGGCAAAAAGTGCAGATCCTGATGAGACGGCTCGTCACGAGCCGGCTCATCTGGATCTACACTTTTTGTAAGCCTATTTAGAGGTCTGTGGTGTTGAAAGGGTTAAGACTTATCTTAGCATTGATATTTTAGTGAAGCGTACCCAAGGTAACTGATTGGGATACAAACTCAAACAAAGGAATATCGGGGATAGACACCCCGTTTTAATTCTGATCTTATGTTAGTGGATCAATTTACACACTGGGGATTTTAGTAGGGTAGCTCACCACTTGGGTCCACCGGCGGAACGAACATACGATGGTACCCATTAAGTACATGTTCTGTAATGTCACATATAACAACTCTATATTGGAATAGCAAAGTACACACAAAACACTAATCCACAAAAAACTATGTGTACACAGGAAAATAATACGATCGAAAAGGCGGCGACTGAAAATATTAATGTTAATAATAATTATTGTAAAGCCTTGACATTTATCAGGAAACATACATTAATTTGTGAAATCATGTAATTCACTGGGCAACTACCTTACTTCAGACATATCTTATCTTAAGACAACAGTTAACCAATTTCATTCTGGATACCGTTCAAACAGTATTTGCAAAGAACATAGAGCCAGATCCGCCGTCACTGAACTTGCCGCCTGATCAGGCTCTATGCTGTTTGCTATTCAGCTGATCTTGCTAAGACACTTGGCTATGTAACAAACAACATAGATCCTGATCAGCATGCAGCGTTACGCTGTGGCTGATCTGGATCTATGTTGTTTGCAAAAGCCTTTAAATGTAACCAGAATGAAATGGGTTAATTTAGCTGATGAAACAGAGGGATTATCCTGGAATGCCCGTCATAGGAGAACGTAAATGTAAACATCGAGACAAATCTACCGGTACTAAATATTTCGATGAATTAAGCCGCAAACAGCAATATAGTTTCTATTATATTGCTATGATATACAGGTACTTCTTTAACTGTACAAATGACAACCGTGCGAACAAGAATATCTCGTGCTATTCTACAATCCAAATTGAGATATCAGTTCACATAATCTTACACAGGAAGAACAGCTGTCAGTGAGTACTTATGCATTGCAAAATACATGGAATAATTTGTTTCCTCTAATGCATTGCCATATAATTTTTGTTTTAATTTTTTGTAATGTTTTTCTATTACCCGGTACGTTATAACTACATCTGATAAAGTACTGATATAATGTATTTATTAAAACTCAAAATTTGTAGACAGCCCAGTATAAGCTATTTACGTTTTGGACTAAGATACATGCTAGTAACTGTAGAAACATGAACAGACAATGCCTTTACCACCGGATACAACAAACCATCTTTATTGTGCACAGTTCATGCAACAGAACATGAAGATCGCTTGATACAACTAAAGGAAAGTTGCAGCAGCTTCAATCAATTTTCGTGTTTAGCTGTATCATAATTTTTTACTGCACAGATTTGTTGTACCAGGTTGCATACGGTGATTACAAACCGCTGCGGTTGCCATAACTACCTCCTGAGATGCTGGCAGCCGTGAGAAGCTTGCCAATACACAGTGGTCTGTTGCCGAAGGGGTCTCGTACCGCAAAGATTTTGTCTTTGTGCATGATCACTAACGAATACGATGCCGGAATCTGCTTCATCATAGCTTGAATTCTGAAATAAATCCGACCGTGTGAGAGACTAGCACCTGTGGGAATGACAAATTGTGGTTTTATTGACAGCTGGCCTCTCAGTACAGGTTACCATTGAAACGTATATGATGGAAGATGGCTATTGAATATGATGCTGACGTCTGCTTCGCCATTGTTTTAAGTCAGACATAAATCCGACCATGCGAGAGCATAGACAATTACACGATCGTATAAGCAATAAACATGAGGGCAGCATCTCCACTAGGTATGCAAGCCTTCTCGCACCTTTCACACAATTACGGCCTAAGATTGTACAGAAATAGCACAGCACCAACTCTCCCAAAGGAGACTGGATAGAAATAACGAATGAAACTTTCGCAATATTCCACTCAGAGATTGTACCGACATATGTGTCTGCAGCATTCTAAACAATCCTGAAAGAGATTGTTTAGATTACGCCACAGCAACCATCACAAAATACCAGCCATAGATTGTTACAGAAATAACACTGTTGCAAATTGGAATCCTTTGTTTTTACTGTTGTTTTCTAACCAGATGTTGCTGTAGGATATGTGTAATTCATCAACATCATGTTAAGTTAATTGATAACCAATTATTACAGTATTGGATATGCTGTAGGGATATCTGTCGAGATTTAATAATTATAAGAAGCGAAAATGGATTAAAATAGATAGCATCTGGTGCAAAGGAAACAACGATAAAAACAGAGGAATAAAATTAAGAGGATCACTCTACTATTAGGAGTATTCAGGGGCAGTAACATGACTAGTCTCTCATTGAGTATACCGGTAAGTGCATTTAATTATGGATAGGTTCACACCAATAGATGCGTTCATATAGCAACTTTCCAGCTTTATACGGAAGAAGATCCCAGGTGCCCCATAGAGTATGGTTTCAGACACGGGCAAGCAACTGAGGAGAACACTAATTATACCGTACCTTCCTACCCAATTAGGGCCGTTGGGCTCCCCACAATCTGGCATATGTGTTAACAACTGTGTAATCAATTCACTGTCACTGCCTGTGGATAACCCCACACCATGCCGCAGTAACTGTTGCAAAGAGAACAAATATGTCAGTTTGTTATGAAATATTAGCATGCAATACAAAGTCCCCGCCCGGATGGCAGCAATAAAGTGGTGTGTGTATATACGTAGACAATTTTTAAAAACTGGGAGGCATTCATGGAGAGGTGGTACAAGGAGAGTGACTCATCTCATCAGGGTGAACATTTGTGCCAAGTTATTTGAAAATCCAACTATGAATGGTCAAGTTATGCTGTTAACAACTTCAATATATCAATAATTGACCATTAACCTCCCAGAGCCTTCATGTTGAGAACATTTGTACCAAGTTATTTTACAATCTCATCATGCATGACAAAGTTATAGAGCGGAAACAAGATAGTATACCAATATTGATCCTTCATGTGTGACCGTCACGGTAGGTTCCTAGGTCTTGGATGTGGCGAACAATTGTATAAAGTTATATTGAAAATCCCCCACTGCGTGACAAAGCTACATCGCGGACACAAAATATACCATTATTTGACCTTTAGCATTCAAGTGTGACCTTGACCTCAGTTATTTCAAAATCCACCCAAGCATTACTAAGTCAGAAACCGGACATACAAACATATGGAGCACAATCTCTACAACCCAGAAATAAACAAATGTATTTGATTTTTACACAAACAGATCTGCATAATTATTTTTATCAATTGTCTGGCACACCTAGCAACGATCACCGTATACTAGAATGGAGCCTACTGGTTGGACAATCAGTCTGCAGAATGTTATTGTGGAAGGCATATCACATACTTTGTAATCATTTAACCCATTTCATTCTGGATACATTTAAAGGCTTTTGCAAACTACATAGATCCTCATCAGCCGCAGCGTAACGCTGAGTGCTGATGAGGATCTATGTTGCTTGCTACATAGCCAAGTGTCTTAGCAAGATCATTTGAATAGCAAACCGCATAGCGCCTGATCAGACGGAAAATTCCGTGGCGGTTGATCTGGCTCTATGTTCTTTGCAAATACTGTTTGAACGGTATCCAGAATGAAATGGGTTAAATATAAGAAAAGATGCAGGTGCTTTCATTTAAAATTGTGTCCAAAAGTCTACTGAGTCTTAAAAGTCAGTATTACTCGGGAAGGGCCGTAACTAATGTTGCTAGAACTTGTGGCCCAACCAGTTTGCCTTCATTTATATATATATATTATATATATATATTATATTTCGGGTTTTACGCCTGCATCAGCACCATTTTGGGCTATATCGCCGGCGGGCAGTTTACCTAACAACACCTTTCCTGGGCAGGCTCCAGCAGTTAACCAGTACTTGGGTGCACCAACCTCCGTAAGAAACTGCCAACTTTTTCATATAAATGAGACACGGTCTGAGCGGGACTCGAACCCATGACCATCAGTGATGATAGGTTACAGTGGTATACAAGTCAGCGACCTTAACCACTCGACCACGGAGGCGGACTTGCCTTTATTTAATTTGTCATGTTTTGTATTCACATATATATGTAAATTGAATCGAGCAAATATGATTAAACTAAGCATTATGATTTTGTGATGCTTACGAATCACAAATATCCAGTTTTTGGCATTTGTTCTCTTCCATTAATTTTGGACATTTTATTTGCTCTAACATCAGGTGTATTTCATATATGAAATAGGTTGTTTTCCCTGGAATTTTTCTGTCTTATATTCCCTAGCGACATATATACAAGGGATTATGGTACACCTAGACATGTAAGAAGAGAAATAACCTACCTTTTGTTTAATATGTGATGAATTTACAAGTTCTCCATTATGTGCAACAGCCATCAGTCCGTGTAACGTCTCGACAACAAATGGCTGGATGTTTGATGAATCAGTACCTCCAAACGTGGAGTATCGTGTGTGACCTGAAATATGTACAATGTACTTAATGTAAACACATGTGGATATTTGATGTATCAGTACCTCCAAACGTGGAGTATCGTGTGTGACCTGAAATATGTACAATGTACTTAATGTAAACACATGTGGATATTTGATGATCAGTACCTCCAAACGTGGAGTATCGTGTGTGACCTGAAATATGTACAATGTACTTAATGTAAACACATGTGGATATTTGATGTATCAGTACCTCCAAACGTGGAGTATCGTGTGTGACCTGAAATATGTACAATGTACTTAATGTAAACACATGTGGATATTTGATGTATCAGTACCTCCAAACGTGGAGTATCGTGTGTGACCTGAAATATGTACAATGTACTTAATGTAAACACATGTGGATATTTGATGCATCAGTACCTCCAAACGTGGAGTATCGTGTGTGACCTGAAATATGTACAATGTACTTAATGTAAACACATGTGGATATTTGATGCATCAGTACCTCCAAACGTGGAGTATCGTGTGTGACCTGAAATATGTACAATGTACTTAATGTAAACACATGTGGATATTTGATGCATCAGTACCTCCAAACGTGGAGTATCGTGTGTGACCTGAAATATGTACAATGTACTTAATGTAAACACATGTGGATATTTGATGCATCAGTACCTCCAAACGTGGAGTATCGTGTGTGACCTGAAATATGTACAATGTACTTAATGTAAACACATGTGGATATTTGATGCATCAGTACCTCCACACGTGCAGTATCGTGTGTGACCTGAAATATGTACAATGTACTTAATGTAAACACATGTGGATATTTGATGCATCAGTACCTCCACACATGCAGTATCGTGTGTGACCTGAAATATGTACAATGTACTTAATGTAAACACATGTGGATATTTGATGTATCACTATTTCTACATGTGAAATTAACGTTTATGACCGGAAAAATATGTACAGCTCTAATCCAGAAGGCCCACTAAACTGGACTTTTTCTCCGGTCACGAATTTACCCATCTACATTGTATTTTCATTGTAAGAAAAATCCCTCTATTCTGGAAACCAGATGAAATAATGTCTTTTCAACACAAACTGACCCCTCTAAGAAGGCGGAGGATTGAACCTGAGATCCCTGAATTACCAGTCCAGCGTGTTACCATTGGACTACAGATCCATCTGTAGCTGTCCTTGTCTGTGCTGTCACTATCACATTTGATACTAGGACTGTATATAATTGGTGGGTAGATGACATTAGCAGATGTGTATATGATTTTATCTATTTGATCTAATGTTTGTAAACTATGAAATTTGTGGCAATGTTGATTGGTCTTGATTGGAATTTGTGTTCCAGTATATGTATGTCAACACTATTGCATTTAATTCAATTTATTCACATCATAGTATTGTATTATTGTATTGGTGTTGGCCGGGTGTTGAAAGTTAATTGGTGTTGTTAATATGCTTTTGTTAATATACACATGTCACATACTCACTCACTCACCACTCACTCACTCACTCACTCACTGACTGACTGACTGACTGACTGACTGACTGACTGACTGACTGACTGACTGACTGACTGACTGACTGACTGACTGACTGACTGACTGACTGACTGACTGACTGACTGACTGACTGACTGACTGACTCACTGACTCACTGACTGACTGACTGACTGACTCACCCCCTGACTCACTCACTGACTCATTCACTGACTCACTCACTGACTCACTCACTGACTGAGTAATGATTGAGTAACGAGTACAATTTTGGTTTCAGTTTCTCCACTAAACAAAATTGTTTAATAGTTTGGAATAACATTGTGTATTCGGTCTAGCCAGAGTAACAGTGTATTCAGAGTTAATTCAACTGTATTCATTGTACCCGGTTTAACATTGTGCCAGCTCTAAAGTGCATAAATATACAGTTCATGACTACATGCAAAGGGTTAACATAGATAAGATTTCGACACATTTGACCCACAAGATGGCGGTGTCACATGGCATTTGGTCACACGATGTGTATGATTGGTCGAGCTACAAACACCACTTACCAATACCCATATTGCCTTTCAATTGGACGAGATCATCTTCATTAAATATTGAGTTGATATAACCGGTGCCCTTCTTCTGTGTATATCTGGAATCCCCTGAACCAGTACTTGTAACAATACCACCACTTTCCTGACCCCTGGAAAACATTTACACAGTTATTTAATAGCCTAGTCCCACTGTGGGATGCTTCTTCTTCTGTTTCCTATCCGTTTGACATCCAGAAGTAGCCTGGTGAATCGCATAAGTATATTTTTAACACTGAGACTATTAATTGAGCCATATTGAGATTCTGATAATATCAATGCCTGGGGAAACTTGGGGTGTATTCCGTGTAATTATTAATTATCATTAATCCTGTTAATAGGCCTATTAGCATGTGACTGGAACCTACGCTAATCCAGAAGGTACTAGCAGATACATATGAAATGATGCGGACCAAGTTTGCATTGGACTATTTTTTAGTACGATACTTTTATTTCGGCTCCGTTTCGCGTGAAATGAAACGTCACTTGGCGGGAGATTTGAAATTTAAATGTTAAAAATTCTCCGATATGTGTATTACACCTGATATATGTAATACACCTGATATGTGTAAACACCCGATATGTGTAATACACCTGATATGTGTAAACACCTGATACATGTAATACACCTGATACATGTAATACACCTGATACGTGTAATACACCTGATACATGTAATACACCTGATACGTGTGATACACCTGATATGTGTAATACACCTGATACGTGTAATACACCTGATATGTGTAATACACCTGATATGTGTAATACACCTGATATGTGTAATACACCTGATACGTGTGATACACCTGGTACATGTAATACACCTGATATGTGTAATACACCTGATACATGTAATACACCTGATATGTGTAATACACCTGGTACATGTAATACACCTGATATGTGTAATACACCTGGTACATGTAATACACCTGATATGTGTAATACACCTGATATGTGTAATATACCTGATACGTGTAATACACCTGATATGTGTAGTACACCTGATACATGTAATACACCTGATACGTGTGATACACCTGATACGTGTGATACACCTGATATGTGTAATACACCTGATACGTGTAATACACCTGATATGTGTAATACACCTGATATGTGTAATACACCTGATATGTGTAATACACCTGATACATGTAATACACCTGATACGTGTAATACACCTGATATGTGTAATACACCTGGTACATGTGATACACCTGATGCGTGTAATACACCTGATATGTGTAATACACCTGATACATGTGATACACCTGATACGTGTAATACACCTGATATGTGTAATACACCTGATATGTGTAATACACCTGGTACATGTAATACACCTGATACGTGTAATACACCTGATATGTGTAATACACCTGATATGTGTAATACACCTGATACGTGTGATACACCTGATATGTGTAATACACCTGATACATGTAATACACCTGATATGTGTAATACACCTGATATGTGTAATACACCTGATACATGTAATACACCTGATATGTGTAATACACCTGATACACCTGAGATGTGTAGTACACCTGATATGTGTAATACACCTGATACATGTAATACACCTGATATGTGTAATACACCTGATATGTGTAATACACCTGATACATGTAATACACCTGATATGTGTAATATACCTGATATGTGTAATACACCTGATATGTGTAATACACCTGATATGTGTAATACACCTGATACATGTAATACACCTGATACATGTAATACACCTGATATGTGTAATATACATGATATGTGTAATACACCTGATATGTGTAATACACCTGATATGTGTAATACACCTGATACACCTGATATGTGTAGTACACCTGATATGTGTAATACACCTGATACATGTAATACACCTGATATGTGTAATACACCTGATATGTGTAATACACCTGATACATGTAATACACCTGATACATGCAATACACCTGATACATGTAATACACCTGATATGTGTAATACACCTGATACACCTGATATGTGTAGTACACCTGATACATGTAATACACCTGATACATGTAATACACCTGATACATGTAATACACCTGATATATGTAATACACCTGATACATGTAATACACCTGATACGTAATACACCTGATACTGTATACACCTGATATGTGTAATACACCTGATACGTAATACACCTGATATGTGTAATACACCTGATACATGTAATACACCTGATATGTGTAATACACCTGGTACATGTAATACACCTGATACGTGTAATACACCTGATATGTGTAATACACCTGATACATGTAATACACCTGATATGTGTAATACACCTGATACTGTAATACACCTGATACTGTAATACACCTGATATGTGTAATACACCTGATATGTGTAATACACCTGATACGTGTAATACACCTGATACGTGTAATACACCTGATACATGTAATACACCTGATATGTGTAATACACCTGATACATGTATACACCTATGTGTAATACACCTGTACATGTAATACACCTGATACGTGTAATACACCTGATACATGTAATACACCTGATATGTGTAATACACCTGATATGTGTAATACACCTGATACATGTGATACACCTGATATGTGTAATACACCTGGTACATGTAATACACCTGATATGTGTAATACACCTGATATGTGTAATATACCTGATACGTGTGATACACCTGATATGTGTAATACACCTGATACGTGTAATACACCTGATATGTGTAATACACCTGATATGTGTAATACACCTGATATGTGTAATACACCTGATATGTGTAATACACCTGATACGTGTGATACACCTGATATGTGTAATACACCTGATATGTGTAGTACACCTGATACATGTAATACACCTGATATGTGTAATACACCTGGTACATGTGATACACCTGATGCGTGTAATACACCTGATATGTGTAATACACCTATTACATGTGATACACCTGATACGTGTAATACACCTGATATGTGTAATATACCTGATACGTGTGATACACCTGATATGTGTAATACACCTGATACGTGTAATACACCTGATATGTGTAATACACCTGATATGTGTAATACACCTGATACGTGTAATACACCTGATATGTGTAATACACCTGATATGTGTAATACACCTGATATGTGTAATACACCTGATATGTGTAATACACCTGATATGTGTAATACACCTGGTACATGTGATACACCTGATGCGTGTAATACACCTGATATGTGTAATACACCTATTACATGTGATACACCTGATACGTGTAATACACCTGATATGTGTAGTACACCTGATATGTGTAATACACCTGATACATGTAATACACCTGATATGTGTAATACACCTGATATGTGTAATACACCTGATACATGTAATACACTTGATATGTGTAATATACCTGATATGTGTAATACACCTGATATGTGTAATACACCTGATATGTGTAATACACCTGATACATGTAATACACCTGATACATGTAATACACCTGATATGTGTAATATACCTGATATGTGTAATACACCTGATATGTGTAATACACCTGATATGTGTAATACACCTGATACACCTGATATGTGTAGTACACCTGATATGTGTAATACACCTGATACATGTAATACACCTGATATGTGTAATACACCTGATACGTGTAATACACCTGATACGTGTAATACACCTGATACATGTAATACACCTGATATGTGTAATACACCTGATACATGTGATACACCTGATATGTGTAATACACCTGATACATGTAATACACCTGATACATGTAATACACCTGATACATGTAATACACCTGATATGTGTAATACACCTGATACATGTAATACACCTGATACGTGTAATACACCTGATATGTGTAATACACCTGATATGTGTAATACACCTGATACGTGTAATACACCTGATACGTGTAATACACCTGATACGTGTAATACACCTGATACGTGTAATACACCTGATACATGTAATACACCTGATATGTGTAATACACCTGATACATGTGATACACCTGATATGTGTAATACACCTGATACATGTAATACACCTGATACATGTAATACACCTGATATGTGTAATACACCTGATATGTGTAATACACCTGATATGTGTAATACACCTGATACGTGTGATACACCTGATATGTGTAATACACCTGATACATGTAATACACCTGATATGTGTAATACACCTGATATGTGTAATACACCTGATACGTGTGATACACCTGATATGTGTAATACACCTGATACGTGTAATACACCTGATATGTGTAATACACCTGATATGTGTAATACACCTGATATGTGTAATACACCTGATATGTGTAATACACCTGATACGTGTAATACACCTGATATGTGTAATACACCTGGTACATGTAATACACCTGATATGTGTAATACACCTGATATGTGTAATACACCTGATACGTGTAATACACCTGATATGTGTAATACACCTGATACATGTAATACACCTGATACGTGTAATACACCTGATACGTGTAATACACCTGATATGTGTAATACACCTGATACGTGTAATACACCTGATATGTGTAATACACCTGATACATGTAATACACCTGATACATGTAATACACCTGATATGTGTAATACACCTGATACATGTAATACACCTGATACGTGTAATACACCTGATATGTGTAATACACCTGATACATGTAATACACCTGATACGTGTAATACACCTGATACGTGTAATACACCTGATATGTGTAATACACCTGATACGTGTAATACACCTGATATGTGTAATACACCTGATACGTGTAATACACCTGATATGTGTAATACACCTGATATGTGTAATACACCTGATACATGTAATACACCTGATATGTGTAATACACCTGATATGTGTAGTACACCTGATATGTGTAATACACCTGATACATGTAATACACCTGATACGTGTAATACACCTGATATGTGTAATACACCTGATACATGTAATACACCTGATATGTGTAATATACCTGATATGTGTAATACACCTGATATGTGTAATACACCTGATATGTGTAATACACCTGATACATGTAATACACCTGATACATGTAATACACCTGATATGTGTAATACACCTGATATGTGTAATACACCTGATATGTGTAATACACCTGATATGTGTAATACACCTGATACACCTGATATGTGTAGTACACCTGATATGTGTAATACACCTGATACATGTAATACACCTGATATGTGTAATACACCTGATATGTGTAATACACCTGATACATGTAATACACCTGATACATGTAATACACCTGATACATGTAATACACCTGATATGTGTAATACACCTGATACACCTGATATGTGTAATACACCTGATACATGTAATACACCTGATACATGTAATACACCTGATATATGTAATACACCTGATACATGTAATACACCTGATACATGTAATACACCTGATACGCATAATACACCTGATACGTGTAATACACCTGATATGTGTAATACACCTGATACGCATAATACACCTGATACGTGTAATACACCTGATATGTGTAATACACCTGATACGTGTAATACACCTGATATGTGTAATACACCTGATACGCATAATACACCTGATACGTGTAATACACCTGATACGTGTAATACACCTGATATGTGTAATACACCTGATACGTGTAATACACCTGATATGTGTAATACACCTGATACGTGTAATACACCTGATATGTGTAATACACCTGATATGTGTAATACACCTGATACTGTAATACACCTGATATGTGTAATACACCTGATATGTGTAATACACCTGATACGTGTAATACACCTGATATGTGTAATACACCTGATATGTGTAATACACCTGATATGTGTAATACACCTGATATGTGTAATACACCTGATACGTGTGATACACCTGATATGTGTAATACACCTGATACATGTAATACACCTGATATGTGTAATACACCTGATATGTGTAATACACCTGATACGTGTAATACACCTGATATGTGTAATACACCTGATACGTGTAATACACCTGATATGTGTAATACACCTGATACGTGTAATACACCTGATATGTGTAATACACCTGATATGTGTAATACACCTGATACGTGTAATACACCTGATATGTGTAATACACCTGATACATGTAATACACCTGATATGTGTAATACACCTGATATGTGTAATACACCTGATACGTGTAATACACCTGATATGTGTAATACACCTGATATGTGTAGTACACCTGATATGTGTAATACACCTGATACATGTAATACACCTGATATGTGTAATACACCTGATATGTGTAATACACCTGATACATGTAATACACCTGATATGTGTAATATACCTGATATGTGTAATACACCTGATATGTGTAATACACCTGATATGTGTAATACACCTGATACATGTAATACACCTGATACATGTAATACACCTGATATGTGTAATATACCTGATATGTGTAATACACCTGATATGTGTAATACACCTGATATGTGTAATACACCTGATACACCTGATATGTGTAGTACACCTGATATGTGTAATACACCTGATACATGTAATACACCTGATATGTGTAATACACCTGATACGTGTAATACACCTGATACATGTAATACACCTGATACATGTAATACACCTGATACGTGTAATACACCTGATACGTGTAATACACCTGATATGTGTAATACACCTGATACATGTAATACACCTGATACATGTAATACACCTGATACATGTAATACACCTGATACGTGTAATACACCTGATACATGTAATACACCTGATACGTGTAATACACCTGATACGTGTAATACACCTGATATGTGTAATACACCTGATACGCATAATACACCTGATACGTGTAATACACCTGATACGTGTAATACACCTGATATGTGTAATACACCTGATACGTGTAATACACCTGATATGTGTAATACACCTGATACGCATAATACACCTGATACGTGTAATACACCTGATACGTGTAATACACCTGATATGTGTAATACACCTGATAGTGTAATACACCTGATACGTGTAATACACCTGATATGTGTAATACACCTGATACGTGTAATACACCTGATATGTGTAATACACCTGATATGTGTAATACACCTGATACATGTAATACACCTGATATGTGTAATACACCTGATATGTGTAGTACACCTGATATGTGTAATACACCTGATATGTGTAATACACCTGATATGTGTAATACACCTGATACATGTAATACACCTGATATGTGTAATACACCTGATATGTGTAATACACCTGATATGTGTAATACACCTGATATGTGTAGTACACCTGATATGTGTAGTACACCTGATACATGTAATACACGTAGAACATGTAATACACCTAGGACATGTAATACACCTGATACGTGTAATACACCTGATATATGTAATACACCTGATATGTGTAATACACCTGATACGCATAATACACCTGATATGTGTAATACACCTGATACATGTAATACACCTGGTACATGTAATACACCTGATATGTGTAATACACCTGATACATGTAATACACCTGGTACATGTAATACACCTGATATGTGTAATACACCTGATATGTGTAATACACCTGATATGTGTAATACACCTGATACATGTAATACACCTGATATGTGTAATACACCTGATACATGTAATACACCTGATACATGTAATACACCTGATATGTGTAATACACCTGGTACATGTAATACACCTGATACATGTAATACACCTGATATGTGTAATACACCTGATACATGTGATACACCTGATATGTGTAATACACCTGATACATGTAATACACCTGATACGTGTAATACACCTGATATGTGTAATACACCTGATATGTGTAATACACCTGATACGTGTAATACACCTGATACATGTAATACACCTGATACATGTAATACACCTGATACTGTAATACACCTGATACATGTAATACACCTGATATGTGTAATACACCTGATACATGTGATACACCTGATATGTGTAATACACCTGGTACATGTAATACACCTGATATGTGTAATACACCTGATATGTGTAATACACCTGATACGTGTAATACACCTGATACGTGTAATACACCTGATACATGTAATACACCTGATATGTGTAATACACCTGATATGTGTAATATACCTGATATGTGTAATACACCTGATACGTGTAATACACCTGATACGTGTAATACACCTGATACATGTAATACACCTGATATGTGTAATACACCTGATACATGTAATACACCTGATATGTGTAATACACCTGATATGTGTAATACACCGGTACATGTAATACACCTGGTACATGTAATACACCTGATACGTGTAATACACCTGATATGTGTAATACACCTGATATGTGTAATACACCTGATATGTGTAATACACCTAGGATGTGTAATACACCCGATACATGTAATACACTTGACTGCGAATGAACACAATGTAGCCATTCATTTCATTTTACATGTGCACCGTAATCCTGCTTAAAACACTGTGTGTGTGTTTTACATTTATTTATCGTCGCTACTGGTTGCCCATATGAGCGATGCCTCCTGAAGAGATTAGTAATTTTAGATTTTGGAGGACAGTGCATGATACAGACAGAGACCCATTACAGAGTCTCCCCTGGTTCTTTTACGTGCACGGTGTAAAGCACTGACACGAGACCTCGGTTTAACGTCCCATCTGAAAGACTGTTAATTTTATTAGGGTCAGACGGGGGATCAAACTTAAAACACTGTCGTGACGTCATACCTTTATACTTGCAGTCCATTATTATTAATATTGGACTGCATTCAAAAGGCCAGAGTATTATGTTAAATCCTACGTGTAAATATACGAAATTAACAATTTTAACTAATAGGATCTTATACATGTATAAGTATGTGTTTTAAGTAAGATATAAGCCTCAAACGGATCCAATATGTAAAATAAAGGTAGTCTTCAGCGCTACGCGCCTCACACAGTCCAATATTTTACATATTGGATCTTTTCGGCTTATATCCTATACCTAAAAAAAGACATTCTTGGGCAAAAGTGTGCACAGTTTTGTACATTTCAGAACATTAACAAATATAGGCATTCCACAATTTCGGTATAATAAAACTTGGCAGAATGCCCACAACCCAATCTCTTCTAATCACTTACCTGTGTTGAAGACCCACTAGACCCAGACAGATGATGTGTGGTACATCAAGTTGTGTGGGCCAGTTGCCCGTTGATACACATCCAAACACCCCACATGCCTCCTTCATCCCTGAATCACCGTTTGTTTCACCTGCTTTGGCCATTCTGGCACAAATATAATTAACATAGTGAATTCAACTGAAACTAGGAAACAAAACAAGTACCACTTAACCTGCCAATCACATTTAAAGTCGCTTTTGTAAACAGCATAGAGCTAGATCAGACGGGACATACTGTGCTTTATGCTGTCCGCTATTCGGATAGTAGAGCTAAAACATTTGTGTGAATAGCAAACAATATAGATCATGATCAGCCATAGCATACGCAGCGTCTATGATGTTTGCACATTCCGTTCAATTTATTGGGCAGGTTAAGGGTGCATGTACCAGGTATGTTCATTGATAACTGGTAGCACAGTCAGTAGTATCTGTCATATATGCAGAAAGAGTTCAAGTCTGGTGACGGTGAACAATTTTTGGAGCATATATTATTTTAATTGGGGGTCACCGTGGCCCAGTGGTTAAGGTCGTTGATTTCAAATCACTTGCCCCTCACCAATATAGGTTCAAATCCTACTGGGAGTGTTGTAATCTTTCATTGAGGAGCTTTGCTGGTTTTCAGAAGCCTGGTGGTTCTACCCAGGTGCCTGTCCTTGTATACTGCTCGGTGGTTCACTCTGAATATTCCTCCACCAGTAATAACTGGAGTCGCCATACAACCAAATCTGTCGGGCGGCTTTAAACCGCAAAACAAACACATAAACATTATTTGAAATGACCCTACGTTATTTAACCTGTCAGTAGGATGAATTACAAAAATATTTTTGGAAAAACCCCTTATGTCTCGCCACTCAATGGAGTAATATAAGCATGCAATATATGACGTCATTGCATTAAAAAGTCATATCTAGTTACAATATATGATGTCATTGCAATAAAAAGTCATATCTAGTTACAATATATGATGTCATTGCAATAAAAAGTCATATCTAGTTACAATATATGATGTCATTGCAATAAAAAGTCATATCTAGTTACAATATATGACGTCATTGCAATAAAAAGTAATATCTAGTTGCAATATATGATGTCATTGCAATAAAGTCATATCTAGTTGCAATATATGATGTCATTGCAATAAAGTCATATCTAGTTACAATATATGATGTCATTGCAATAAAAAGTCATATCTAGTTGCAATATATGATGTCATTGCAATAAAGTCATATTTAGTTGCAATATATGACGTCATTGCAATAAACAAGTCATATCTAGTTGCAATATATGAGGTCATTGCAATAAACAAGTCATATCTAGTTGCAATATATGACGTCATTGCAATAAAGTCATATCTAGTTGCAATATATGAGGTCATTGCAATAAAAAGTCATATCTAGTTGCAATATATGAGGTCATAGCAATAAAAAGTCATATCTAGTTGCAATATATGAGGTCATTGCAATAAAGTCATATCTAGTTGCAATATATGAGGTCATTGCAATAAAAAGTCATATCTAGTTGCAATATATGAGGTCATTGCAATAAAAAGTCATATATAGTTGCAATATATGAGGTCATTGCAATAAAAAGTCATATCTAGTTGCAATATATGAGGTCATTGCAATAAAAAGTCATATCTAGTTGCAATATATGACGTCATTGCAATAAAAAGTCATATCTAGTTCATATCATACTGGTGCTTCATGCCAAACTTGGTGAAATATGCACAACTAGACATCATACTGGTGCTTCATGCCAAACTTGGTGAAATATGCACAACTAGACATCATACTGGTGCTTCATGCTAAACTTGGTGAAATATGCACAACTAGACATCATACTGGTGCTTCATGCCAAACTTGGTGAAATATGCACAACTAGACATCATACTGGTGCTTCATGCCAAACTTGGTGAAATATGCACAACTAGACATCATACTGGTGCTTCATGCCAAACTTGGTGAAATATGCACAACTAGACATCATACTGATGCTTCATGCCAAGCCTGGTGAAATATGCACAACTAGACATCATACTGGTGCTTCATGCCAAACTTGGTGAAATATGCACAACTAGACATCATACTGGTGCTTCATGCCAAGCTTGGTGAAATATGCACAACTAGACATCATACTGGTGCTTCATGCCAAGCTTGGTGAAATATGCACAACTAGACATCATACTGGTGCTTCATGCCAAGCTTGGTGAAATATGCACAACTAGACATCATACTGGTGCTTCATGCCAAGCTTGGTGAAATATGCACAACTAGACATCATACTGGTGCTTCATGCCAAGCTTGGTGAAATATGCACAACTAGACATCATACTGGTGCTTCATGCCAAACTTGGTGAAATATGCACAACTAGACATCATACTGGTGCTTCATGCCAAACTTGGTGAAATATGCACAACTAGACATCATACTGGTGTTTCATGCCAAACTTGGTGAAATATGCACAACTAGACATCATACTGGTGCTTCATGCCAAACTTGGTGAAATATGCACAACTAGACATCATACTGGTGCTTCATGCCAAGCCTGGTGTAATATGCACAACTAGACATCATACTGATGCTTCATGCCAAACTTGGTGAAATATGCACAACTAGACATCATACAAATGTCCTCAAGCCAAACTTGGTGAAAAAGCACAAGGCGTTTTGGAGATGAAGCACGGACACGCATTATGTTATAAAAATGTTCAAGTGTCAGTAAATCCACCAAAGATCATCCAACCATAACAAGGTTACAATATGTACAACAAGACATCATATCGAAGATGGGGAAATCCAAATAGGTGATTTGGAGATGAAGCGGACACGGTAAACCAGACAGACGAAAAAGGCAAAAACAATATGTCTTCCTCCCTCCCCCATTAGGGAAGACATAATACCAGGAAAACTCTTCCTTTATGTACAAACTCACCCACAACTTTATAAGTGGTGGCGTACAAAACAATAAGATGAATGTTTTGCTAATTTTCTTCTTCATTTTCCTTTTATATTAGTAATCATCAATTTTAGTATTTGCATAACTCATATATTCAGTCACTTTGTTTGTTACAATCTAGTATTTTGGGAGGGCCGTAACTAATGTTGTTAAAACTTGTGGCCCAACCCATTTGCTTCATACTCTAGGAGCTAGCTGTAGTTGAGTATGCACTTTTATGTGCACTCAGTTTGACTTTGGATCTTTGTTCCTTGTGGTCTGGGGATGAAAAAAAGTTTGGTCACATGCGATCAGGTGCAGGAAGTCGCCATCTTGGATTGAAAATGGCCGCCATGCACAACCTATTTCATCCAATATCTCAGCTCCTGGTAGGGATAGGCTCATGAAAATGGTGGCTATATCAACATATTCATAGTCAAGGGTTCCAATAATGTCAGTTTCAACAATGTCAGATGGCCGTCATCTTGGATTCCAATATGGCCGCCTTATAATATCCATTTTCTTACATATCTCTGTTTCTATTGCAGATAGAGTCATCAAACTGATGGCTATACCATGTTTTCATGGGCAAGGAATCCAATAATGACATTTTCAATAAAGACTGGTGGCCGCCATCTTGTATTCCAATATGGCCACCTTATAATACCTAATTTCTTCCATGCAATAATGCAATGTAATGGCAGTTTCAGCAATGATTTCCGGCCGCCATCTTGGATTCTAATATGGCCACCTTATAGTATATACTGGTACCTATAATATGTTCTTCCATATCTCTTCTCAACATTTATTGACAATTCTTGTGCAAAACATGAATCATATATACTATGCAGAATTATACAGGTGAGTTCATTGGTTTTGTTCTGTACATTGTATATATAAAATATGCAATAAAATATGAATAAACTAAAATAAGATAAAATTTGCACATGAATTATGGTTCATATTTTCCATGTGAGGTAAAGAAATGCATAAAGAGGCATTAGTTAATTAGAGAATATTAATTGTTTACATGTATTAACCCATTCAACACCAAGTAACTGACATGGGCTGGTGCATGATATTTTTAGACCAATAAATTAATAAGAAAATTAAATTTGGACCAGTTCATTTATCAAAATGGGTAATTTTGTCTAAAAATAGTAATATTACTGGCAAAAAGTGCAGATCTTGATGAGACGGCTCATCACGAGTCGATTCATCTGGAACTACACTTTTTGTAAGCCTATTTAGAGGTCTGTAGTGTTGAAAAGGTTAAAAACATGCTATAAAGTTAACAATATTCTCTTATAAAGTTTACAAGTAAAATAGTAAATAATTACCCAAATTCCTCAAAACTGTCCAATGTTTGTGACAACTGCCTGTCCAATGTTTGTGACAACTGCCTGTAGCTGTTTGTGACAACTGCCTGTAGCTGTTTGTGACAACTGCCTGTAGCTGTTTGTGACAACTGCCTGTAGCTGTTTGTGACAACTGCCTGTAGCTGTTTGTGACAACTGCCTGTAGCTGTTTGTGACAACTGCCTGTAGCTGTTTGTGACAACTGCCTGTAGCTGTTTGGGAAACGCCTGCAGACAGACAAGAATATTTACGTTTATAATTACATAGTAGGTATATCTATACGCCATGTTTCAACTTGTCAGCTATGTAGAAGAAGAATTAAGCATTACTTGAAAGCATTATATACAGGTGTCAATGGAAATCTCATAAGCAGATTGTACAAACTGTTAATAAAAATATGACAAAAACTTAAATTATATTCAGCAATGTTTGTGTGTTCTACGTTTTAATAATTGCTACCGGTTTCCCACATGAGCGATGCCTCCAGATGAGATTAGTAATTTTATATTTTACAAGGATAGTGCAATGATACAGACAGGGTCTCTCTCCTCTGGCTCTTTCACGTGCACAGTGCAAAAGCATTGACACAAGACCTTGATCTGAAGTCTCGTCCTGGAGGACTATGATATGAGTCATTTTAGTATGGCATAGTAGAGGGATTAAATTTAAACTTTATTTATTTTACAATGATTGCGAAGCAAGTTCTAACAACTTATATTAATCATTCTCTTTGATGCAGATGAAAGCGTATATGTGGTCATTCGTGTGGGAGGAAACAGGAGTACCCGGAGAAAACCCACCTATCCGATCTGGTGACCACCGTACCATCTCACATACTTCCCGGTGCGAGGATCGAACCCAGGTTGCATTGGTGAGAAGCGAGCGCTCTAACCACTGCGCTAATCGGACAGCCAAGAAGTAGAGGGATTAACATGTGATTCCTGGATTACGAGTGCTGGCTCTACCCGTTGAACCACTGATCTGCGGGTGAATGATCTGTTGGGGATTGAACCTACAACCACTGCATTACGATCCCAGCATGTTAACCATTGGACCATTGATTCAAAAGGGATCAAACCGGTGACTGCCGGATTATAAATTAATCAATAATAATAATTATAAATTATACATAGCACAATTATACATATCACACATACACATAGCACACAGACACATAGCACACATATCACAGACACATAGCACACATACACATAGCACACATACACATAGCACACATACACATAGCACACATACACATATCACACATACACATAGCACACATACACATAGCACACATATACATAGCACACATATACATAGCACACATATACATATCACACATAGCACACATATACATAGCACACATATACATAGCACACATAGCACACATATACATAGCACACATAGCACACATATACATAGCACACATAGCACACATATACATAGCACACAGCACACATACACATAGCACACATACACATATCACACATACACATATCACACATACACATATCACACATTAGCACACACACACATAGCACACAGACACATAGCACACATACACATAGCACACACACATAGCACACACACATAGCACACATACACATAGCACACATACACATAGCACACACACACATAGCACACATAGCACACACACACATAGCACACATACACATAGCACACATACACATAGCACACACACACATAGCACACAGACCACACATACACATACACATAGCACACACACACATAGCACACACACACATAGCACACATACACATAGCACACAGACACATAGCACACATACACATAGCACACACACACATAGCACACAGACACATAGCACACATACACATAGCACACATAGCACACACAGCACACATAGCACACATAGACACATAGCACACATACACATAGCACACACACACACATAGCACACAGACACATAGCACACACACATAGCACACACACATAGCACACACACACATAGCACACACATAGCATAGCACACATACACATAGCACACACACACATAGCACACACACATAGCACACACACACATAGCACACACACACATAGCATACACATAGCACACATACACATAGCACACATACACATAGCACACATAGCACACATACACATAGCACACATAGCACACATACACATAGCACACATACACATAGCACACATAGCACACATAGCACACACACACATAGCATAGCACACATACACATAGCACACATACACATACACATACACATAGCACACATACACATAGCACACA
Organism: Archivesica marissinica; assembly: GCA_014843695.1. Taxonomy (NCBI): domain Eukaryota; kingdom Metazoa; phylum Mollusca; class Bivalvia; order Venerida; family Vesicomyidae; genus Archivesica; species Archivesica marissinica. Next base: position 52,014,416 of record CM026391.1, read on the forward strand.
CACATACACATAGCACACACACATAGACACATAGCACACACACATAGCACACATAGCACACACACATAGCACACATAGCACACACACACATAGCACACATACACATAGCACACACACATACACATAGCACACACACATAGCACACACACATAGCACACATACACATAGCACACACACATAGCACACATACACATAGCACACATACACACACACATAGCACACACACATACACACATAGCACACACACATACACATAGCACACATACACATAGCACACATACACATAGCACACACACATACACACATAGCACACACATACACATAGCACACATACACACATAGCACACATACACATAGCATACACATAGCACACACACACACACATAGCACACATACACATAGCACACACACATAGCACACATACACATAGCACACACACACACATAGCACACATACACATAGCACACATACACATAGCACACACACACATAGCACACACAGCACACACACATAGCACACACACATAGCACACACACATAGCACACATACACATAGCACACACACACATAGCACACAGACACATAGCACACATACACATAGCACACACACACACACACACATAGCACACACACACACATAGACACATAGCACACATACACATAGCACACATACACATAGCACACACACACATAGCACACAGACACATAGCACACACACACATAGCACACACACATAGCACACATACACATAGCACACATACACATAGCACACATACACATAGCACACATAGCACACAGACACATAGCACACATACACATAGCACACAGCACACACACACATAGCACACATACACATAGCACACATACACATAGCACACACACATAGCACACATAGCACACACACACATAGCACACACACACATAGCACACACACACATAGCACACATACACATAGCATACACATACACACACACATAGCACACACACACATAGCACACATACACATAGCACACATACACATAGCACACATACACATAGCACACATACACATAACACACATATACACAGCACACATAGCACACATACACATAGCACACAGACACATAGCACACATACACATAGCACACACACACACATAGCACACAGACACATAGCACACAGCACACACACACACACATAGCACACACACACATAGCACACACACATAGCACACACACACACATAGCACACATACACATAGCACACATACACATAGCACACAGCACACATAGCACACATAACACACAACACACATACACATAGCACACATACACATAGCACACATACACACAGACACATAGCACACATACACATAGCACACATAACACACAGCACACATAGCACACATACACATACACACAACACACATACACATAGCACACAGACACATAGCACACATACACATAGCACACATAACACACAGACACATAACACACAGACACATAGCACACACACACATAGCACACAGACACATAGCACACATACACATAGCACACATACACATAGCACACATAGCATACATACACATAGCACACATACACATAGCATACATACACATAGCACACATACACATAGCACACATACACATAGCATACATACACATAGCATACATACACATAGCACACATACACATAACATACATACACATAGCACACATACACATAGCATACATACACATAGCACACATACACATAGCACACATACACATAGCATACATACACATAGCATACATACACATAGCACACATACACATAACATACATACACATAGCACACATACACATAGCATACATACACATAGCACACATACACATAGCACACATACACATAGCATACATACACATAGCATACATACACATAGCACACATACACATAACATACATACACATAGCACACATACACATAGCATACATACACATAGCACACATACACATAGCACACATACACATAGCATACATACACATAGCATACATACACATAGCACACATACACATAACATACATACACATAGCACACATACACATAGCATACATACACATAGCACACATACACATAGCACACATACACATAGCACACATACACATAGCACACATACACATAGCACACAGACACATATCATACATACACATAGCACACAGACACATAGCACACATACACATAGCACACATACACATAGCACACAGACACATAGCACACATACACATAGCACACAGACACATAGCACACAGACACATAGCACACATACACATAGCACACAGACACATAGCACACAGACACATAGCACTCAGACACATAGCACACATACACATTAATCACAACTGTAAAGCCACCTCTCTACAATGAATTCAAGTTGACATATGTCATACAGGTTATTCACCTAATATGAATTATGGAATAAAACGTCATGGGTCATTCAACCAATTCAGTATTACTAGTTCACACAGGTCAATAACCTATGAAAATGGTCAGATCACAAAAGTCTATCTATGTATGTATTTATTTATCTATACTGCACTTGATCATTGCTGATCAACATTACAGATAGTGACAGCAATTTGCATAATATATGTTATATTTCGGGTTTGACGCCTGCATCAGCACAATTTTGGGCTATATCGCCGGCGGGCAGTTTACCTAACAACACCTTTCCTGGGCAGGCTCCAGCGGTTAACCAGTACTTGGGTGCACCAACCTCCGTAAGAAACTGCCAACTTTTTCATATAAATGAGACACGGTCTGAGCGGGGCTCGAACCCGTGACCATCAGTGATGATAGGTTACAGTGGTATACAAGTCAGCGACCTTAACCACTCGACCACGGAGGCGGACGCAATTTGCATAAATTAAAGTTCAAAACTTCAAAGTAGAAAGTGTTAACTTAAAGTTGTTTTAAAAAGTAAATCTATTTACAAGAAGCACAGATACTTGGTGGATGCTGCATTAGCATCGTTACCAGGGTTGGCATTCAAATACTATAACTCAGATCAGTCGTGTCTTAGTATTGTATACACATCATGTACATGTGATGTATAGAGCACTTAACATCCTTCATGTTGTGGAAACTGCTGTTTCAACAGATAACTCCTATTAACACCATTAAGAGCAGACTAAACAAACATTGGTATATTCGCCACATTAAGTTCAGTCCAAGACGGATCTGTAGTCCAGTGGTTAACACGTTCGACTGTTAATCCAGGAATCGCTGGTTCAATCCCTCGTCTGACCCTAATAAATTAACAGTCTTTCAGATGGGACATTTAAATCGAGGTCTCGTATCGGTGCTTTACACCATGCACGTATAGGCCCGTAGCCACAACGAGGCACACTGAGGCAACTGCCTCTGCTAAAATAAATTTCCAAAGCAAAAAAATAAATGAAAAATTAAATAAATAAAATGCAAAAAATATCCCTTTGCTGTATAGAATGTTGACTGCTAGAAAGCTGAACGGTCAGTACATAATTAAACGTCTAAACTCATTAATTCAGATAATGCAGGAAATCGCTTCTAAACCCCAACAATTTTAAGGGGGAACCCCGAACCCTCCTAGATTGCCTCAGTTGAAATTTGCCTCTGGCTACGGTACTGACGTAAAAGAATCAGAGGGAGACTCTGTAATGGGTCTCTGTCTGTATCACTGCACAATCCTCCAAAATCTAAAATCACTAATCTCTTTAGGAGGTGTCGCTCATATGGGTAACCGCTAGCGACGATAAATAAACATAAAACACACAGTCGACCGCTAGCGACGATAAATAAACATAAAACACACAGTCGAAGCTGCTACTCAAACTTGCAACCAACAAAGTAGGCAGACCAGACAGAGGCGGGCCTATAGAACAGTAGCCTGAGTAGGCTTTCATGAATGTGTTGACAACGCCGCCCAATCTAATGGTCGGTTAAAATAATGACCTGTGTAATGTATACTAAGTAAAGACTACGGTATCCCGGTGTTACTGATTTCTGACGATGTAGTACATAACGGACTCCTATTTAGGTTTAGAATGGTCATACACTGCAAACAATTTTATGTCACCAAATAAACAATATGTTACCATTCATCCACAAAAATCTCGAAGAAAATCGAATGTTTACTTTTTGAGAAAAGTTGACAAAATAGCGGTACCTCATTCTCAGTATTCCCCGGAATGACATCACATGTTTTCGCCTAACTGTGGAAATTGTCTACAGCGCCACCATTAGTATGTAAGCAACAGTTCTTTTTTAACAAAACAATAAACTAAGGAAGACTTACTTTAATAAGAGGCTTAATTTATCATTTTCACTCAAAATTCATTTGTTGGACAGCATTTTGTCTATATACTGTATCTAAAACACTAACATTTAATTTAACTAGGTCAAACACACGGGGCATAAGAAGTTGTCATCCCTCCTAATTACTCTGACTAAATGCAGAACCGTAAATGGACCCATCCATCGAACACATCACACGGTGCCCAACAAAGAAAAACTAGGTTTACACAACCATATATATCAGTTGGAGAACCTCTGTGACAACACGTGGACCTGAAGGTGAAACACGGTGAAAATTGATTTTATTAATAAGGACCCCTTGTGTGTAATAACGGACATAACTCATAAACACGGAGCAGTGAGACTATAATGACATTTTTATTCGTAAATATATTGGCGTGGCAGACGATGCATATGTCATTTTGGAGAAAAAATTGCCAATTTCTTTAAAAAAATGATATTTATATGGTGACATAAAACGGATATAGTGAAGTTAGTGAAAACTGTGGTAGGTTTAAAGTTTTCACCGCTAATTTACCTTGTCTGATATATTATGATCAGTTAGAAATAGATTGGAAGTGCACAAGGTATGTTTATTTATAATTCCGGTAACTGGAGCGTGAAATATTGCGTGACCTCTCGCGACTTGCTATTTCCAGTTGGGCGAAAACCTGTTCTGGGCGAAAACTCTTCACGCCGGGATACAATATTTATGACACACCCTATACCATATGATTTTTCTGCTGTACTTATCCACAAGTCCTATATCCATAAACTGTAGAACACACACACTATTATTTTAGTCAAAATTTGAATAATTTAATCCTACTAATAAAATGATCAAATCAAATATAAAAATATATTTACAAAAACTAACCTCTCGCTTTGTCTACAACCATCTGTTTGAACTACTTTTACAACCTTGAACTTCAATTCGGAAATCTCGCCCTTCTTCGCATTACTGTAAAGTTTTAAATCGCGGGAAAATTTAATTTGCAAATGATGTCAACCTCGCCTCAAAAATAATGTTTATCGACCATAACACTATCAGACCATATATGCACGGGAGCTTGAAATGTTATCCATAGGGTATCAAACAATCTTGTACCTCTATCCTAGAAAACCGTTTCTCTCTCTCTCTCTCTCTCTCTCTCTCTCTCTCTCTCTCTCTCCTCTCTCTCTCTCTCTCTATAGAACACATTTGTTTACATAGAGACATTATGATCTATTTGATCTAGAGAGAGAGAGAGAGAGAGAGAGAGAGAGAAGAGGGAGAGAGAGAGAGAGATAGAGAAAGAGGGGGGGGGGTGATGAAACCTGTTATATGGGGACATTTAATACACATTTCACCCTTGTTGTGAGGACAAATTTGGACTGTGAGGACAAATTGCGGTCCTCACATGTACGGTCGATATTTTTAGTCATCTAGGACTGCCAGACGTTTTAAAAACGTAATATTCTTATAAGGACAGGTGTCCCCACAGTCCGTATCTCACTCTCAATACCATAGTCGAACATTGCTAGCGTGATATGTGTATGCCTTTTCGTTTTATTTGTGGTCAGCTATCTATTATTATTAAAAGTTATGTAAACTACAGCACATGGAAGTCGTGATAGCGCAGTGGTAGTGCGTTCGCTTCAGGTGCGAAAGGCCCGGAGTTCGAACCCCGCTGAAGCCGTTACGATTGTGCCCTTAGGCAATGCATTGAAATTCCACATTACCTCTTCTCTCTCCCTTGTGGCGTTGCATTCCATCAGGAATGAGGTCTCGAGAGTGATTAATATAAGTTGTAAGAACTTGTTTCGCAATCGAGCTAAAATAAATTTGTATAAACTAACTACAGCATTGAGAATAAACAATAAATGTTAACTATATATGACTGCGTAGTTGGACTGACCAAATGTGGTAAATGGCTGCATAGGTGACACTGTAAAACCGCAATTCCTAATTTAATGTTTACCATGCTATGTCAAAACACTATAGTGCTTGAAAAATCATAAAACAATACAAATGTATAAACAAAATGATCATTTGTGACATTCCAAAGTACGGCCGTCCGAGTTCAGAGTTTACGAAACATTAAAATCGTGAGTTTTGGCCCCATTTTCTCAGTCGATATAACAACTTTAATCAGGTATTCCATGGATATAAAATTTTAATATGATACTACTTTGTCAGGATCTCCATAGTAGGCCTATATCTATATATGGTATTATAGATCTAGAAATACATCGGCCTAATTCAAAGCTTATGTTGTGGTGTTATTTGACTATAAATACAATGGGTGTTGTTTGTAAGTCAGTTCACAGACGGATCTGTAGTCCAGTGGTAACAACGCTGGACTGGTAATCCAGGGGTCGCAGGTTCGACCCTCCGTCTGACACTAATACAATTAATAGTCTTTCAGATGGGACGTTAAACCGAGGTCTCGTGTCGGTGTAAAGCACCCTGTACGTAAGAGACCCAGAGGAGATTCTGGAATGGATCTCTCTCTGTATCATGCACTATCCTCCAAAATCTAAAATAACCAATCTCTTCAGGAGGCGTCGCTCAAATGAACAACCGATAGCGACGATAAATAAACGTAAACACACAAGTAAGTCAGTGTACAGACGGACCCGTAGTCCAGTGGTTAACACGCTGGACTGGTAATCTATGGATCGCAGGTTCGATTCCCCGTCTGACCATAATATAATTAACAGTCTTTCAGATGGGACTTTAAACAGAGTTTTCGTGTCGGTGCTGTACACCGTGCACGTAAAAGAACCAGAGGAGACTCTGGAATGCGTATCTGTCTGTATCATTGCACTATCCTCCAAACATATAAAATGACTAATCTCTTCAGGAGGCGTCGCTCATATGGGCAACTAGTAGCGATGATAAATAAACGTAACAAACACACAAACACGTAGGCCTACGTCAGTGCTGACTGTTATGTGCTATCCTGTGTATGTAACTGTTGT
>CM026391.1:52026667-52047066 GCA_014843695.1 Archivesica marissinica
TTTGTTGTGATCAACCTTGTCAAACGCTCTACTAAAATCCATAACAATAACATCAGTTTGTTTACCATTTTCAAGGTTGTCGTATACCTCTTACGTGAAGCTGATAAGCTGAGATTCACAACTATGTTTTGATCTGAAGCCATACTGGAATTGGCTTAGGAGGTCATTTTTGTCAAAATTGGTCATGATGTTAGAGACCAAAATATGCTCCAATAGTTTGGAAGCAATGCAGATGAGAGAAATTGGCCTTTAGTTACTGACCTTGGACTTTGGGCCTTTCTTATAGATAGGGGCTACTACTGCACTTCTCCAATCTGATGGAACACTGCCCGTTTAATAGTTTAAAGATGGCGGTGAGGGTGGGAGCGATCTCGTGGTGTAGCTCTTTAAGGATCTTAGGGGATATTTCGTCCGGACCTGAGGCTTTATTTGGGGATACCCCCTGGAGTAGTTTGTCAACACCTTCAACTGATATTGAGATCATTGGCATCTTGGATGCTGACTCTATTGAAGTAGCTGTATCCTCCTATGAACATGTGTTTTGAAGTGACTGAGGCGGACACTGCATACTAACATCAATGAAACAGATATAAGATATTCGACTTTACTAAACACAGAACTCAATGATATATGCAGGCAACCGACTCCGGTTATAAAAATAATTACAGGCTGTAGCTTTTGGACATCTACTGTATCTACATAAAACTCCGCAAAGTAATTTACAAACAAAATAATCCCGTCATTTTCACAAGATATTTATTCATTTTCAATCGAAATAACTTAAGCATTTTCTCTGTTTCTTTAAGAAATATGTGAGTTACATCAGCAATAGAAATATTAGTTTCAAAGTTTGTTTGATAAAAAAATACTTGAAAAAGGTCAAAGTTGAAACTCGTGTGATCAGTGACTTCGTGTTTGTCGCATGTGAAGAGAGTGTTGGAAACGTTTCAAATTTTAAATAATTAAACAATAAATGAACACATTACAAATATCCACAATGGAAATTGAAGGTTGCTTATATTGTTACTTATAGAAATCTGAGTTGCCAGCTTCTAGTTTATTCGCTAATTGACAGTTAATGTTGAGGCTACAATTTCGTAACATGTTTTCGCGATGGTACGTTATTACAACGCTTCCTGGTCAACTCGTACCTAAGTCAACTCGTACCCATATTGGTCAACTCGTACCCATTTTTTGGTCAATTATCTATCTATCTTCCGTTAATGTCGAACCCCTCGCTGCGACGTAGACATGTTGCGCGTCAAAAACCCAAAGAAGTTAAAAGTATGAGTAGTTATAAGTATAATTTAAGAAAGTAATGAAAATAAGTTGTGGTAAAAGTTTAAAAGCAGTTGCACAGAACAACTAGGGACTGGCATGATCAATATGGCAAACTGCCGTATTGAATTGCTCTATGGTAGGGAGATGGACAATGTCAGGAGGGACATGGTTCTAAGACTAATGGTAGATTGTTCTTGGAAAAAAGGAAAACTTGTAGTTGCTGTAAAAGTGTAATTAACCTATAGCTTAAGGAATGGCAATGGCGAGCAGGACGGGAGAGGGGAACTAGGTAATTTTCAATGGGAATAGCAACAAGATCAATATGAATTTTATACATAAGGGATAACCTATTGTCAATATGCCGTTGATCTAGTCTGCGTAGATTTAGGGAATGTAGCATGTCTGTAACACTAGAGGTACGATAGAAGTCAGCCTTTATCCAACGGGCTGCTTTTTGCTGGACACCTTCAATTTGGTCTATCAATGTTTGGGTATGGGGTGACCAGATCTCGGAGCCATATTCAAGCTGGGGTCTCACTAGTGTCTGGTAAGCCATGGACTTAAGGTGTTCGGATTTGACCTGGAGGTTTCTACGTATGTAACCCATGTGAATTAGAAATCCTAATGTTTGGTTTGCCTCTTTGTTGACCTTTTTATGTGTGTCCCACGACAGGTTATTTGAGATATCCACGCCAAGGTATTTGGCTGAGGGGACCGACTCAAGTAGGACTCGATGGAGTTTATATTTACTGGGAATAGGATGTTTCCATCTGGTGACGTGGATAACTTGATATTTGGAGGGGTTAAATTCCATGTCCCACTCCAACTCCCACTCTTCTAATCTCTTAAGATTGTTTTGGAGTGTGACCGATTCATTTGCAGATGTCAGTGATAGATAGACTGCAGTATCATCTGCAAAGATACAGACTTTGGAACTGATGATTTGTGGGACTGATGATTTGTGGGAGGTTTTTTATGTAGGCTAGGAAAAGCAGGGGTCCAAGTACGGATCCCTGTGGGACTCCAGAAGACATCAGAATGGCCTCTGAACTAATACCATTAAGGACAACTGACTGGAGTCTATTATCTAGAAAACTCGTAATCCACCTTAATGTTTGACCTCCATAGTCATGCATTTTTAGTAGTACTTTCTCGTGATTGACCTTATCGAAAGTCTTACTGAAGTCTAATAGGATGAGATCTACCTGATGCTTATTGTAGACAGAGGTAACCAAGTCATTGACTAGCATTACTAGTTGGGCCACACATGACCGTTTTTCTCTAAAACCATGCTGCAAATGGTACAGAATACTGTGGTTAGTGAAGTGTTTTACTATCGAGGAGGAAACTATATGTTCCAGTACCTTGCATAGAACACATGTCAGTGAGATCGGCCTATAGTTGGCGGTGTTTGACTTGTCCCCTTTTTTGTAAATGGGAGCAATGTTTGCTGACTTCCACTGGGCCGGCATAACATATAAAATGAAGAAATATGCACAATTCGTACCCATGGCAAGTCAATTCGTACCCATTCCAAGTCAACTCGTACCCATTCCATATTTTGGCCCCAAAATGAGTGCGAGTTCACCAAAAGTATGGGTACGAGTAGCCCAAATATTTAGACTTGAAAAATGTGACATTTTACTATCCAGGCATTTTTCAAAGCCTAAACGCTAAACCACAATTACGCGTAGCATATTTTATATTCTAAAAAGTAGTTTTTATAAATTAAAATTGTTAACAAGATGAACACACATACCGTTGTTTGAATTCTGCACAGTCTATAACGTCTCTTGACACAATATTATACAAGAAATCAACGTTTAAATTTCATGGCAGAGTTTCGCCATTCCAAATCATCCATTTTGAATATTTTATTATTGCGAAAAACAAAAATAGAAATCATTAGACGAAAATGTTTACAAGATTTATCTCCGTGCCATTACGGTGAACCAAATAAGATTTCGTTTAATGTCCAATTGTTCATACGTATGAATTGTACTAAAAAATAATTCATTCGGATTTCTTTTGTGAAGACTGCGCAGAAAAAATGGGAGAATCTCACCTGTCGACTTCAAACAGCTAAATGATATGCACAATTGTTAGACAATATATTTTAAACGTTCTTAATATCTATATTTAGGATTATTCTTAACACCAATGCACACATTTATAACCGTTCATGTCCGAAAAGCTTCACAATATTGGTCCTAAATCCTGCCATCAGATCAGGGCGGAAAGTGCTCTGTGAAAATGAGCTTTTAACAATAAGACCTCGAAATAACAGAATTTTGTTTTTATGTAGAGGTCTTATTTATAGGACTAGGGTACGAGTTGACTAGAAAACGTTAGGACAAGTCACCCACCCCATATCTCAGGGTTCATTCTAGGTCAGAAATTTTGGGAGAAGTGACACTTATGTCATTGTGGGTCAGAAAGGGGAGTAATAAGATGTGTCCGGACGATATCATCGAAACTGATTGACATGTTTTGAAATAACTTCACACCAATGTTCACCATATTCAACCAATGTTGTATGCATAAGACCCAGTTCTAAAGTCAATGCCACACTTATGGCATCGTGGGTGTAATTTTCTAACTGTTTAGTACTAACAATTATTTTTATATGGTTCCATACATATATGATGCAATATACACCACTTATTGACTTTATAAGGGTACAGACGGATCTGGACTGGTAATCCAGGGATCGCAGGTTCGATCCCCTGTCTGACCATAATAAAATTAAGTCTTTCAGATGGGACTTTAAACCGAGGTCTCGTGTCGGTGCTGTACATCATGCACGTAAAAGAACCAGAGGAGATTTTGGAATGGGTCTCTGTCTGTATCATTACACTCACCTCCAAAAATCTAAAATGACTAATCTCTTCAGGAGGCGTCGCTCATATGGGCAACCGGTGGCGACGATAAATAAACGTAAAACCACCGCTAATATTATAAACTCTATGTTATGATATGTCATGTTAATTATAATTGCTAGATTATCTTTACAATTGAAAAAAAAACAAGTTCAAACATTTGCATGTGTAATTTGCTCAAATTAACCGAATTGGATGGTTTTGTACCTTTGTGTATTTGTGGTATTTCAGAATATTAGCTAGTGTATCTCTCTATCTCTAGGAGTTCCAGAGTTATGTGCTTTTCATTATGTTCGTTTTTGTCCTGGGATTGCACATTTACTATATTATCCTAACTTATCATCCACAGTGACTCAGCCAGTAATCATTTTACAATCAATCAACCAAGACATTGTATTGGCAAAAACATTTTACAATGCCAATTCATATCTAGTCCATTCCCACATTCATCTAATCATAATATTTGATTTCAGATAAAATTATTTTCTTTAGAGTGGCAGAACCTATGCTCGGCGTATTCCTATGCTCGGCGTATTTTTTCCATTTACATCCGTATTTAAAATATTTAAATAGTTTTAACCCATTCAACACCAAGTAACTCACATGGACTGGTCCATGATATTCATAAACCAATAAATGAATCAGAAAATTACATTTGGATCAATTCATTTATCAAAATGGGTAATTGTTTTTCTAAAAATAGTTATATTACTTGAAAAAAAGTGCAGATCCTGATTAGACGGCTCGTCACGAGCCGGCTGGGTGACGAGCCGGCTCATCTGGATCTACACTTTTTTGTAAGCCAATTTAGAGGTCTGTGGTGTTGAAAGGGTTAACCTATTTTCGCTGACAGAGGTGAAGCATGGTTCAATAGCATTCCGTTGAACATACCGTTAGCCTAATGCAACTGTCTGACTGGTTCAGTAGCAGAATATAAACAGACAACTTGTTGGCAGAATTTTTTCCACTGAAATGATGCAGTTTATGAGAATTTCAGGTAGCTATCCGGTTTGGGGGAAAATGTACAAATAATCATAAAAAAAGTTTCTTATGAGTTGTAATATTGTTAGTTATTGATGTTACTAAGTCAAAATAATATATTCAACATTTACCTGTGCATAAATAAAAAATTTAATGTACGCCGTGCATAGGTGCCCTAAAGTATCTACGGTAGTTCCCCATGGAAACAGGTGCTGTTGCGATAGCTGTATTGAGGCGCATGGTAACATAATGAAGCTAATATTTTCAACAACAAATTTTTGAAAGTTGTGCTCACGACGAAAATAATAATATACGGCAAGTGCATTTAACTTTTTTTATAGGCTTTGATATGTAGGATTTACGCCGAGCATAGGTTCCACCACTCTATATATTTATTTGGACTTCACGTGATTGTTAATAATTTCGTTGCACATAATTATGTAAAGGCGAAAAACTGTAATAACTCTAATAAAATTGGCAACATCGATATAGAAAAAACATGGGTATGAGTTGACCAATTTCAAAATGGATACAAGTTAACCAATTTCAAAATGACTATGGGTACGAGTTGACTTGGGTAAGGGTTGACTTTGGTACGAGTTGACCAGTTACCATTACAACACTTGTTAGATACAGGAACAATGCACACTAATTTTTGTTTGTGTCCCTTGGTTATTATTATTATTTCTATTGCTGCCCATCAATCATTTTCTGATTATTATTGAGAGGTCGGGGCACATCTCGCAGCAGCAGTGTAGGATATTGGGATCTTCTGGTTGTCGACCTTGCAACAAGGGACACTCGCTTCACCACCGCTGTTTTACGGAAGTGGTGGAGTTATAGATATATCATATGCTGCTAACATTTTACATCACTAGAATATTCTAGAGCACCATTCTACTAGACACACATTCAACAACTCGACAAAACCTCATGATTAGCGACAGTACTTAGCACGATTATTCATATTACTTAGAATGCTCGCCCATATGCTCTGCGGTGGCGAGGGTAAACAAACAGAAGTGAAGTTAAATGCATAGATATTGTTGTGCAGTATAAAATAGTAGCAAGGTTAGGATATGTATATAAACAATGATATTGTGATATTGTTGGATATATATCATCGCAAAACTGTAGAAACTCAAAAAACCAAATGCTATCCAGTCTACAGTGTTTGACTGCAATGAGATCCAGTCTACAGTGTTTGCCCGCATCGCTTTTCGGAAGTGGTGGGCACTAAACCATATAAATTCATTTGACATGAATGGAAATAGAATAAATTAAAATACCTGTACTGTCCTATCTGAAAATATTGAAATATCTGCCAATTTGAGCCTCAAAATAAAGTATCGGTACTCTGTCATTAATAAATGCAAACTTCATAACTGTCAATCAAGGCCATACCGGTTTTCAGAGCTCTAAGATTTGTCGTGAATAACTACTAGCCAATCTCTTTTATAGCTGATGAAATAATATTGCTATGAAAAATGAGCATTCTTGGTTTAAACAGTATTTATTCCAATAAATTTACATGTATAACACAAAAAAGGTTACAAATTACATAAATTGTGAATGGTTTGGATTGGAAAACAAGTTTTCAGAAAACTTATATTAATTCCTCTCCAATGGAAATGTACATATTAAATATTTGCAACGTTTTCAGTAGGTATAAAGAATAATGCTAACATCGAGTGTTGAGGCGGATATTCTATATACATTTATGCAAGAAGTACTGTTCTAAGATGGGACAGTTGGACATGAAAATACTTAATAATCATTCAAACATCGAAACCACACACCGATCAACAGGTCAACCAGCGCGTCCCTGGAGGCCTTACGATACTTCGAAACGCTTTGTGGATGATATGTAGCTATGGACACTCAGAAACATACATGTATTTTGTTCTAGTGATAGGTGTTCATCCCCGTATAGTAAATTATTGATAGTAGGAGCATTCTTGTATTTAATGTTCAGGTTCCTTGTATGTGTTAGGTGGTTGTGGTCGGCGCATACTCAGATTTGCATACCGTTCATACTTGCTTATACGGCAATCTTGCCTATATGACAATCCCCTACTTTGGTCCTTAGATCTGTGGGATTTGGCATGTACTCGCATATTAGACGGGTTGATAAATGGACACCAGACCTGGTATAAATTGCATGTTTGACCAGTGCAAGATGAAGAAAAACTTTTCTAAAACATAATTATGGATACCATTTAACCCTTTCAACCCCACAGGCCTCTAAATACTATTTGTTCATTAACCCTTTCAACCCCACAGGCCTCTAAATAGGCTTATGAAAAGTGTAGATCCAGATGAGCCGGCTCGTAACGAGCCGTCTCATCAGGATCTGCACATTTTGCCAGTAATACTATTTTCATACAAAAATTACCCATTTTGATTATAAATGAACTGGTCCAAATGTAATTGTCTTATTAATTTATTGGTCTAAATATATCCTGCACCAGTCCATGTCAGTTACTTGGTGTTGAAAGGGTTAATACATTTTTAAAAAAAAACCCAATTATCACTCACTCATTTATGATGAGAAGCCACTTTGAGGCCATATTCTGGTGGTAAAAAACTTATAGGTGAGTATATGGACGGTGACATCTTTTCAAATAAAACTACAAATTCACTCACATATTGCATCAAAACAATGACCTGTTTTCGGACAACCAATTAAATTTCATGTAACAGAAATGTGTTTTCCGGCATTTTCACATGACTGGCACGTGACCTTGCACAGTGAAGCATGAGGCACATGACCTTGCACAGTGAAGCATGAGGCACATGACCTTGCACAGTGAAGCATGAGGCACATGACCTTGCACAGTGAAGCATGAGGCACGTGACCTTGCACAGTGAAGCATGAGGCACATGATCTTGCACAGTGAAGCATGAGGCACGTGACCTTGCACAGTGAAGCATGAGGCACATGACCTTGCACAGTGAAGCATGAGGCACATGACCTTGCACAGTGAAGCATGAGGCACGTGACCTTGCACAGTGAAGCATGAGGCACATGATCTTGCACAGTGAAGCATGAGGCACGTGACCTTGCACAGTGAAGCATGAGGCACGTGACCTTGCACAGTGAAGCATGAGGCACATGACCTTGCACAGTGAAGCATGAGGCACATGACCTTGCACAGTGAAGCATGAGGCACGTGATCTTGCACAGTGAAGCATGAGGCACATGACCTTGCACAGTGAAGCATGAGGCACGTGACCTTGCACAGTGAAGCATGAGGCACATGATCTTGCACAGTGAAGCATGAGGCACGTGACCTTGCACAGTGAAGCATGAGGCACGTGACCTTGCACAGTGAAGCATGAGGCACATGACCTTGCACAGTGAAGCATGAGGCACATGACCTTGCACAGTGAAGCATGAGGCACGTGATCTTGCACAGTGAAGCATGAGGCACGTGACCTTGCACAGTGAAGCATGAGGCACATGACCTTGCACAGTGAAGCATGAGGCCTCGCTAGTTACAAAAAGGGTATACGTGAATGGCTAATGAAAAATCAATATTTACATACTTTCTTGAAATATGTGAATATCTACCAGTATCTGTTTTTTGCCCATTTTCGTGTTTGGCAGTTCTAACATGTACCAGAGAAAACCAAGCATCTGTTTATAACCAACAACGTTATTCACAAACAAATTCGAAAACAGGCGGGTTACAAAAATTTAAATTTATATATATGTAATTGATTTTACTAGGTGTCAAAGTTGGAGAGAAAGTGATTGAAGGAAAGACAAAGGTAGTTTATCATATACCAGACAGTCCTGACCTAGTGTTACTACAGGCCAAGGACAGGATCACAGCAGGTGATGGGGAGCGTGCCCATGATATGAAGGGAAAGGCCGAGATAGCTACATCCACCACATGTGCTATATTTGAACTTTTGAATAATGCCGGTAAGTAGCGAGAGACGTGAGGAAATGTAATAACAATGTAAATAAAACGATGAAGTTGTGATAACGCAGTGGTAGAGCGTTCGCTTACCTTTGTACTTGCAGTCCATTATTATTATGACTGCTGTCAAAAGGCTAGAGTTATGATATTAAATCCTACGCGTAAATTAACAATTATTAGATACGACTTCATAATACTATGTATGACTTTTTATTGCAATGACCTGAAGTGGGCAAGTGGGGAGACATTCGTTTTTAAAAAACAAAAGAATTTCTTGTTGCAGTATTGCAATTTACAGTAGTGCTTCAGAGTGAGGCTTCGGTAAATAAATCCATCCTAAGTCAAATAAATTCATCCTCAGTCAGTTTTAATGTTCTTGAAAAATAGATAATCTAATTTACACTTGGATAGTTCTTTTTCGATCCTCCATCTCCATAAATCCATTCCATCACTGCCTTGTAATGTACATAGCTTACTTTTAGCATATTTTATTAAAATAAAAACTGGAACACTGGCATATTTGTCTTTCAGAACATAAATTTGTTTCCTTCGTTGTTATCCTATTTCTAAATTTATCCAAAAAACAACATGAAACAAGAAAAGATCGTCAACATCATTTTTATAAATAGTTTATTAGCTGAAGCCCCAGCTGAAGAATCATAATTATATACCACATATTGCCATTGATTACTCTTTATTGGAAATAAAAAATGGCTGATCTATGGTGTTTACTTTCCATTATTCTGTTTCTTACAGGTATAAAAACTCATTACAGCAAACAGCAGGGAAAGACGACGATGGTAACCGACTATTGTGATATGATACCGATAGAATGGGTCACAAGGAGGATCGCCACAGGGTCTTTTCTGAAGAGGAATCCCGGAGTGAATGAAGGGTACAGATTCTCCCCACCCAAACAAGAGACATTCTATAAGGTCTTGTATGACATACATTCAAACATGTCTCACCCCTGATTGAGAGCTCTTGGCTTTTACATGTCGTGAAATGAGCAATTAATATTTGTATTTAATTAATGATTTTTGCTTATTTTACCCTTGTTTTAAATTGGTATTAGATATAATTATGCAAAAATCAAAACATATTACACAGTTTCAACGAAATCCTACTGATCCTAAATGCCAAACAACTTAATGAAGGACCCGGCAACAAGCGGAGAGCTAAATCGGCTACCAGAAAACGGGGAACAAAACGACAAAAAATTAAATTTAAAAAATCATCTTCGAATCTGAAAATCAAAACAGTAATCGCCAAATTGAGAAGAATATACATGTAGATGTATTGTATAAACCAGTGTACAACAGTAAGCTATTATACGTTGTACAGACGGATCTGTAGTCCATTGATTAACACATTGGATCACAGGTTTGATCCCCCTTCTGACCATAATAAAATTAACAGTCTTTCAAATGGGACTTAAAACCGAGGTCTCGTGTCGGTGCTTTGCACCGTGCACGTAAAAGAACCAGAGGAGACTCTAGAATGGGTCTCTCTCTGTATCATTGCACTATCCTCCAAAATCTAAAATGACTAATCTTTTCAGGAGGCTTCGCTGATATGGGTAACCAGTAGCGACGATAAATAAATGTAAAACATACGTTGTTTCTAAATATCATGTGTAACACCAGACCGACTATCCTATAACTCAAAACCATTATTCACTGGTCCGACAGGTTTGATGCATCAAAGTTTGACTGAACTTTCATCCACTCTTGACGTTTTATTAATTTGGCTATATCTTACGGCAATTTCGACATCTCTTGATGAAATATACACCTCGTCAAACAGCTGTTGCTATCTTCACTCAGCAGTATCAGTGATTGATTTGTTTTCAATACCATACACATTGTTGCTCTGTTAAATATTTAAGGAAAAAAGCATGGAAAGTAATCCCAAACATACATTATCTTTATATTAATCCATTCAAGAAGAGAAACTATATAAGCTCTGCTTCCGTTTTGATCCTTTCCTATTCTTTGATTTTGTGTACATGTATTGTTTTGTGAATGTATATAGTGGAATAAAATATGTTTAAACCAAATTAATTCATTACCATTTATATAAAATATAATGATCATCAAAACAACAAATTATAGTAAATTAAACCAAATAGGTTACAGTTTTAGACTGCCATAAAAAATAAATTGACCTATTATCTATACCCTCTAAAATGAAGAATTTCCTTGTATAGTTACTGTCCAAATGTAACACATGTAATTTAATAAACAACACTATGGGGTCATTCTGGATCTGTATTCAAATTTAACAGTCTATCTCTCTGTGTAGTTGTCATTGTAGGGACATGAATTCATCAAATAAATGTTGCATCTGACCACAGACCAGCATTTTCACTGAGCTCTCTTAACTGCCTGGTAGACATTTGTAATGGCAGTAGGTGAGTACAGTCTGTACTTAGGGACACATGGCGTTAGTCTGGCATGTAATAGTAATACTAATAACCCATAAATGTCCAAAGAAGGTAATGACGATATTAATATTCTTGACAAGTTTTCTTAATGTTAGTAATTATTAACTGTTTAATCGCTGGTGCCTGCCCAGGAAAGGTGTTGTTAGGCAAACTGCCCTTCGGCGATATAGCCAACAATGGTACTGATGAAGGCGTAAAAAGCAAACAAACTATTACAGGATGACGCTAATCACGATCCACAGTGGTCGTACGAGCAGTGTGTCGAGGCCAAGCTGAAGGCAGGAGGTCGTTCGATTGGTCCATCTCAGCTAGACATTATGTCGAGAACCACAGTCGCTATATTTGAAATCTTGGAGAAAGCATGGGCATCTCTCGATTGCTCGCTGATTGACATGAAGATAGAATTTGGTGTGAGCCCCGTCACTGGTATGCGTTGTTTATGTAGATGTTGAAAAGATATTTATTGTACTTGGTTGCGAATTTATAGCTTGCAGAGAATGTATAGGGATTGAAAACAAAATGAAGTAGTGCCTCTTTTACAAATGTTTGGCCATGTAAATACAAGTTTACTTGGTGAATCATGAAACGTTTTCCTGGAAATCAACGGTAAGCGAACGAGATGCAGAAAATATTGCAGCAATGGAAACTTGCAAAGTAGCTGCATGTACAAACTGTAGGTTATGCAAATTTATTTTAGCTTGATTGCGAAACAAGTTTGTACAACTTTTGACTTCATTCCTGATGAAATCCATCATCACGTTGGAAGATGTATTATGGAGTTAAGTGTGCTGCCTAAGGACATCACAGTGGTTCTGGTGGGGTTCGAACTCTCGACCCCACGAATGCGAAGCGAACACCGTATCCATGGCAGCAGTGAAGCTCTATTTATGAGTAATAATATAATGTGAATTGGAAAGGGGATCTCGAGACCGAGTGGTTACGATCATTGGCTTCAGATCATTAACCTCACCGTTGTAGGTTCGAATCCCACCAGGGGTGTCCAATTCTTTCATGTGAGGAAGCTGTTCAGCCGGCTGGTGTCTGTGGTTTTAACTGGTGTCCGTTTGTGCCTGAAATACTGCTTTGAGGAGCACCTGGGGTCTTCCTCCACCAATAATAGTTTAGTTTATACAAATTTATTTTAACTCGATTGCAAAACAATGCACCGTTATAATAATTGCTCGCGAGACCTCATTCCTGATGGAATCCATCGCCATGAGGGATAGAAGAGGCAATGTGGAACTTAAGGACCTTGCCTAAGGGCACACTCGTAACTGCTACAGCTGGGTGCAAACGCTGGGCCTTTCGCACCTGAAGCGAGCGCGCTACCACTGTGCTATGAGTGCGCTATCACAACTTCCACCTCCACCAATAACAGCTGGAGAGTCACGACACCATATGGTGCGACTTTAAGTCCACGAAACAAAGAAATGAATTTGAAAGGTAAACGTAAATGTGTACTATTTGACTGAATTTGTAGGTGAGATTTTACTGGGTGATGTTATTGATAGCGATTCCTGGCGTTTATGGCCTGCTGGGGACCGGAGACTGATGAAGGACAAGCAGGTGTATAGAGAGTTGAAAGAGGTCACCGCAGAAGCCTTGGATACTGTGAAAAGAAACTTTGAATGGGTGGCACAAAAAGTTATGGTAATAACAGTATTTATAAAAAGTAAAGTGTTTGTTTATTATAGTGTCACCCCTATTAAAAGGGCCAGCCATTACTGACTTACATGTATGGAACGTTTCTCATCAGGCAATAGGTAACTGTTATTGATCTAGCTGGCAGCTCACAAACCAGATCAGAATGAACCCCAGACGAGGTTCTAACCTTCGACCTTCCGTTACGTGGGCAGACTCCTTAACCACTAGGCTACGGAGACGGTATATATACTTATATTTATATACACCTAGTTTACTATGTACCCAAGATACCTTGCATTATTTCAGTCATTGTCTTGCATAGCCCCAGCTTGTCTCCCTTGTTGGGGTTCACCAGTGAAATGACTAATATGGAAAGTGATAATTGTCCTACCATAACTTCAGCTATAATTGTACCTTCAGTATAGTGATCTTCCTCATCGGTTAGTAGTTACCTGTGTCACGCATGTGTCTTCTTCTTCACCATTTAGTTACCTGTATGTCTTCCTCACCATTTAGTTACCTGTATGTCATCCTCACCATTTAGTTACCTGTATGTCGTCCTCACCATTTAGTTACCTGTATGTCGTCCTCACCATTTAGTTACCTGTATGTCTTCCTCACCATTTAGTTACCTGTATGTCGTCCTCACCATTTAGTTACCTGTATGTCGTCCTCACCATTTAGTTATCTGTATGTCATCCTCACCATTTAGTTATCTGTATGTCTTCCTCACCATTTAGTTACCTGTATGTCTTCCTCACCATTTAGTTATCTGTATACCTTCCTCACCATTTAGTTACCTGTATGTCGTCCTCACTATTTAGTTACCTGTATGTCGTCCTCACCATTTAGTTACCTGTATGTCGTCCTCACCATTTAGTTACCTGTATGTCTTCCTCACCATTTAGTTACCTGTATGTCGTCCTCGCCATTTAGTTACCTGTATGTCGTCCTCACCATTTAGTTACCTGTATGTCTTCCTCACCATTTAGTTACCTGTATGTCTTCCTCACCATTTAGTTACCTGTATGTCATCCTCACCATTTAGTTACCTGTATGTCGTCCTCACCATTTAGTTACCTGTATGTCGTCCTCACCATTTAGTTACCTGTATGTCTTCCTCACCATTTAGTTACCTGTATGTCGTCCTCGCCATTTAGTTACCTGTATGTCGTCCTCACCATTTAGTTACCTGTATGTCTTCCTCACCATTTAGTTACCTGTATGTCTTCCTCACCATTTAGTTACCTGTATGTCGTCCTCACCATTTAGTTATCTGTATGTCATCCTCACCATTTAGTTATCTGTATGTCTTCCTCACCATTTAGTTACCTGTATGTCTTCCTCACCATTTAGTTATCTGTATACCTTCCTCACCATTTAGTTACCTGTATGTCGTCCTCACTATTTAGTTACCTGTATGTCGTCCTCACCATTTAGTTACCTGTATGTCGTCCTCACCATTTAGTTACCTGTATGTCTTCCTCACCATTTAGTTACCTGTATGTCGTCCTCGCCATTTAGTTACCTGTATGTCGTCCTCACCATTTAGTTACCTGTATGTCTTCCTCACCATTTAGTTACCTGTATGTCTTCCTCACCATTTAGTTACCTGTATGTCGTCCTCACCATTTAGTTATCTGTATACCTTCCTCACCATTTAGTTACCTGTATGTCTTCCTCACCATTTAGTTACCTGTATGTCGTCCTCACCATTTAGTTATCTGTATGTCTTCCTCACCATTTAGTTATCTGTATACCTTCCTCACCATTTAGTTACCTGTATGTCGTCCTCACTATTTAGTTACCTGTATGTCGTCCTCACTATTTAGTTACCTGTATGTCGTCCTCACCATTTAGTTACCTGTATGTCGTCCTCACCATTTAGTTACCAGTATGTCATCCTCACCATTTAGTTACCTGTATGTCATCCTCACCATTTAGTTACCTGTATGTCTTCCTCACCATTTAGTTACCTGTATGTCTTCCTCACCATTTAGTTACCTGTATGTCATCCTCACCATTTAGTTACCTGTATGTCGTCCTCACCATTTAGTTACCTGTATGTCGTCCTCACCATTTAGTTACCTGTATGTCTTCCTCACCATTTAGTTACCTGTATGTCGTCCTCGCCATTTAGTTACCTGTATGTCGTCCTCACTATTTAGTTACCTGTATGTCGTCCTCGCCATTTAGTTACCTGTATGTCGTCCTCACCATTTAGTTACCTGTATGTCGTCCTCACCATTTAGTTACCTGTATGTCGTCCTCACCATTTAGTTACCTGTATGTCGTCCTCACCATTTAGTTACCTCTATGTCTGCCTCACCATTTAGTTACCTGTATATCTTCCTCACCATTTAGTTACCTGTATGTCTTCCTCACCATTACCTGTATGTCGTCCTCACCATTTAGTTACCTGTATATCTTCCTCACCATTTAGTTACCTGTATGTCTTCCTCACCATTACCTGTATGTCGTCCTCACCATTTAGTTACCTGTATGTCGTCCTCACCATTTAGTTACCTCTATGTCTGCCTCACCATTTAGTTACCTGTATGTCGTCCTCACCATTTAGTTACCAGTATGTCATCCTCACCATTTAGTTACCTGTATGTCGTCCTCACCATTTAGTTACCTGTATGTCGTCCTCACCATTTAGTTACCTGTATGTCGTCCTCACCATTTAGTTACCTGTATATCTTCCTCACCATTTAGTTACCTGTATGTCTTCCTCACCATTACCTGTATATCTTCCTCACCATTTAGTTACCTGTATGTCTTCCTCACCATTACCTGTACATCTTTCTCATTATTACCTGTACATCTTCCTCACCATTACCTGTATATCTTCCTCACCATTTAGTTACCTGTATGTCTTCCTCACCATTACCTGTACATCTTTCTCATTATTACCTGTACATCTTCCTCACCATTACCTGTACATCTTCCTCACCATTACCTGTACATCTTTCTCATTATTACCTGTACATCTTCCTCACCATTACCTGTATGTCTTCCTCACCATTACCTGTATGTCTTCCTCACCATTACCTGTATATCTTCCTCACCATTTAGTTACCTGTATGTCTTCCTCACCATTACCTGTACATCTTTCTCATTATTACCTGTACATCTTCCTCACCATTACCTGTACATCTTCCTCACCATTACCTGTACATCTTTCTCATTATTACCTGTACATCTTCCTCACCATTACCTGTATATCTTCCTCACCATTTAGTTACCTGTATGTCTTCCTCACCATTACCTGTACATCTTTCTCATTATTACCTGTACATCTTCCTCACCATTACCTGTATGTCTTCCTCACCATTTAGTTACCTGTATTGACTTATGAGACACCTTTTTTATGAACATCAGTACTATAGAATCCTATGCGTGTGTGCCAGGCTGGTAGGCAATCGGTAACCATTATTTAACTAGTTGGCGGATCAACCCTAATGAGGTTTGAACCTTCGACCTCCTGCTCCGTAAGTGGACACCTTAACCACTAGGCCACGGAGACGGTATACCTGTATATCTTCCTCAATATTTAGTTACCTGTATGAGTAAGGCCTGTTTTGATGCATTTTAGGGTATACCTGCTATATACATCTGCTATATTTTCAGCAACTGTCGCCAAAACCGCAAGCCCGGGCTGTTGTGTTTATGGGCTCTCCTACCGATATGGCACATTGTGAGAAGATTAGATCTGCATGCAAGACATATGGTGTACCTTGTGAACTGCGGGTGTCATCTGCTCACAAGGGAAGTCAGGAAACACTGAACATTCTGGCTCAGTATGAAGGTACTTTGCATTGTCAGTAGGGGTACATATCTATTAGTGGGATTTATAATCGCAGCAACAACTACGCTCATATGGTACCTTCTAGGCATATAAATGGTGGAAGATGGTCCAAGGTGTCCCCTTTCATGGGTAACTCAGTTACAGGTGTGTGGCTGGTAGAACTATGGATCTTCCGCAATCAAACTGGAGGACATGAAGAGGTTATGCTTTTCTAAAGGAATTGCATTCCAGTATAAAACCCCAAGCAGTTGATAGATCAATGGTTAATGGCTGTCCGATTAGCGCCCTCGCTTCTCGCCAATGCAACTCGGGTTTGATCCTCAGACTGGGAATAATGTGAGATGGTACGGTGGTCGCCATATCGGATAGGTGGGTTTCTCCGAGTACTCGGAGTTTCCTCCCACACCACGAATGACCACATATACACTTTCATCTGCACTAACGATAGTGATTAATATATATGTTGTTAAACAGTATTCACTTCCTTGTTTTTCATGCAAACTGTTCTGAAAATGGTTAACTTTGCAATAGCGGTTGTATGGATTGATCTTTGATGAGACGCCCCCGTGGTTGTGTGGTTACGGTCGTTGACTTGTATACCACTGTATCGAGCTCCGGTCAGACCGTGTCTCTTTATATGAAATAATTGGCAGATTCGTACGGTTGGTGCGACAAGTACTGGTTAATCGCTGGAGCCTGTCCAGGAAAGAACAACCGGTAGCGATGTTAAATAAACTTAAATAAAAAAGAAAAGATTTGTGGTGCAGATCTCTCTTATTGTATTGCTGTCTCTATCTATCTGTACTACTGAGCTGTCGTATGAGAAAACCAACAGTGGGCCAGAAAGCACATAACGTTGTCCGATTAGCGCAGTGGTTAGCGCACTCGCTTTTCACCAATGCAACCCGGGTTTGATCCTCAGACCATGAAGTATGTAAAATGATATGGTGGTCGCCAGATCGTGGGTTTTCTCCGGGTACTCCGGTTTCCTCCCACATGCATGACCACATATACGCTTTCATCCGCGCCAACGAGAGTAATTAATATAAGTTGTTAGAACTTGCTCCCGTAAAATAAATAAACTTTAAACCACATAACATGTGAAGTAGTAAATTACTACGATACAGTGTTGATCTTGACAGTATTATCAGTAATTTAGAACAAGCAAATTACATATAATTCCAAATTCCAGATTATGCCGCACATCTCTTTAAAATATAGTGTCATAATATAATGCAAAAGTTACCCATTGAGAACAGTGACATAACATTCTATATAAATATCTTAAATCGCCTCCAGCCTCACCCCCGCTTGGAATGAGAGTGGATCCTTTGGGCTCTAGAAGTGGTTCTCATACGATATTCGAATATTTGCAGTTGATGTCAATTTAGCTGCATCATTTGTATTTATATTATACCTCGTCAAGATTTCTGGGAATACCATTGGTCAGTTTGCTACTATGTGGTATAAAACATTCCGCAATGTATCCCACAACAGAACTAAGTGGGCAATATTGCCGTGGAATACACGTATATCTCACTCTCTTACAAACCGGAAGTTGCGCATATGGTTCGATGATGCGCAATGAATCTGTACAAGATACTGAATTTCTTAACACACGATGAGACGTAACAGCGAAATACGATATAAAAATCTATGAACATTTCATACTGTATGTAAACCCAAATCTAGATGTGATGTAAAATGTATGTAAACCCAAATCTAGATGTGATGTAAAATGTATGTAAACCCAAATCTAGATGTGATGTAAAATGTATGTAAACCCAAATCTAGATTTGATGTAAAATGTATGTAAACCCAAATCTAGATGTGATGTAAAATGTATGTAAACCCAAATCTAGATGTGATGTAAAATGTATGTGAACCCAAATCTAGATGTGATGTAAAATGTATGTAAACCCAAATCTAGGTGTGATGTAAAATGTATGTGAACCCAAATCTAGATGTGATGTAAAATGTATGTGAACCCAAATCTAGATGTGATGTAAAATGTATGTAAACCCAAATCTAGATGTGATGTAAAATGTATGTGAACCCAAATCTAGATGTGATGTAAAATGTATGTGAACCCAAATCTAGATGTGATGTAAAATGTATGTAAACCCAAATCTAGATGTGATGTAAAATGTATGTGAACCCAAATCTAGATGTGATGTAAAATGTATGTAAACCCAAATCTAGATGTGATGTAAAATGTATGTAACCAAATCTGATGTGAAAATGTATGTAAACCCAAATCTAGATGTGATGTAAAATGTATGTAAACCCAAATCTAGATGTGATGTAAAATGTATGTGAACCCAAATCTAGATGTGATGTAAAATGTATGTGAACCCAAATCTAGATGTGATGTAAAATGTATGTGAACCCAAATCTAGATGTGATGTAAAATGTATGTGAACCCAAATCTAGATGTGATGTAAAATGTATGTGAACCCAAATCTAGATGTGATGTAAAATGTATGTGAACCCAAATCTAGATGTGATGTAAAATGTATGTGAACCCAAATCTAGATGTGATGTAAAATGTATGTAAACCCAAATCTAGATGTGATGTAAAATGTATGTGAACCCAAATCTAGATGTGATGTAAAATGTATGTAAACCCAAATCTAGATGTGATGTAAAATGTATGTGAACCCAAATCTAGATGTGATGTAAAATGTATGTAAACCCAAATCTAGATGTGATGTAAAATGTATGTGAACCCAAATCTAGATGTGATGTAAAATGTATGTGAACCCAAATCTAGATGTGATGTAAAATGTATGTGAACCCAAATCTAGATGTGATGTAAAATGTATGTAAACCCAAATCTAGATGTGATGTAAAATGTATGTGAACCCAAATCTAGATGTGATGTAAAATGTATGTGAACCCAAATCTAGATGTGATGTAAAATGTATGTGAACCCAAATCTAGATGTGATGTAAAATGTATGTGAACCCAAATCTAGATGTGATGTAAAATGTATGTGAACCCAAATCTAGATGTGATGTAAAATGTATGTAACCCAAATCTAGATGTGATGTAAAATGTATGTGAACCCAAATCTAGATGTGATGTAAAATGTATGTGAACCCAAATCTAGATGTGATGTAAAATGTATGTAAACCCAAATCTAGATGTGATGTAAAATGTATGTGAACCCAAATCTAGATGTGATGTAAAATGTATGTGAACCCAAATCTAGATGTGATGTAAAATGTATGTGAACCCAAATCTAGATGTGATGTAAAATGTATGTAAACCCAAATCTAGATGTGATGTAAAATGTATGTGAACCCAAATCTAGATGTGATGTAAAATGTATGTGAACCCAAATCTAGATGTGATGTAAAATGTATGTAAACCCAAATCTAGATGTGATGTAAAATGTATGTGAACCCAAATCTAGATGTGATGTA
>CM026391.1:52048066-52124393 GCA_014843695.1 Archivesica marissinica
CTAGATGTGATGTAAAATGTATGTAAACCCAAATCTAGATGTGATGTAAAATGTATGTGAACCCAAATCTAGATGTGATGTAAAATGTATGTAAACCCAAATCTAGATGTGATGTAAAATGTATGTGAACCCAAATCTAGATGTGATGTAAAATGTATGTAAACCCAAATCTAGATGTGATGTAAAATGTATGTGAACCCAAATCTAGATGTGATGTAAAATGTATGTGAACCCAAATATAGATGTGATGTAAAATGTATGTGAACCCAAATCTAGATGTGATGTAAAATGTATGTAAACCCAAATCTAGATGTGATGTAAAATGTATGTAAACCCAAATCTAGATGTGATGTAAAATGTATGTAAACCCAAATCTAGATGTGATGTAAAATGTATGTGAACCCAAATCTAGATGTGATGTAAAATGTATGTAAACCCAAATCTAGATGTGATGTAAAATGTATGTGAACCCAAATCTAGATGTGATGTAAAATGTATGTGAACCCAAATCTAGATGTGATGTAAAATGTATGTGAACCCAAATCTAGATGTGATGTAAATGTATGTAAACCCAATCTAGATGTGATGTAAAATGTATGTGAACCCAAATCTAGATGTGATGTAAAATGTATGTGAACCCAAATCTAGATGTGATGTAAAATGTATGTAAACCCAAATCTAGATGTGATGTAAAATGTATGTGAACCCAAATCTAGATGTGATGTAAAAATCACCAATTCGTGAAATTGCTCAATTGAGGCAGGTGAATGTGTGAAATATGTCATCATGTAGTCTTATTCTGTACAATAAAATAAGATTATTACCTTACCTATACTTAAGAAATAATAAGTATCAACCGTGGTATATCGCAGAATAACCCGAGTTTGTCGTTCTTATGCGTAGAAATACATATAACTAAGGCCAAAGTCCTGAGTGATATATTTCTACGCGATAAACTCGGGTTATTCTGCGATATACCACGGTTGATACTTATTATTTCGATTCTAACACGACTTACTTCTAATAATTTTAAAGGAGTATTTTCTTCAAACGCCGCTGCATTTGGCTTTCGAAATTTCCTCCCGCGTAAGGGGTGATGACGTTATATTTTATGGAAAAGATCAATCTAGTGCATAAATGAACAAAAGTTGTAACTGATCAATAATTTTATTTATTTTGTCAAATAAAATTGTACAGAATAGTAACTGAAACGTTACTTAACAGAAAAACAAGACGGACAAGAGGTTATCTGATTCTAAAAATAGCTCACTTCCGCGAATTCCCACGGTATTTTTTACAAACATCACATGACTTTCATTCATAAAACTTTACACGGATTGTATAAATGGAATAGCCAAAAACACTGTGCGCGTGCAGCATAGTTCAAGGTAGGTATATCACAGAATAACCCGAGGTAGATTTTACTCTACAAGTATGTATGTTATTAGCTGGGTCGTGTTAGAATTAAGGATATTACCCTGGGTTGATGTGGATAAAGTGGATTATCTCCCCTCAACCAAGTGCAATATTTATATACCGTAATACCCTTTAGTTTGATACCAAGATCAACATTGTTTCACTATGTGTTCACAAGTTGTGTGATTTCGTGCCCTTTATGTTTGTTACCTGATACATGACTTGTATGTACTTTATAAACGTAGCATTTTTGTACTAATGTTGAGTTATTTTATTAATTGCATTTCGAATCTGTAACCGTGCATTCTTAACTGGTTTAAATTGTTTTAAATAATGAAATATTTGATTGTTTAAATTCATTTCATTGTTTCAGGGGAGGGCATACCGACTGTGTTTATAGCTGTAGCTGGTAGAAGCAATGGACTAGGTCCGGTGTTGTCTGGTAATGCTACATGGCCGGTTATCAACTGTCCACCAATCAGTCCCGACTGGGGTGCCGAGGATATCTGGTCCTCTCTCCGGTTGCCTTCAGGTTTGTGTAGTTTACATGTATAGCTGTGGGTTATCTTATAAATGCAGTACAGAAGGTGATGCTGAGGATATTCTCTCTGGTTGCCCTTACCAAATGATTCTTGATTTAGCCAAATATTACATAAATATTGCATTCCTGAGTGGGCAATATGAAAATAGATCACCCCGAGAACACGATATTAACTGAGGTGTCAGACGAACCCAGGTACAAGTATTTGTTACAGCAACAATCAAGATTCCAAGTTGACATTTCTCAGTAAATCTATGTACCGTATTTAGCTGTGTATAGTGCGCACATTTCTTACTGAAATCCTCATCCATTTTATCTACTGCGCATTATACACCAGTACAGACATCAGGACATTTTTTTCCGGACCAAAATTTCGTGAAAAAACTGAAATTCGACCCGAACGGCCCACAGTCATTCTATAAGTTGTTACATTCGACAATCGTTATAAACTAGCTATTAAAACCAGTTGCCGATAGTCTATATAAATAAATCAAATGAATAAGACCACAAAATTAGCATATATTTCGTTTATTTTGGCAAACTTTGATGAATTTAATTGAAAAGGTAAATGCATAAAAAATGGCGATTTGATAACATCACGTGGTTTTATCGTATGTAATATTTCCCATACTTTTCGCGTACTTCGCCGTACAATGTACAATGCATAAAAAAAAAACCTTTTTTGGCTGCAGTATTTCAATTGATTGTAGCGATAATTAATTTCGACAAACCTTTCACAATGGGTCCCAGTTAATTAGGTAGGCTTCACGTGTTGAGAAGTTTGAGCATCTGCTGACATGTTTGAGAACGTGTTGAGATGTTTGAGAACGTGTCGAGAAATTTGAGCAGGTGTGCCCGAGTGCGTTACCGTTACTCGATGAGGTATATCTCGAGTGATTAATATAAGTTGTAAAAATCACGGAGCACAATTTTTAGCGATTCTTGAGAAATGTTAAATTTTGACTTGGAAAATTGCGTTTTTCACGTGCGCAGTATACATAGGAACTCAGTTTTTCCGCCGATTTTCGTGCCAGATCGTGGGTGCGCACTATACACGGTAGTGCACTATACACAGCTAAATACGGTATATACCAAGAAGCTTTTATGTATGCATTTCAATAGTTGTCTACTTAAGAGAGGCGCTTTGATTTTAGCAATATCCCTCCTAATGAGGGTTTTACTTGTTCAGACGGGAAGTCAAAGATAAATACACTTAACGGAAACTCTGAGTACACAAACAAGAGGGGTTTATATAAGTTAGATGACTAATACCATCAACACGGATACGATACGATAGTCAATATTATCAAAAATATTATCCGGTCTCGAATGCAAATTGTAAATAATATTGAATGTTGGCTTATGGGAATTTTGCAGTGAGTAGTCACGCGAGGCATGGTAATGTAAAATATCTGCTGAACATCGATGTTGTATGCAATAACTTTATTCATGAATAAATTAAGAATTTTACATTGTTCCAACTAAACGCCAAGTGTGTTTGTATTTGCAGGTCTTGGTTGTACAACAATTACCTCCCCTGATGGAGCAGCTCTTGCTGCAGCCCAGATACTCGGGCTCTCTGACCATGTGATCTGGGCAAAGTTACGAGCCAAACAACTCAACACGTGGGTTGGCCTAAAGGAGGCTGATCAGAAAACACGAGATGACAACTAATCAGTAGTCGGGTATTTGTAATAACAACTAATCAGTAGTTGGTTATTAAAAATAATCGAAATAACAAATAATCAGTAGTCGGGTATTCAAATTAATCAGTAGTTATGTATTTGTAATAACAAATAATCAGTAGTTGGGTATTCAAAATATCAAATAATCAGTTGTCAGATATTCAAATTAATCAGTAGTTATGTATTTGTAATAACAAATAATCAGCAGTTGGATATTCAAAATAATCAGTAGTCTGGTATTCAAAATAACAAATAATCAGTAGTCAGTATTTGAAATAACAAATCGGTAGTTGGGTATTTAAAATAATCAGTAGTCGGGTATTCAAAATAACAAATAATCAGTTGTCAGATATTCAAATTAATCAGTAGTTATGTATTTGAAATAACAAATAATCAGTAGTTGGGTGTTCAAAATATCAAATAATCGGTAGACGGTTACTTTTTGAATGATAGTGTGAAGTTGCAGACACTTGTATGCTAATATAAATCCCATTGATCTTGCCTACTGCAGATTTGAATGAAGCTACGAAGTTACATTGCAAGTGTGGATAGGTGAGGTACCAACACATGTCCTGTTCCAAGACGGAGGTTTTCCTTTCACACGAGGGAGATTTCAAAGTTTAATACTTACCATTCTGGGGAATCGTAGGTCGGCTGGACTTTCTCTTTCCCAAATAGCCAAATGTGTCAATAGGGCATACAAGTTATTGTGTAATGAAGTGTTCAATGTTGTATTCCATGTGCGATGCATAATTGTGTATACACGTTGTATTCCATACATGTGTATGTGCGATGCATAGTTGTGTAAACACGTTGTATTCCATGCATGTATATGTGCGATGCATAGTTGTGTATAAACGTTGTATTCCATACATGTGTATGTGCGATGCATAGTTGTGTATACACGTTGTATTCCATACATGTGTATGTGCGATGCATAGTTGTGTATAAACGTTGTATTCCATACATGTGTATGTGCGATGCATAGTTGTGTATACACGTTGTATTCCATACATGTGTATGTGCGATGCATAGTTGTGTATACACGTTGTATTCCATACATGTGTATGTGCGATGCATAGTTGTGTATACACGTTGTATTCCATACATGTGTATGTGCGATGCATAGTTGTGTATACACGTTGTATTCCATACATGTGTATGTGCGATGCATAGTTGTGTATACACGTTGTATTCCATACATGTGTATGTGCGATGTATAGTTGTGTATACACGTTGTATTCCATACATGTGTATGTGCGATGCATAGTTGTGTATACACGTTGTGTTCCATACATGTGTATGTGCGATGGATAGTTGTGTATAAACGTTGTGTTCCATACATGTGTATGTGCGATGCATAGTTGTGTATAAACGTTGTGTTCCATACATGTGTATGTGCGATGCATAGTTGTGTATAAACGTTGTGTTCCATACATGTGTATGTGCGATGCATAGTTGTGTATACACGTTGTGTTCCATACATGTGTATGTGCGATGGATAGTTGTGTATAAACGTTGTGTTCCATACATGTATATGTGCGATGCATAGTTGTGTATACACGTTGTATTCCATACATGTATATGTGCGATGTATAGTTGTGTATAAACGTTGTATTCCATACATGTATATGTGCGATGCATAGTTGTGTATACACGTTGTATTCCATACATGTATATGTGCGATGCATAGTTGTGTATACACGTTGTATTCCATACATGTATATGTGCGATGGATTGTTGTGTATACACGTTGTATTCCATACATGTATATGTGCGATGCATAGTTGTGTATACACGTTGTATTCCATACATGTATATGTGCGATGCATAGTTGTGTATACACGTTGTATTCCATACATGTATATGTGCGATGGATTGTTGTGTATACACGTTGTATTCCATACATGTATATGTGCGATGCATAGTTGTGTATACACGTTGTATTCCATACATGTATATGTGCGATGCATAGTTGTGTATACACGTTGTATTCCATACATGTATATGTGCGATGGATTGTTGTGTATACACGTTGTATTCCATACATGTATATGTGCGATGTATAGTTGTGTATACACGTTGTATTCCATACATGTGTATGTGCGATGTATAGTTGTGTATACACGTTGTATTCCATACATGTATATGTGCGATGCACAGTTAGTATATGTGCGATGTATAGTTGTGTATACACGTTGTATTCCATACATGTGTATGTGCGATGTATAGTTGTGTATACACGTTGTATTCCATACATGTATATGTGCGATGCATAGTTGTGTATACACGTTGTATTCCATACATATATATGTGCGATGTATAGTTGTGTATACACGTTGTATTCCATACATGTGTATGTGCGATGTATAGTTGTGTATACACGTTGTATTCCATACATGTGTATGTGCGATGTATAGTTGTGTATAAACAATTTGGGCAGCTCATGATTGATCTATGTGTTTACGGTGCTTTAAGAGTCTGCCTCTGTGGTCGAGTGGTTCAGGACGCCTTTTACTAACCTATCATCACTGATGGTCACTCGTTCGAGCCCAGCTTTATATGAAAAAGTTGGCAGTTTCTTATGGAGGTTCGTGCATCACGTACTGGTTAACTGCTGGAGCCTGCCTGGGAAATGTGTTGTTAGGTAAACTGCCTGCCGGCGATATAGCACAAAATGGTGCTGATGACGGCGTAAAACCCAAACAAACAAACTTTGCTTTAAAAATCCAAAATGTGTTCCTTGATAAATCAGACATAATTATGACGTGTTTAATAAAAATATGAAAATTCACAGATATTGTTCTTGATTGTATACATTTCTAGCTAGTTCTGGTTGTAGCATAACTTTATAACGTTATATGGGAGTCCTGAGTGTTGCACTACCAGTGCCGTAGCCAGAATCTGAAAATAACCGATGCGATCCCCACTCTGAATTATTTTGTGGAAGCTTGTCTGTGCATTCTGAAGGCAGTTTTATCAGAGCTTTCTTATACCTTTTTGTTACTTGCCAAATTCTAACTGAGGCGAGTGCCTCATTTGCCTCAGTGTGGCTACGGGCCTGACTACAATGTGATGGAAAGGAATAATGAAATGGAGTGAAACACCTGCATGTTGTCTTCAGTTTTCTTTCATGTTCTATTGTATCAGTTGTTCACAGTAATTACCATTGTTATATCGCATTGCGTAAAGTCAAAGGTTGCAGCAAGTGTATGTATTTTGAAACTACTTTCATTGTGGCTGGAATTCCAACCCTTCTCTGCAAGAGTGAAGATCATCGAGCGTGCGATTATGTATTGTGATCGAGTTTTGTCTGTCCAACAATTACCTTGTAGACTTCAAAGCAAGTTATTTTTTGTTGATTTTCACAAGTTGTATTTTGATGAAAGCTTGGCACCTACCGTATCAATAATCAGCAATTTACAAAAGAAAAGGGCCGTCCTTGTAAACACGTGCAAATAATGTGTCAAATTAAAGAAAAACACAAGACACTTATTTAAAAATATATTTTAGTGAATGAGCAGACGTTCTTTTGAAGCTGGCTTGTGGAGTGTCAGTGGTTCTACCAAGGTCCGTGACTAAAATGCTGCTAGAAGGATTTTGCACCATAATTTTCCTTGCTGTACACCAATACATTATTGGCAGTGTAAGGTTCTTAGATGAAGGATTTATAAAATGTTCGCATAGCGGATTCCAATCTGAATGCTATTCAACCACTTCTTTAAACTAATCTCTTCTTTTCGTGCTCCGATTTGATATTTCATGTTCTTGATCTTTCTTCAAATAATCATTTAAATACACTGAGTCAAAAAAGAAACGATACCTGGTGTTTGTGTATAATTTCAACATTTATTAAGAAAATTCATAAGATGATAGTCCAACATGTTTGAAAGAGGAGCACATAAAGCATAATGATCCTCCGAAACTCTGCTGCGTGATGACGTAATTCGTCGGACAGGGGT
Organism: Archivesica marissinica; assembly: GCA_014843695.1. NCBI lineage: Eukaryota > Metazoa > Mollusca > Bivalvia > Venerida > Vesicomyidae > Archivesica > Archivesica marissinica. The sequence goes on from CM026391.1 coordinate 52,055,671, forward strand.
CTTAATGGAGTTTTCACACGGACGTCAATACCGAGTATGGGCCCATTTGCGTCTCTCACTGCAATGCACCGCCGTCGCATCGAACGGAAGAGTGTCTGAATCTCTTGCTGGTCAATATTTGTCCACTCCTGACGCAAAACATCCCTCAGTTGGTTTAACGTTACCGGCTGACGCGGCGGTCTAACGTATCCCACAAATGTTCTATGGGTGACAAGTCTGGTGACAAAGCAGGCCACGGCAGGGTTTCAATATTGTTCTGCTCCAATAATGTGGTGGAAATCCGAGCAGTATGACACCTGGCGTTGTCCTGTTGGAACAGTGTGACGTTTCTGTTGGCGTTAAAGAACGGCACAACAATTGGCGCAAGGATCTCATCACAGTACCGCTGGGCGTTTAGGTTCCCGTCCACCACTAACAGTTCAGTGCGACTGCCGAAGGTGATGTCGCCCCACGCCATAACGCTTCCACCCCGAACAGATCGACCTGACGTACACATGCGTCGGCGTAACGTTCACCGCGTCTGCGATATACCCGCTCTCTGCCATCCGCTCAACGCAAACAGATCCGCGATTCATCGCTAAACATCACCGAATTCCACTGTAACCGAGTCCAGCGAGCACGTTCCGTCGTCCATTCCTGCCGTACGTCACGGTGACGTCGTGTCAGGATGGGTCCAACGTATGGCCGATAGGCATGAATGCCACGTTCACCGAGCCGGTTCCTGACTGTTTGTGCACTGATGCGATTGTTGGTCATCCCAGGAGTAACGGCAGCTGTGTGCGTAGCAGGTAGGAACCGGTCACGTAAATGTGACGTCCGAATGCGACGGTCCTGTTCACGCGTCGTCACACGTGGTCGACCAGATCTTGGACGGTCGTCCACCGATCCATGTGTTCGATAACGTCGAAGTAGACGTGTTATCGTGATCCGCGTAACCCCCGAGTCGATTTGCGACGTCACGCTGACGTAAACCGCAATCAGAGAATGCGTGCCATTGGCATCATTGACGGTTTAGCCTAGGCATTTTGTTAGAGGTAACAATGGGTATGTAAGGTGTTTTTCCTCGATGATAATGCAATACCAGTACAATAAACCGGTTTTCCGATTTGTACATGTGTAGGAAGTTGTCTTTGTTGAGGAGCACGTGCAAATCGGAAATTCGGCGTTCCAGGATTATCGGGTGTTTATTTACCTGTGTTTATGGTTGGCTGACGTTGCAATAAGATACCCGGTACTGATACGTAATAATATATTAAACCTTTCTATGGTTTTATCCGTTTTACGTCATTTTTAGTTTGGTATCGTTTCTTTTTTGACTGGGTATATTAACCATTTTCTTTTTAACATCCAAAACTATTAATACAATACCATCTGAAATTCTTTAACATATACCTAGAATATATTTCTCATATTTTCATTGTTTTATATATTATTCTCCTGCCTATTGTATAGGGAGAAGAACGATATAAGTTTTCTATCATTGTAATCCCTTTCAGTCTACTGCTGTTAAATTATATGTAAAATTTCATGATTACATGTAAAAATACTGAAATAAATAATGTTTAAACTAAGGGCACCCAGGGTCTTCCTAATATGACCATTGTTGCTGCAGATCATATTGGGGAGATGTCGTGATGTGTGAATTTATTGACCCATGTCCATGCAGAGTATATGGGCACGTAGATAAACAACTTTACTTATTGGATTGTGTTATAAAACAGTCTCCTGATGTTAATAAACATAACCAAAACAATGAACTACATGTACACACTATTCATGATCAACCCTAGTGCTTCAGAAGTGAGGAAATAACTTGCACACAGACTAATAAGTTTAAGATAAAATGTATAACCCCTCCCTGTGAATGGATGATGTACGTGTCGTTACAAATGTATATAGAGAAACAGGCAAGTAGTCGTGCAAAGATACCAACTTCAGCACAGGGTCAACCAAAACAAAATAAGAATGATACTGCAACTATTTATACTCCAAAACTGGAAGATAACACGAGGCTTACTTCACGAGATTATATTTTAAATCTAAAGCAGCTTGGGATGTTAGTAAACCAAGTAGAAATACTCAAATCCAGAATATTTAACAACGACGTGGGAAACAGTGGCAACAATACGCACAAGTTAACTCACAATCTACAATTAATAAAATAACCAATTGATTTAAGAGTATCTGAAAGACCTCAAACCTCTGTCGAACTCCGTATAAAGTCAATGAAGACCGCATAGATTGTCATTCTACTCATGGCTTTGTTTTATGATTGGTGCATTTTGAAGATCTGGTCTGCACATGTTCTACATTTCCTAAAACCAGCTTGATTCCTCCGCAGTAATTGGTCAACTCTTATTGTAATTCTATTGAGAATGATTCTACTCAGGATCTTGCTGGTTATTGACAAGAACACTATTCCTCTCCAATTGTTGCTGTCTGTAAGATCGCCCCTTTTTGCAATTTAAAAATGGGTCCCATCTTCCAGTCTCTGGGAACTGTCTCGGAAGTCTACCAATTCCCGAGTACATACACGTTGGTGTGTACTGCATGGGTTTGCTGTACCTCCGTCTTCAGCAACTCGGCCTATGCAATGTATATCCCTTGTGCCTTTCCACACTACAGGATGGCATAGTTGATCTCTTCTACAGATGGTAGTTCAATGTTAATGTCTAGTTCTCCTTCTGCATTTGGAATGTGAGCTTCTGATACTGGATCATCGCAATTGAGTATTCTTTCAAAGTGGTTCTTCCAGCATGTCAGTTGCTTTTCCTCGCTGGCTATGGTTTGGTCTAGATGATTCCTCACTGGTGTGTCGTTTGATGTAAGTCCTCATAAGGCATGATGCCAGTCGCTTGGTGATCTTGTGCAATGTGCCCATGTCATTCTTTCCAGCTGCTGCTGCTTTAGACGCCCTGACCTCACCTGTATCAGCTTCTCCTCTTCTTTCTTCTCTCATCAATATTCTACAATGTTTCTGTCGGTATCCACTGCTCCTTTCTGCGCTGGATGTCTAGAATGTTACGGCTTCAATGCTTGTTTGTTTGAATATATCGATTTCCATCTCCTGTTTGTCGTTTAATAGGTTGAACTTGTTTCGTAGTTCTAACTGGAGCCTTTTAATATAGACCACTGTATATTTCGGCTTCTCGACATCTAGATGTGGGCTTCGCTGTTCTCCTTTCTTTGCTCATCTAAGGTTGAGTTTCAACCTGGCTACGATGAAGATGTGTCGCATCTAACATCAGCTTTCCTCATTGCCTGACATATTGTAAACTGCCTCTCCATATTCTGAAAATGGTGCCTCATTTTTATGTGACTGGGTAGCTGGCCCAGTGCACAACCCTCCTACTTTCTCACCCGGCATTGGGAGCGCCATCTGCGGAGCTACAGTTCTGATACATTCACCGTATTGCAAGGAGTGATCCTTAGCACCGACCTGTACACAGGATACACCAACCCGCTTCTATATAGGCTACAATATACTGACCTGGGATATACATTTGGAACTAAAAGATGCAATACAAGTTCCTATGCGGGTCATGTAACAATAAACTCGGGCAACAACACAGATACTCAGACTCTAGTTGACATTGCAGAGGACTGCTGGTTCTCCCTTGGACAAACAGGCGTATTACTACAAAATATAAAGACCAGTCATTTACAGAGACAAATAACAACTATTGACATGATCGATATTAACCATAAGAAATGAACAGCTACTGTAACTAGTTTACAGTGTTACATGCACTGGGTTAGCCTGGGAACAGGTGTCGATATAGTTTGCCTTGTCAGTCAAATAAATATATTTTAACACCGATATCATTAATTGGGCCGTATTGGGTTTCTGATAATATCAACTTTGTCATTTTGCCAGAAGTTAAAAAGTGAAAATCGACAGACTGGAACCCAGGCTAGCAATGGCTATTTATCTAGATATTCTAAGAACCATATGTACATAATTATAATTATAAATACATAGCATTTATATAGCGCAACAATTAAAAATTATTCTATTACGCTTCACAATTACAGATGCAATTTTAAACATTTACACATGACAATAATATATGGAATTATAAATAAAAATGTATACATATATAGATATAACTAGGATTCTAGTAATTGGATAAAAACATATTTTATCATGATATCTACAGCAATATGAACCATAAACCGTTAAACCCATAAACGTTGATATATTGTATTTCATACACTTAATTCACATGCAATCTGTAATATTGTTTTCACAATACATATTACAATTGTTCGTACATGATTCCTTAAATAATTCTTGTATTTCGTTTTTTTTTGCTGGTTATCAAAGATGCATTGGAGAACGTCTTGTGAAATATACGTACATATGTAATAGCTCTGAATAGTTCTTGATGATAAATATGTAATTATTTCATTTATGTTTATACTACAATATATGTCATTTATGTTTGTCATTTCAATGTCTATATGTTTTGCATTTGTATGTGCGTTTGTGTAGCTCTCCCGTCAGTGGAGGTAATAAAGATATATATATCAAGCTCAAATTGATAGCCTGTTCATTCCTATTAGATGTACATTTTGTATATACAATAAGGGAGTCAATTTATTTATAGAGACTTCAATTTCCTAACTAATAAGTAACCGTTTTCAACCTTACTAAATTTCGAAGAGTTTATACATTTATAATTTATAGTTTGTGTTCGCTACAATTAAGCACATCAAATACTTCATATCTTTACACAGATAGTTAATGCCATTCACACTAGATAGTTAGTATGCAACATCTATATTACTCGTCTCCGCAATATGATGAGAGGAGATTAGTGTCAAGCAGTATAAACATTAATTGTTTGTTCTGTCGCATATTTGGATACATAATAAACGTGTCGGCCAGGCGTCTGCCACAGGGATGTACGCTAATTTTAACATTTGTGTCCAACAGTTGCTGATGACATGATTCTATTCTCCATGTCCAAGTACGGACTAGATCAGATGTTACAAATATGTTATGAATATTCATTAAAATGGAGGTTTGAATACAATGCCAAGAAATGCTCTGTCGTTGTGTACAATGAAACAAAGCACGAGTTTGATCAATCAGATAGGAAATATATTATTAAACAGAATGTATATGGAATTGATTCCGAAAAAGGTACTATGTCAGCATGTAGCTCCTTGCCTACAGGTATTGGTAAAACTATATTCCAAAAACAGGAACCTTGTACTATCTGGCAATTAAGTCGTAAATTCCCAAGCGTAAATATGTACTGTTTCACAGCTATATATGTACTGTGTAGATTACTTTCTTTCTCACGTCCTGAGTTATGCACACAATGCGATAAATGTGTTGTGAACTTAGTTGATCATAAGCTGTTATTATGTACATGTCAGGATAAATTAAGAAAGTGCTTATGGCAGAACATAAGTTATGTGACTGGTATTAAGACATATATTGATTTTATCACACAACCACCCGAGACACAGATACATGATATGCTTGCAGGACTGGAGACACATGAACTTCCAGACACCGCAAGCGAAATACTTATGATAATATGTTTTAGGGCATTCTGGCAAATGCTCCAAACTTAAGGTTGTGATAAATCAGTAATCTAAACATGTTTGCTTCTTTTTACATACTATTGTGTTGCTTTTAGGTACCTGAACCGTTTTCTCTACTGAAGAATGGTGTTCCGGTTATAAACACTGTATCAGCTTTTGTGTGCGCTACCATCATCTCTTCCCCTTGCATTTCGTTTCGGCAAGTTATGATGATCGGTATACACTAATTAATAGCTGCATGGTTATGTCAGTTCTTATGACCATTATTGTACACTTGTACTACTTTGTATATATGTATGTTTATATGTGTCCATGTAAAACGTGTACTTGTATATTATGTATGATCACTTGTGCTCTGTATATGGAGGTAATAAAAGGATTATTATTATTTATTTACTATATTGTATGATTTTATGACAGCTGACGTAAATATTAATTTTATTGCAATCGGGTCTTCTCAGCATATAGATGCATGAAACCGCACACAACTGTCTATGTTAATTTAACCGAGACCGGAGAATAATAACTAGAATATTCACAATACACATACTGACATACATACGGGTCGGCACTAAGTTATCTGCATGCATAATTCCGATAACCTCTTCGCACATCTGTTCTGAAGTTGACAGTCACGGAGGCATGTGATGTATTGTAAACATGAAAAACTATGTTATACCACCATCATTTGTAACCCATGTATGTATTGAATAATTAATAGAAAATACTCGTTTTAGAATATATCATTCATCGTGTTGCCATGATGAAGATACCTGGTTGCTAAGTAAGCTATATTCGGATATTTCGGACTATGCAGGTGTGTGTTATTTACTGTTTATAATTTTGATATTATTTACCTTTTCCTACAGAGAACAAGTTTAGTTTATTTCTGTGTGTGATGATGAAGTTACTAAGTATACAGGACTAAGCATTTACAGTGAATTAATGTGTCTTCATAGAGATACAACTGCACACATTAGGCCTACAGGTAATTACAGGTAACTTCAGTTGGTGTATGATCATTTCGGCCCATATTTTTGTGGTCATTTCGGCCCATATTTGTGGTCATTTCGGCCCACATGCCTGGTCATTTCGGCCTATCTGCATGGTCATTTCGGCCCACCTAGTCACTTCTTTGGTCATTTCGGCCCATCAATAATATTAAGTCTGGTCATTTCGGCCCAGTAATACATGTATGTTTATTTTGCGAAATTTCATCAAACATGTCCAAAAAGTGTATGACCATAATTCCTTCAGTTTTGTAAAAGTTTTACTAATCTCGCGTATGTATGTTTACGTTTATTTATGGTCGCTACCGGTTCTCCATATGAACAACGACTCCAGTATATAGTCATTATAGATTTTGGACGATAGTGCACTGATACAGCAGGGGCGGGTCCATGATTTTGTGTTAGGGGAAGGCGTGAAGTTGTGGGATGGTACGTGAGGGGGTATCGCCCTTTTGTTGGTGGGGGTTCGGGGGCCTTCCCTGGATTTATTTTGAAGATTAGGTAAGAAATGGCGGCTTCTAGAGCATTCTGAAGCATGTAGTTTGTTATTATATTGAATGGGTCCATTGAGGGTGCATTTTTTGATAGAAAACACAACAAAAATTACTTACCAAAAAAAAGCTAACTGGCGATTTTAGGGGTGGGGCATACACCGGGCCTGTCCGCCCCTGGATCCACCTATGTACAGTCAGTATCAGACCGATCCATTCCAGAGGCTCCTCTGGTTCTTCTGATGTAAAGCACCAGACACCAGACCTCTGTATATAAGTCCCATCTGAAAGACGTTATTAGCGTCAAATGGTGATACTGCTGGATAATATTGTACGGTTGAATGGCCTGCATGCATATGTTGGATGTAGTGCCAAGGAAGCAGGACAGTACTTCAATGCATGCCCGAATAACAATGGTTCGTGACTACTTCAGTTCACAGGTATCCAGCGCATACCCTGCCCCTCGACACTGGGTTACTACACCCCAGGACCACGTTGCAATAGTATAGATTGTCAAAAACACTTTGCTACAATGTATTTTGGGTTGTAACGTGGCACTGGGGTGTAGTATCCCAGTGGGGGGGGTTTTAGGGTATGCGCCTGATGCCTGTGCTGCACTTTACCTGTATGTACAACAATTAGTGCAGGTTAATGCACGCAAAGCCAAGCCCTTACCCAAACCCAGAACACTTCCAGTGAGTAGTCCCCGGAAGTACAATGTCATGACGGCTGCCACCCTCACACTCAATACCTTTCTCTCCAAATCCATCCAGGGTCAGTATATTTTCAAAAGATTTGTTCCACAACACTCCTAAAAATAATAGGCAAAGTCAATGAGGACTGCTAAACTAGAAGCTATGCCCTAAATAGAAACTAGCCCCAAACCCTAACCCTTAGCCTGGGAACAGGCGTCGATATATTTTGCCTGGTCAGTCAAATATATATATTTTAACACCGAGACTATTAATTGGGCCGTATTGGGTTTCTGATAATATCAACTTTGTCATTTTGCCAGAAGTTAAAAAGTGAAAATCGACAGACTGGAACCCAGGCTAGCAATGGCTATTTATCTAGATATTCTAGGAACCATATGTACATAATTATAAATATAAATACATAGCATTTATATAGCGCAACAATTAAAAATTATTCTATTACGCTTCACAATTACAGATGCAATTTTAAACATTTACACATGACAATACTATAATGGAATTATAAATAAAAATGTATACATATATAGATATAACTAGGATTCTAGTAATTGGATAAGAACATATTTTATCATGATATCTACATCATTACAGTATATAAGGGAGTGATTGGATTAGCGATAAAAGTTTCTGATAATTTTGCCAAAAGTTAAAAAGTGAAAAATCGACAGACTGGCACCCAGGCTACCTAACCCTAAGCATTGCGAGTTCCTGTAAAGTGCATACTATCCAAACGTTCTACAGCCTCTTACATCTGCTGAGGTTAATAATCCCTCATGTCATGCGAGTTCCTGTAAAGTGCATACTATCCAAACGTTCTACAGCCTCTTACATCTGCTGAGGTTAATAATCCCTCATGTCATGCGAGTTCCTGTAAAGTGCATACTATCCAAACGTTCTACAGCCTCTTACATCTGCTGAGGTTAATAATCCCTCATGTCACACCCTGTGTATCTTGGAACACCCTGTACATCCAGTCTTGATTAAGCCACTGCCTTATTACTCGATTGCACATATGCATGCTAGTTGTCAATTTACAATCCCCAGGTACGAGCAGACAAGTGCATTGTTTAAGCCCTGATTGACTAAAGTGGTATTGCCTGTTTATTTAAACAACAATATTTGTTTGTTTGATAATATAATATACTAATATAATATACATGTTAACATTCAGGCCTTGCTGGAGTCGTTACAATTGTGCCATTAAGCAAATTCTACGTTGCATCGTCTCTCTCCCTCGTGGCGATGGAATGAGGTCTCGAGAGTGATTAATATAAGTTGTAAGAACTTGTTTCGCAATCAAGCTAAATAAATTTGTATAAAAAACAAAACATTCAATCAGTTGGCATTGAGCATATGTGGCAGTACATACAGCTCTATATTAATTATGAATTGGAGACTGACAGTACATACAGCTCTATATTAATTATGAATTGGAGACTGACAGTACATACAGCTCTATATTAATTATGAATTGGAGACTGACAGTACATACAGCTCTATATTAATTATGAATTGGAGACTGACAGTACATACAGCTCTATATTAATTATGAATTGGAGACTGACAGTACATACAGCTCTATATTAATTGTGAATTGGAGACTGATTAAATGGTGCAGCTGTAGCACTAATGTGGCAGCGCATACAGCTCTATAATTATTACTATTAGTTGTGAATTGGAGACTGATTAAATGGTGCAGCTGTAGCACTAATGTGGCAGTGCATACAGCTCTATATTACTATTAGTTGTGAATTGGAGACTGATTAAATGGTGCAGCTGTAGCACTAATGTGGCAGTGCATACAGCTCTATATTAGTTGTGAATTGGAGACTGATTAAATGGTGCAGCTGTAGCACTAATGTGGCAGCGCATACAGCTCTATATTAGTTGTGAATTGGAGACTGATTAAATGGTACAGCTGTAAAGCACTAATGTGGCAGCGCATACAGCTCTATATTAGTTGTGAATTGGAGATTGATTAAATGGTACAGCTGTAAAGCACTAATGTGGCAGCGCATACAGCTCTATATTACTATTAGTTGTGAATTGGAGACTGATTAAATGGTGCAGCTGTAGCACTAATGTGGCAGCGCATACAGCTCTATATTAATTGTGAATTGGAGACTGATTAAATGGTACAGCTGTAAAGCACTAATGTGGCAGCGCATACAGCTCTATATTACTATTAGTTGTGAATTGGAGACTGATTAAATGGTACAGCTGTAAAGCACTAATGTGGCAGTGCATACAGCTCTATATTAATTGTGAATTGGAGACTGATTAAATGGTACAGCTGTAAAGCACTAATGTGGCAGTGCATACAGCTCTATATTAGTTGTGAATTGGAGACTGATTAAATGGTGCAGCTGTAGCACTAATGTGGCAGTGCATACAGCTCTATATTACTATTAGTTGTGAATTGGAGACTGATTAAATGGTACAGCTGTAAAGCACTAATGTGGCAGCGCATACAGCTCTATATTAGTTGTGAATTGGAGACTGATTAAATGGTGCAGCTGTAGCACTAATGTGGCAGTGCATACAGCTCTATATTAGTTGTGAATTGGAGACTGATTAAATGGTACAGCTGTAAAGCACTAATGTGGCAGTGTATACAGCTCTATATTAATTGTGAATTGGAGACTGATTAAATGGTACAGCTGTAAAGCACTAATGTGGCAGTGCATACAGCTCTATATTAGTTGTGAATTGGAGACTGATTAAATGGTGCAGCTGTAGCACTAATGTGGCAGTGCATACAGCTCTATATTACTATTAGTTGTGAATTGGAGACTGATTAAATGGTACAGCTGTAAAGCACTAATGTGGCAGTGCATACAGCTCTATATTAGTTGTGAATTGGAGACTGATTAAATGGTGCAGCTGTAGCACTAATGTGGCAGTGCATACAGCTCTATATTAGTTGTGAATTGGAGACTGATTAAATGGTACAGCTGTAAAGCACTAATGTGGCAGTGCATACAGCTCTATATTAGTTGTGAATTGGAGACTGATTAAATGGTACAGCTGTAAAGCACTAATGTGGCAGTGCATACAGCTCTATATTAGTTGTGAATTGGAGACTGATTAAATGGTGCAGCTGTAGCACTAATGTGGCAGTGCATACAGCTCTATATTACTATTAGTTGTGAATTGGAGACTGATTAAATGGTACAGCTGTAAAGCACTAATGTGGCAGTGCATACAGCTCTATATTAGTTGTGAATTGGAGACTGATTAAATGGTGCAGCTGTAGCACTAATGTGGCAGTGCATACAGCTCTATATTACTATTAGTTGTGAATTGGAGACTGATTAAATGGTACAGCTGTAAAGCACTAATGTGGCAGCGCATACAGCTCTATATTAGTTGTGAATTGGAGACTGATTAAATGGTACAGCTGTAAAGCACTAATGTGGCAGTGCATACAGCTCTATATTAGTTGTGAATTGGAGACTGATTAAATGGTACAGCTGTAAAGCACTAATGTGGCAGCGCATACAGCTCTATATTAGTTGTGAATTGGAGACTGATTAAATGGTGCAGCTGTAGCCACAGAGATTCGGCACGTTTGGGGGTACTAGTATATATATTAAATATATATACTAGTACCCCCAAACGTGCCGAATCCCTGTGGCTGTAGCACTAATGTGGCAGCGCATACAGCTCTATATTACTATTAGTTGTGAATTGGAGACTGATTAAATGGTACAGCTGTAGCACTAATCTTGCATGTTTTAAAGCAGCATTACATCATAATAAAGGATGTTTTGGGTAAAATATAAATACTAATATGTGTGTGTTTACAAAAATCGAAATAGTCACTCAGAAACGATAAAATTCCAATAAATTTAAACTGTCGTATACGCGAATTTGTTTATCAACACACAAACTGTAAACACTCACAGCGCGCATGCGTGAAACAACAGAGGATGTAGAAAACAACGTATACCAGTATATTTTGAACATGAAATACTATCTATCTATCTTCCTCTAATGTCGAACCCCTCGCGGGGATGTAAAAATGTCCATAAAAGACTTAGCTAACAGAGGTATGAATACAACATATCAAGTAATTTAATTACAAAAGACAACGTGGGACAAATGCATTCCGAATGTAAACAAGTGCGGACAATGCGTTCCGGTTGTAAACAAAAATTCCTACTTTCGGTTTTGAGTTTGTTTTATCGCAAAAAACACTGTTTAGTTTAAACATTATTTATTTCAGTATTTGTACATATATTCAAGAAATGAACACTGGGCCGTAACACTGTTTACCAAATGAACATAAGCATACAAAGTATAATGTTAGAATGTGTAGCAGCATTGCTACCCATATGTAAAAATTGAATTGTTCAAATATCTTTTATTTCATATGATGTAATGCTGTTTTAATCATTTTGAAATCAGCACCACCACCTGAATGACAATCTTCCAAATTCAAGAATATGTTTTAACTATTAAAGTTTTAGCTTGATTTTAATTTATAACGATTGTGAAACAAGCTTTAGCAACTTATATTAATGATCACGCTCATTTGATTCGGATAAAAGCATATATGTGATCAGCCATATTGTAGGAAACGGAGTACCCGGAGAAAACCCACCTGTCCGATCTGGCGACCACCATATCATTTCTGGGGCAGAGGTTTTAAACCATTTCACAACTTCCAAGCTTAAGCAATATGATTGGTTGTGTCTGAGATTTGCTCTTGATTGGACCAATCAGAGAGCTTGAGTTTGAGGTGGGAGAAAAGTTTTTGAGTCAGGAAACAGACAGCTTAATAGGTTGTCTGCTTTATTGATGTGACCGCTAACGTATATTGACTGTATGTAATCATACAAACTAATGACAGAATGTATGTTCCTATGGCTGTCTGATTAACGCAGTGGTTAGCTCACTCACTTCTCATCAATGTAACCATGGTTCGATCCTCGGACATGGAAGTATGTGAGATGGTACAGTGGTCGCCAGATCGGACAGGTTGCCTTTCTCCGGGTACTCTGGTTTCCTCCCATACGAATGACCACATTTACGATTTCATCCGAGCCAACGAGAGTGATTAATATAAGTTGTTAGAACTTGCTGCGCAATCGTTGTAAAATAAATAAAGTTTATACTTATGTTCCTATAAGAAATTATTCTTTTGTTATCAATAGTAATGTAGGCTAACACATGTAAACATTGCTAGACAATAATTAGACTGACATTGTATTGTAGAAGAGCTATTTAAATATTTCCCAACATACTTTTAGCTTTCAATGAATTATTAGACCATGTTAAATTACCCTATACACTTAACAGTATGTTCTGTGGCCTTGAAATTATCCATAATGAAATACAAAGTAATCAATAACCATTCAGGTTAAGCTTCAAGATCAATATGAATTAAATAAAGGTATATGTAGGTGTTCTTTGTATACAAGAAATAAGGGCCATTAACTAAGTGTTTAGATTTGGATCAATAAAAATAAAAGCTTTCATAAAATTGGAATATAAATTTTGATAATTGCATTTAATATATACTGAAACAGCTGTATTAATTTTTGACACCTGTGTGGGACAGAATGTTACAATATATTTGTATATAATCAAAATGTCTGTTATTAAGTTGGTCAGGAGCAATTGTGAGTATAATTACGTCAGGAATCATTCTAGAGGGTGATGTGGGCGAAATAGTCGCCCTAGGGACCCTGACTTCGCCCTCTGGGGGCCCTACTTCGCCCTAAAAAAACATTTTTTTTGGTTTTCACGATTTTCAAACAAAATTTTGTCTAGTGAGATACACTGACCCATTATAAAGCACTCCTTCTATTCAAATGTTGTATTTAATGGTTGTACTGTGCATTTTAGCCCTATTTTGCAGAAGTATATTAAAGAACACCATTTAAGGAAGCGATCACGCGCTTTCTCATTCTCCCAAAAATTCTGACCTAGAATGAACCCTGATTACGTAAATGATTATTTATTGAAAATTGATCTTTCAAGGAATTTATTTTATAAAGCATCCGATATGGAGCATATTGCATAACTCGACAGTTTTGTGTGACAAGTGATGAGATCTCTTTGTGTGACAAGTGATGAGATCTCTTTGTGTGACAAGTGATGAGATCTTTTCCGGAGAAATAATGCGAGCCTCCGTGATCGAGTCGTCTAGCACGCCGTTGTTAGAACTCGCCTTTCACCGCTATCATCAGTGCCGCATGTTCACTCCGTATCGGAGACAATTGATAAAAATGATGATATGTGAGAAAGTTATCAGTTATTTGCGGAGATTGGAGAATTGAGTACTTGATTCTACCCAGGAATGTGGGTGGTCCTCTCCACCACAACAGACTGACTTTGTACGTCACTGCTCCAGAGTGGACCATGTACAGATTACAAACGCAGAAACATCCAGGGAATGTTATCCTGTGCATTTTAATGTGTATATATAATAATATTAGATAGAAATGTAGCAATATTGGTGTATAATTATTGCATTCTAGTGATAATTATTTTTGCGCCGTGTGATATTTATGGTGTTGACATAGTGTTTTAGTACTTTTGTATGTGTGGCAGTGGGGAGATTGCTTCATTCATGGGTGAGTGGGTAATATTGTTGACTGACAGTCTTGTCTCTCACAGCTATCGTTTCGGGTCCTACTGTGGTGGAATCATTTCAAGTGGGAAATAATAATGGATTGGAGCCTTCATGGTGCAATGTATACAGTGCCTGCCTCATAACCTAGGGGTTGTGAGTTCAAACCATGCTAGAACCACAGTGGTGATGTCCTTAGGCAAGACTCTTAAATCCACACACACTACAGTGGTGATGTCCTTAGGCAAGACTCTTAAATCCACACACACTACAGTGGTGATGTCCTTAGGCAACACTCTTAAATCCACACACACTACAGTGGTGATGTCCTTAGGCAACACTCTTAAATCCACACACATTACCTTTTCTCCCTCATGGCGAATGATTCTGTCAGGAACTAATGTTGTAAGAACTTGTTTCGCAATCAAGATCAAAATTAATTTGTATAGCCTAAATCCACAATGCCACTTCTCTCTCCCTCATCATGATGGATTCCCATAATCCACAATACCATTTCTTTCTCCCTCATCACGATGGATTCCCATAATCCACAATGCCACTTCTCTCTCCCTCATCACGATGGATTCCCATAATCCACAATGCCACTTCTCTCTCCCTCATCACGATGGATTCCCATAATCCACAATGCCACTTCTCTCTCCCTCATCGCGATGGATTCCCATAATCCAAAATGCCACTTCTCTCTCCCTCATCGTGATGGATTCCCATAATCCAAAATGCCACTTCTCTCTCCCTCATCGCGATGGATTCCCATAATCCACAATGCCACTTCTCTCTCCCTCATCATGATGGATTCCCATAATCCACAATGCCACTTCTCTCTCCCTCATCATGATTGATTCCCATAATCCACAATGCCACTTCTCTCTCCCTCATCGCGATGGATTCCCATAATCCACAATGCCACTTCTCTCTCCCTCATCGCGATGGATTCCCATAATCCACAATACCACTTCTCTCTCCCTCATCGCGATGGATTCCCATAATCCACAATGCCACTTCTCTCTCCCTCATCGCGATGGATTCCCATAATCCACAATACCACTCTCTCTCCCTCATCACGATGGATTCCCATAATCCACAATGCCACTTCTCTCTCCCTCATTGCGATGGATTCCCATAATCCACAATGCCACTTCTCTCTCCCTCATCCCGATGGATTCCCATAATCCACAATGCCACTAATCCACAATGCCACTTCTCTCTCCCTCATCACGATGGATTCCCATAATCCACAATGCCACTAATCCACAATGCCACTTCTCTCTCCCTCATCACGATGGATTCCCATAATCCACAATGCCACTAATCCACAATGCCACTTCTCTCTCCCTCATCACGATGGATTCCCATAATCCACAATGCCACTAATCCACAATGCCACTTCTCTCTCCTTCATCACAATGGATTCCCATAATCCACAATGCCACTAATCCACAATGCCACTTCTCTCTCCCTCATCACGATGGATTCCCATAATCCACAATGCCACTTCTCTCTCCCTCATCACGATGGATTCCCATAATCCACAATGCCACTAATCCACAATGCCACTTCTCTCTCCCTCATCCCGATGGATTCCCATAATCCACAATGCCACTTCTCTCTCCCTCATCACGATGGATTCCCATAATCCACAATGCCACTAATCCACAATGCCACTTCTCTCTCCCTCATCGCGATGGATTCCCATAATCCACAATGCCACTTCTCTCTCCCTCATCGCGATGGATTCCCATAATCCACAATGCCACTTCTCTCTCCCTCATCGCGATGGATTCCCATTGTGAACGAGGTCTGGAGAGCGATTAGAGCTAATGTTGTAAGAACTTGTTTCGCAAACAAGTGAAATAATAATTTGCATAAACTATTGTATTACTGTTGTAGGTTTAGCCACACTGAAGCTGCATAAACAATAGTTATTCGTTCTATGCTACACAGGACAAGAGAGAATATGACATTATATACCTGACACAGTTCCTGTGACATCACGGAGCTGAAGCTGTAATGGCAGATGTAACACTTAGCACGGACAGGGAAGAGGCCCTATTAAGGGGGTACATCCCATTAGATAAAGAAATACTGGTAAGTAAATATAATTATCGAAATACAGCACATACCGAGAGGTGGCTTTAAATAAGAAGTAATTCACAGGGATCATTCTAGAGGGCGATGTAGGCGAAATAGTTGCCCTAGGGACCCTGACTTCGCCCTCTGGGGGCCCCACTTCTCCCTAAAAAATAATTTAAAAAAAAAATATATTTTTGGTTTTTACTATTTTCAAACAAAATTTTGTCTAGTCAGATACACTGGCCCATTATAAAGCACTCCTATTCAAATGTTGTATTTAATGGTTGTACTGTGCATTTTAACCCTATTTTGCAGAAGTATATTAAAGAACACCATTTAACCCTTTCAACCCCACAGACCTCTAAATAGGCTTATGAAAAGTGTAGATCCAGATGAGCCGGCTCATGACGAGCCGTCTCATCAGGATCTGCACTTTTTTGCCAGTAATAATTATTACCATTTTTAGATAAAATTACCCATTTTGATAAATGAACTGGTCCAAAGGTAATTTTCTTATTAATTTATTGGTCTGAAAATATCACGCACCAGTCCATGTCAGTTACTTGGGGTTGAATGGGTTAAGGAAGTGATCACGTGCTTTCTCACTTCTCCCAAAAATTCTGACCTAGCTAGAATGAACCCTGAATTCAAGAAAATTATTGTCTCTTTATTTTGTGAAATACAATGTTTAGGCTTGAAAAATGTGATATTTTACTATCAAGGCATTATTCAAAAAAAAATTTATGTAGAGGTCTTATATATAGGGCTAGTTGTTATCATGTTGTACCACAGGGGCGTTTAGAAAACTTTGATATTTACATATTTTGTTTCAAATTAAAATTGATTCATATAAAAGATCACATGTTTACTGTTTGCCAACAATTTTCCCAAAGACTAATATTGGGGCTCATTCTAGAGGGCGACTGGGGCGAAATAGTCACCATAGGGATACTGACCTCACACCCTGGGGACCCCATTTTTCCCTAAAAAACATTTTTTTATTCTACAATATTCATACAGTTATTGTCCAGTAAGATACACTGGTCCAATATAGATAGTCCAATCCTATTCAAAATTGTCAAATTGTAACTTTTTGACCTGTCTCACTTCTCCCAAATGTTGTGATCTAGAATGAGCCCTGCTAATATTCATTTTGATGCCACATTACAGTTTATAAAAATAGAAATTATGTAGGTATATGTTTTGTGATAATTATTGGGCCATCCAGAGATACTCCAGATGCCCCAAGTTTTGATATTTGAACATCCATTGTCAAACTAGTCAGGAATACATTACACCCATGTACGAGTTTAACACTTTCCCTCATAGAAGCACCTCTTGACGCCATTACCAATACCACATATATTGACAATGTAGTAGCCAAACCAATGTTCATAATAAAGGCCAGAATCTCATGTAGTCCCAGTAATATCTATGAAGGTTGGATAGATATGGCGACTACTTATCCGCTGCTTGATAGCTAAATGGCTGTCGTTTGTATGGAGATATAATAGTATATTAACCTAAATCTCTATGAAGTCCCAGTAATATCTATGGAGGTGGGATAGATATGGCGACTACTTATCCACTGCATGATAGCTAAATGGCTGTCGTTTGTATGGAGATATAATAGTTAGGGGTGTAACGATGCATCGAAATATCGATGCATCGCAATAGACAGCGTCACGATAGTCAACCATCGATGGTAAATATGACCATCGATAGTATTGACTATTGCGGCAGTACTATCGCAATAGTTTCGATAGTTGCCAGGGATGGCGAAATCGGTCATTTGTTACGCCGGGCAAGTAGATTTTCGAATGTAACTTGTCCGTGGACAAGTAAAAATACCGGCGAGTGCATTTACTTTATGTTCCCATGGCATTTAAATCGTATTTTAATGAGAAAGCATCGGCAAATGTTCTTGTTTATTTTCCTGCGGAACTTCCGCAATAAACACAAGCCAGCCGACAACGGTGGCGGACAACATTTCCAGCCGACAATAACCTGAATAAGAACCGGAAATGTCAAGAGTTATCGCCCGTCACATAAAAACTGTGTAAAATGCGGTGGGTATGCAATGTATTTTCCGCTCAAAACAAGCCAGCTGTCAATAAGAATAACTACTGTCGAAAATGGCTTCTTTGGTACTGAATAGTGAGCAAAGTAGGCGATGTGACCCCCATAATCCCGGGTATGGGTAATTTAAAGTGCTATAGCGCATGCGTCAGTTACAAGTATACTACGCGGTCGCTAAATCGATATACGGGAACGGGTACGTGACGCAGCCTTATTATTGAAGACGACAGGTAAACAATCATGTAACTTAGCGGGACTGTGTATCGATTTTTAAATAAGGTTGGTTTATATTATTTAAACATATAAAGTTCGGATATACGGGCAAGTGGGTTTTCAACTTTTCACTACGGACAAGTAAATTAGTGCAGTGTGTTCGATGTCATGATAATAAAGAAAAAATTCCATGCTAATAAATAAATACACAGAACTTGTGTATTCCATACGAAACAGAATATTTTTTTAATTAATATGTATTTACACAATACTATTGCAATAGTCCTACAACTATCGCAATACTATCGCAATAGTATTTTAACTATCGCAATACTATCGCAATAGTAAAATTGACCCCAATAGTCACCCCTAATAATAGTATATTAACCTAAATCTCTATGAAGTCCCAGTAATATCTATGGAGGTGGGATAGATATGGCGACTACTTATCCACTGCATGATAGCTAAATGGCTGTCGTTTGTATGGAGATATAATAGTATATTAACCTAAATCTCTATGAAGTCCCAGTAATATCTATGGAGGTGGGATAGATATGGCGACTACTTATCCACTGCATGATAACTAAATGGCTGTCATTTGTATATAGATATAATAGTATATTAACCTAAATCTCTATGAAGTCCCAGTAATATCTATGGTAGGTGGGATAGATAGGGCGACTACTTATCTACTGCATGATAGCTAAATGGCTGTCGTTTGTATGGAGATATAATGGTATATTAACCTAAATCTCTATGAAGGAATGGGTTAATACCACATACAGTATAACAAGGACAGTAAAATGAGTGTCCGATTGTCCGTAATATGTCTTAGTCGAGTTTTTGGTTCTTCAAATTATGAACATATCATAATGATGATTAGTAGCTTTATATCATTGATATAGAAGTGATAAATATTGTGTGTTTTTTCATTTATTTATCGTCGCTACCGGTTGCCCATATGAGTGACGCCTCCTGAAGAGATTAGTCATTTTAGATTTTGGAGGATAGTGTATGATACAGACAGAGACCCATTCCAGAATCTCCTCTGGTTCTTTTACGTGCAATGTGTAAAGCACCGACACAAGACCTCGGTTTAACGTCCCATCTGAAAGACTCGTTAATTTTATTAGGGTCAGACAGGGGGATCGAACCTGCGATCCCTGGATTACCAGTCCAGCGTGTTACCACTGGACTACAAACCCGTCTGTGATAAATATTTCATGAGCACTTGGTTTTTGATGCCTCTGTGATTTCAGCAGGTGTAAAAGTTTTTAGTCTGTGCCTCAAGTTTTTATGTTGGTGTAAAAATGAGATGGGAAATCACAATGTTTAGTCCTGTGCTGGTTGACATGAAATATGATGTGCCGGAAAGCCCCACAGTATATTGCTCACGATTATCAGTAACCTGAGGGCACAATATGATATTTTAGGAAATACTGAACAGTGGCAAGAAGATTAACGAGATCACGTTTGCAGGGAATGGTTACTTCACAGATGCCGTTCTACATCTACTGGCTGACAAATCTACCTCAAAGGTAATACTGTTCTACATCTACTTGCTGACAAATCTACCTCAAAGGTAATACTGTTCTACATCTACTTGCTGACAAATCTACCTCAAAGGTAATACTGTTCTACATCTACTTGCTGACAAATCTACCTCAAAGGTAATACTGTCCTACATCTACTTGACAAATCTACCTCAAAGGTAATACTGTCCTACATCTACTGGCTGACAAATCTACCTCAAAGGTAATACTGTCCTACATCTACTGGCTGACAAATCTACCTCAAAGGTAACACTGTCCTACATCTTCTGGCTGACAAATCTACCTCAAAGGTAATACTGTCCTACATCTACTCCTTGACAAATCTACCTCAAAGGTAATACTGTCCTACATCTACTGGCTGACAAATCTACCTCAAAGGTAATACTGTCCTACATCTACTGGCTGACAAATCTACCTCAAAGGTAACACTGTCCTGTCCTACATCTTCTGGCTGACAAATCTACCTCAAAGGTAATACTGTCCTACATCTACTCCTTGACAAATCTACCTCAAAGGTAATACTGTCCTACATCTACTGGCTGACAAATCTACCTCAAAGGTAATACTGTCCTACATCTACTGGCTGACAAATCTACCTCAAAGGTAATACTGTCCTACATCTACTGGCTGACAAATCTACCTCAAAGGTAATACTGTCCTACATCTACTGGCTGACAAATCTACCTCAACGGTAATACTGTTCTACATCTTCTGGCTGACAAATCTACCTCAAAGGTAATACTGTCCTACATCTACTCCTTGACAAATCTACCTCAAAGGTAATACTGTCCTACATCTACTGGCTGACAAATCTACCTCAAAGGTAATACTGTCCTACATCTACTGGCTGACAAATCTACCTCAAAGGTAACACTGTCATACATCTACTCCTTGACAAATCTACCTCAAAAGTAACACTGTCCTACATCTACTGGCTGACAAATCTACCTCAAAAGTAAAATTGTCATACATCTACTGGCTGACAAATTTACCTAAAATATAACACTGCCTACTGGCTACATCTACTGGCTGACAAATCTACCTCAAAAGTAAAATTGTCATACATCTACTGGCTGACAAATTTACCTAAAATATAACGCTGTCCTACTGGCTACATCTACTGACTGACAAATCTATCTCAAAGGTAACATTATTGTACATGTACTGGTTGACAAATCTACCTCAAATGGTTGCTATGTCCTAAATCTATTGGCTGAAAAACCTACATTAACCCTTTCAACCCCACTGGCCTCTAAATAGGCTTATGAAAAGTGTAGATCCAGATGAGCCGGCTCGTAACGAGCCGTCTCATCAGGATCTGCACTTTTTTGCCAGTAATAATTATTACTATTTTTAGATAAAATTACCCATTTTGATAAATGAACTGATCCAAATGTAATTATGTTATTAATTTATTGGTCTAACAATATCATGGACCAGTCCATGTCAGTTACTTGGGGTTGAAAGGGTTAACCTATAAAACCTAACATTGTCCTAAATCTACTTGTTGACAACATTTGTCTGTACTTGTACATCATAAATCACACTGTTTGCATGATGACCACTACAAATATAAACTGTCTGATTAGCGCAGTGGTTAGCGCGTTCGTTTCTTACCAATGCAACCCGGGTTCGATCCTCAGACTGGGAAGTATGTGAGATGGTACGGTGGTCGCCAGATCGGACAGGTGGGTTTTCTCCGGAACTCCAGTTTCCTCCCACACAAATGGCCACATTTACGCTTTCATCCGTGCCAACGAGAGTGATTAATATAAGTTGTTAAAACTTGCTTCGCAATCGTTGTAAAATAAATAAAAATATAAACTAAAGCAAAGAATAGTCACAAAAAAGTCAACATTAATCCTCAGATGGGGAAAGACTTGAATGTAAAACTGAGGATTTGTTGTTTACGGTTGCTTGTTGTTTTTATATCCCTGTAGAGAAGGAAGACATTTAAAATGCTGATGTTGCTTGATTTTAGGATGTTTTTGCGGGTGTGAAGAAAGTGGATCTACTGGGATGTAGTCTGATTACTGACTATGGCATACGAGCCCTAGTTCCATGTTTGCAGGCAGCTAGCAGTTTATTAGAGGTATGTATATATCAATGATATCACACAAAACTATAGCGCTTGAACACTGATCTCTGCAACAAGATTATTGTGTAAGCCAGATCCTGGGTCAGGGTGCTGCTACAAATGGGCCCATATTATATTGTGCAAGCTGGATCCTGGGTCAGGGTGCTGCTACAAATGGGCCCATATTATATTGTGCAAGCCGGATGCTGGGTCAGGGTGCTGCTACAAATGGGCCCATATTATATTGTGTGAAGCCGGATGCTGGGTCAGTGTGGTGCTACAAATGGGCCCATATTATATTGTGTGAAGCCGGATGCTGGGTCAGTGTGGTGCTACAAATGGGCCCATATTATATTGTGTGAAGCGTGGGTGTGTTGGGTTTTGTGTGGGGTGTGGTTGGTGTGTGGGTTTGTGGGGTGGGTAGGGTGCTGCTACAAATGGGATATATATTGGAAGCCGGTTGGGTCAGGGTGCGCTACAATGGGCCATATTATATTGTGAAGCCGATGTGGGTCAGGGTGCTGCTCAAATGGCCATATTTGTGGGGTGGGGTTGGGTGGGTGCTGCTACAAATGGGCCATTATTTGTGTGAAGGGTGTGGGTCAGGGTGCTGCTACAAATGGGCCCATATTATATTGTGTGAAGCCGGATGTGGTTCAGGTGCTGCTACAAATGGGCCCATATTATTTGTGCAAGCGGATGTGGGTCAGGGTGCTGCTACAAATGGGCCCATTTATATTGTGTGAGCGGATGCTGGGTCAGGGTGCTGCTACAAATGGGCCCATATTATATTGTGTGAAGCCGGATGCTGGTTCAGGATGCTGCTACAAATGGGCCCATATTATATTGTGCAAGCCGGATCATGGGTCAGGGTGCTGCTACAAATGGGCCCATATTATATTGTGTGAAGCCGGATGCTGGGTCAGTGTGGTGCTACAAATGGGCCCATATTATATTGTGTGAAGCTGAATCTGAGGCAGGAGTATGAAATAAACTCTGCATGACACTGATCTAGCAAATGATTCTGCAATTGTTATGTCCGATTAGCGCAGTTGTTAGCGCGCTCGCTTCTCACCAATGCAACCCCGGGTTCAGGTTCAGACAGGTGGGTTTTCTCCGGGTACTCTGGTTTCCTCCCACACGAATGACCACATTCACGCTTTCATCCACGCCAATGAGAGTGATTAATATAAGTTGTTAGAACTTGCTTCGCAATCGTCGTAAAATAAATAAAGTTTAAAAATAAAAATAAAAACTTGTTATGTTGGTGGAAATGATTCTGTATATGTCACAGGTTGCGTTTTATATATTCATGTTTATATGACGGATGCGGAATTCCATAGTTAACACAGTTTCAATAGCGCATGCGTTGCATATACGGATGACTTCATGTCTTGTCGTTGTCTGTTCACTCGAGTGCGAATCGGTGACGATCAGTAATGTCCGTCTAATGTCCAGAAATTGCCGACATTCGCCAAATCAACATCCGGTGAGCAGTTGTCACTGTATTGTATTGTACATGTCCAATCGTTTTGTCTGTTGTATGTATATGAATGAGAGTTGTATGAAAGGTTTGAATGCATTGGCTCCTTGCAAATCTAATCCCTTCTCTGGTTCTTCTGAACTGTTTATCAGCTCAGATCTATGGATGAACTCTTACGAGCCAGTCAACATAATAAAGATCATTTAAAGACTTTCCAATTTATATTGGAAATCTTGTTATCTTGTTTAGCCCTTTCCTTCATAGAGATTTAGGTTAATATACTATTATATCTCCATACAAATGGCAGCCATTTAGCTAACATGCAGTGGATTAGTAGTCGCCATATCTATCCCACCTCCATAGATATTACTGGGACTACATGAGATTCTGACCTTTATTATGAACATTGGTTTGGCTACTACATTGTCAATGTATGTTGTATTGGTAATGGCGTCAAGAGGTGCTTCTATGATGGAAAGGGTTTATGAACATTGGTTTGGCTACTACATTGTCAATGTATGTCGTATTGGTAATGGCATCAAGAGGTGCTTCTATGATGGAAAGGGTTAAATAACAATATTGGCCCTATCCCTATATATAAAGAATAAAGAAAAGAACCTATGCCAGGCTTTGTTGTGAAAGTGAGCCCTGTGACATATATATTGGGGCATAGTAGTGTCTTATATGGGCATATATAGATCTATCCATGTAGTTATACATGTGTTATCCAGGGATCACAGGTTGAATCCCTATCTGACCCTAATAAAATTAACGGTCTTTCAGATGGGATGTTAAACTAAGGTATCATGTCGGTGCTTTACATCGTGCACGTAAAAGAACCAGAGGAGACTCTGGAATGGGTCTCTGTCTGTATCATTGCACTATCCTCCAAAATCTAAAATGATGAATCTCTTCAGGAGGCATCACTCATATGGGCAACCGGTAGTGACGATAAATAAATGTAAAGTGCACACACATTATACATGTACGTAGGTATAAAACCCACATATAACAAGCATCTGGAGCAATGTTATGTCTGTCCTAGTATATATATATATGATAGCTGCATGTATTGTGGAAGTCGTGATAGCGCAGTGGTAATGCAGTTGTAGCACGTTCGCTTCAGGTGCGAAAGGCCCAGAGTTTGAGCCCCACTGGAGCCATTACGATTGTGTCCATAGGCAAGGCATTTAAATTCCACGTTGCCTCTTCTCTCTCCCTCGTGGCAATGGATTCCATCAGAAATGAGGTCTCGAGAGTGATTAATATAAGTTGTAAGAACTTGTTTCGCAATCGAGCTAAAATAAATTTGTATAAACCTTATTTCACAGATAAACTAGTGTCTGCCAGTCACTGTTCCATTGTATTTTATTTCACAGATAAACTGGAGTGTCTGCCAGTCACTGTTCCATTGTACTTTATTTCACAGATAAGCTAGTGTCTGCCAGTCACTGTTCCATTGTACTTTATTTCACAGATAAGCTAGAGTGTCTGCCAGTCACTGTTCCATTGTACTTTATTTCACAGATAAGCTAGAGTGTCTGCCAGTCACTGTTCCATTGTACTTTATTTCACAGATAAACTGGAGTGTCTGCCAGTCACTGTTCCATTGTACTTTATTTCACAGATAAGCTAGAGTGTCTGCCATTCACTGTTTCATTGTACTTTTTATTTCTCTGGGAAAACTTTAGTGGTTGAGAGATTTCCTATTCCATTGTTTGTTTTTTTATTTCTCAGATAAACTTGAGTGGTTGCGAGCTACTAACAGACACTACGTATTCCATGATGATGGATCTGATCAAAAATGACCGCAAGATCAAGTGCAGTATGAAAGGAACATCTGTGTCACTGCAGACTGGATCAACTTATGCCGTGGAAACATCCGGATGTCCGGTACTCTCACCTTCTGGTAAGGCTAATATAGGTCATCTTGTTGGCAGCCAGTTAAGTAGGACATTATGTGGTTTTCCTTTTGCTGAATTCGGTATTTAATTGAGATTATGACATCCTCTCTGAATCTAATAGTCTGAATTTGATAAAACTTTGTCTGAAGCATCCTGATCTAAACTTCTACCAAATTTGCCTTGAAAAAATGTGTAATTAGGTCAAATTACAGAAAACCTTTATATAAATAACTCGCAGATGAGTTTCCTAATGTGGCCCTCTTGTTTGTGAAAATGGGTCTTTCATACTTTGGACATGTCATTAACTGCTTAAAGTCCACACAAAATCTGATGAGGATTTTAACCATCATTGTAGGTTGTCCACTAATAAAAGTTTGGCAAGAATATTAACCACATCTGATTGTGGAAGTTGTGCAAGGCCTGGAGTTCGCGTCCAGCTGTAGCCGTTACGATTGTGCTCTTGAGCAAGTCGCTTAATTTCCACATTGCCTTTTGTCTCTCCCTCATAGCGATGGATTCCATCAGGATTGAGATCTCGAGAGCGATTATTTAACTTGTTAAATAAATGTGTACCATCAATACTCGACTGTAAGACGACCCGACCCCCCTTTGGTCCTGAAATCTGTGTGTTTTGGCATGCACTTGCATGCACGATGGGTTGATAAAATGGACGCCAGATCATGTATAAATTGCATGCTTAGCCAGTGGATTTGAATACATTTTTAGTGTCCTAGACCTTTCTTTTCTAAAATTTAATTTAAAGATTCTTTAAATATTTATTTTAGCACTCACTTTTTTTTATATATATACTTTATTTATTTTACAACAATTGCGAAGCAAGTTCTAACAACTTAGTAAATGTGGTCATTCTTGTGGGAGGAAACCGGAGTACCCGGAGAAAACCCACCTGTCCGATCTGGCGATCATAGTACCATCTCACATACTTCCCGGTCCGAGGATCGAACCCGGGTCGCATTGGTAAGAAGCGAGCGCGCTAACCACTGCACTAATCGGACTCACTTAAAGACGGGAAGCCACTTTGAGGCCATAATCTGGTGTTAAAACGTGTTATAGGCGAGTATGGACGGTATATAACTAATATATGATACACTCTATACAGGTATAATGATATACAAAGCATGGAAATAGCAAGACAGGTGTACATAATATATGATACACTCTATACAGGTATAATGATATACAAAGCATGGAAATAGCAAGACAGGTGTACATAATATATGATACGCTCTATACAGGTATAATGATATACAAAGCATGGAAATAGCAAGACAGGTGTACATAATATATGATGCGCTCTATACAGGTATAATGATATACAAAGCATGGAAATAGCAAGACAGGTGTACATAATATATGATACGCTCTATACAGGTATAATGATATACAAAGCATGGAAATAGCAAGACAGGTGTACATAATATATGATGCGCTCTATACAGGTATAATGATATACAAAGCATGGAAATAGCAAGACAGGTGTACATAATATATGATGCGCTCTATACAGGTATAATGATATACAAAGCATGGAAATAGCATGACAGGTGTACATAATATATGATACACTCTATACAGGTATAATGATATACAAAGCATGGAAATAGCAAGACAGGTGTACATAATATATGATACACTCTATACAGGTATAATGATATACAAAGCATGGAAATAGCAAGACAGGTGTACATAATATATGATACGCTCTATACAGGTATAATGATATACAAAGCATGGAAATAGCAAGACAGGTGTACATAATATATGATGCGCTCTATACAGGTATAATGATATACAAAGCATGGAAATAGCAAGACAGGTGTACATAATATATGATACGCTCTATACAGGTATAATGATATACAAAGCATGGAAATAGCATGACAGGTGTACATAATATATGATGCGCTCTATACAGGTATAATGATATACAAAGCATGGAAATAGCAAGACAGGTGTACATAATATATGATGCGCTCTATACAGGTATAATGATATACAAAGCATGGAAATAGCATGACAGGTGTACATAATATATGATGCGCTCTATACAGGTATAATGATATACAAAGCATGGAAATAGCATGACAGGTGTACATAATATATGATACGCTCTATACAGGTATAATGATATACAAAGCATGGAAATAGCAAGACAGGTGTACATAATATATACACATACATACACTATATACAATGGAACAGACAGATCTGTAGTCCAGTGGTAACACGCTGGACTGGTAATACAGGGATTGCAGGTTTGATCCCCTGTCTGACCCTAATAAAATTAACAGTCTTTCAGATGGGACTTTAAACCGAGATCTTGTGTCGGTGCTTTACACCGTGCACGTAAAAGAACCAGAGGAGACTCTAGAATGAGTCTCTATCTGTATCATTGCACTATCCTCCAAAAATCTTCAGGAAGTTTACATCCGTTATGTCGAATTCATTCGGACCGAACAAATTACTTCGACATAACTGAAATTTGATATAAACAGATTCAGTTATATGTACAATGATAGTGTCTGAAACAGGACTTTGATCTGACGTCGAGATAACCAGAGAATTTGACATAACCGACTTTGACATAACAGATCTAGACTGTATTACATAGCACCAACATTTTCTCACTCCATTGATTGGCTGCTTAATACAGGTTTAGCTGCATATATTTGTGATGACTCTTTGTACTATATGTTTAGGGGAGAAGAAGGCTTGCTTGCAGGGTCAGGTCCTCATTGTACCCCACCACGGTTTGAAGACTAGCATCGGAAAATACCTCTGCTCAGGCAATGTGGTCGAGACGAAAGGTGCATTTCATAGACCTGACCTTGAAGTTGGTGACTGGACAATTGCTGTTACAGAGATATTTCCATCCAGTGTAAGTCATACTTTATCTCCCACTCCTGTTAATTCTGTGTGCTGATCAGGATCTATGTTGTTTGCTACATAGCCAAGTGTCTTAGCAAGATCATCTGAATAGCAAGCAGCATAGAGCCTGATCAGACGGCATATTTCATGGCTGCTGAACCTGCTCTATGTTCTTTGCAAATACTGTTTGAATGGTATCCAGAATGAAATGGGTTAATTCTGATATAGAACGGGCGTATAACCACAGGAGCTTGTAATTGTATTCATAAACCATCAACGTATATCATCTCTCGTCTAGGAGCCCTCAAACCATATAAAAACATGAGAGAATGAAGATATTAGTTTAAACAATATTTTATTTCTTTAAATATACATAGACTCGTATGCATAATATGTACATACATGTAGGATTGAAGATATTGAAGATCAGCGAGTGCTTTTTATTCATCGTCACCCCCTGGTTAATAGGGCAGTACATATTGTAGAGAGATTTTATATTTATGGCATGTATACATTTATTACAGTGTCTTTTGTTCCAAAGGTAATATATGTCAAACTCCATGGCATGTCAAGAACTCTATATTTTCTACATCAACTTCATTTAATTTACATGTACCATTACCCAAGCATTTCTTTTACTTGTACATCTATTTTGAAATTGTTTATACTTTTTTTCCATAACTGGCTTTATAATGACATCAAAATGATAACTATAAAAATACTGACATCTCATTTTTTGTATCGATATTGAACAATCACATCAATTATAAAACCCATATCTGTGCCTAATTATTTCGCCATTAATGATCAGAACACTGTCAATGGTATCGCATGCTTCACTCATTTCACAAAATCAGTATGTCTCTCAAACATTTCATAGTTACATTTACTTTGTTATTATTGTACAATGCATTTCTTGTACATATTGTAAAGAGATTTTATATATTTATGACATGTATACATTTATTACAGTGTCTGTTGGACAACTTGGTGTCTACGGGATGTAGTCAAGTCATGATCCCATTTGATGCCAGCTCAGACCCTAAAGACATAGCACAACATGTGATGACAACAATATCCAAAGTTGTTGCAAAGGTAACATTTTTGACATATTCCTACTTATATGAACATGATCTGTTGGGAATTTTATCATGCTTGTTTATGAGTCCAATGGTTACACAAAGGCGGGCTCAGTGGTCGAGCCGTTGAGGTTGTTGACTTCAAATCATTTGCCCCTGTAGGTTTGAATCCTACTGGGGGTGTCAAATTTTCAAATGAGGAAACTATCCAACTGACTTGCAGAAGGTTAGTGGTTCTACTTAGTGCATATCCACGCATGAAATACAGCTCAAATGGGCTCCCTGGGTCATCCTTCGCCAGTAATAGCCTGGGTCCTCCCCCGCCAGTAATAGCTTGGGTCCTCCCCCACCAGTAATAGCCTGGGTCCTTCCCCGCCAGTAATAGCCTGGGTCCTCCCCCGCCAGTAATAGCCTGGGTCCTCCCCCGCCAGTAATAGCCTGGGTCCTCCCCCACCAGTAATAGCCTGGGTCCTCCCCCGCCAGTAATAGCCTGGGTCCTCCCCCCACCAGTAATAGCCTGAGTCCTTCCCCGCCAGTAATAGCCTGGGTCCTTCCCCACCAGTAATAGCCTGGGTCCTCCCCCACCAGTAATAGCCTGGGTCCTCCCCCGCCAGTAATAGCCTGGGTCCTCCCCACCCAGTAATAGCCTGGGTCCTCCTCCGCCAGTAATAGCCTGGGTCCTTCCCCGCCAGTAATAGCCTGGGCCTCCTCCGCCAGTAATAGCCTGGGTCCTCCCCCGCCAGTAATAGCCTGGCCCCTCCTCCGCCAGTAATAACCTGGGTCCTCCTCCGCCAGTAATAGCCTGGGTCCTCCCCCACCAGTAATAGCCTGGGTCCTTCCCCGCCAGTAATAGCCTGGGTCCTCCTCCGCCAGTAATAGCCTGGGTCCTTCCCCGCCAGTAATAGCCTGGGTCCTTCCCCGCCAGTAATAGCCTGGGTCCTCCCCCACCAGTAATAGCCTGGGTCCTTCCCCACCAGTAATAGCCTGGGTCATCCTCCGCCAGTAATAGCCTGGGTCCTCCTCCGCCAGTAATAGCCTGGGTCCTCTTCCGCCAGTAATAGCCTGGGTCCTCCCCCGCCAGTAATAGCCTGGGTCCTTCCCCACCAGTAATAGCCTGGGTCCTCCTCCGCCTGTAATAGCCTGGGTCCTCCTCCGCCAGTAATAGCCTGGGTCCTCCTCCACCAGTAATAGCCTGGGTCCTCCCCCGCCAGTAATAGCCTGGGTCCTTCCCCGCCAGTAATAGCCTGGGTCCTTCCCCGCCAGTAATAGCCTGGGTCCTCCCCCCGCCAGTAATAGCCTGGGTCCTCCCCCACCAGTAATAGCCTGGGTCCTCCCCCGCCAGTAATAGCCTGGGTCCTCCTTCGCCAGTAATAGCCTTATATATAATAAGCCTCGACTTATGATTGAGTAAATACAGTAAAAGTGAGGTTGACTTATGGTCTGGTAAATACAGTAAGAGTGAGGTTGACCTATGGTTGTGTAAATACATTAAGAGTGAGGTCAACTTATGGTCTGGTAAATACAGTAAGAGTGAGGTTGACCTATGGTTGTGTAAATACATTAAGAGTGAGGTTGACTTATGGTTGTGTAAATACATTAAGAGTGAGGTCCACTTATGGTCTGGTAAATACATTAAGAATGAGGTTGACTTATGGTTGTGTAAATACATTAAGAGTGAGGTTGACTTATGGTTGTGTAAATACATTAAGAGTGAGGTTGACTTATGATTGTGTAAATACATTAAGAGTGAGGTTGACTTATGATTGTGTAAATACATTAAGAGTGAGGTTGACTTATGGTTGTGTAAATACATTAAGAATGAGGTTGACTTATGGTTGTGTAAATACAGCAAGAACGAGGTCGACTTATGGTCTGGTAAATACAGCAAGAGTGAGGTCGACTTATGGTCTGGTAAATACATTAAGAGTGAGGTCGACTTATGGTCTGGTAAATACATTAAGAGTGAGGTCGACTTATGGTCTGGTAAATACAGCAAGAACGAGGTTGACTTATGGTTGTGTAAATACATTAAGAGTGAGGTTGACTTATGGTCTGGTAAATACATTAAGAGTGAGGTCAACTTATGGTTGTGTAAATACATTAAGAGTGAGGTCAACTTATGGTTGTGTAAATACATTAAGAGTGAGGTTGACTTATGGTTGTGTAAATACATTAAGAGTGAGGTCGACTTATGGTCAGGTAAATACATTAAGGGTCGACTTATGGTCTGGTAAATACATTTAGAGTGAGGTCGACTTATGGTCTGGTAAATACATTAAGAGTGAGGTCGACTTATGGTCGGGTAAATACATTAAGAGTGAGGTCGACTTATGGTTGGGTAAATACAGCAAGAACGAGATCGACTTATGGTTGGGTAAATACAGTAAGAGTGAGGTCCACTTATGGTCGTGTAAATATCGTAAGAGTGACAATGACTTATGATTGTGTATATACGGTATGAACAAGGTTGACTTATGGTCGAGTATATACAGAAAGAGCGTGGTTGACTTATGATTGGGTAAATACATTAAGAGTGAGGTCGACTTATGGTTGTGTAAATACATTAAGAGTGAGGTTGACTTATGGTTGTGTAAATACATTAAGAGTGAGGTTGACTTATGGTTGTGTAAATACATTAAGAGTGAGGTTGACTTATGGTTGTGTAAATACATTAAGAGTGAGGTCGACTTATGATTGGGTAAATACATTTAGAGTGAGGTCGACTTATGGTCTGGTAAATACATTAAGAATGAGGTTGACTTATGGTTGTGTAAATACATTAAGAGTGAGGTCGACTTATGGTCTGGTAAATACATTAAGAGTGAGGTCAACTTATGGTTGTGTAAATACATTAAGAGTGAGGTCGACTTATGGTTGTGTAAATGCAGCAAGAACGAGGTCGACTTATGGTCAGGTAAATACAGCAAGAACGAGGTCGACTTATGGTCGGGTAAATACATTAAGAGTGAGGTCGACTTATGGTTGGGTAAATACAGCAAGAACGAGGTCGACTTATGGTTGGGTAAATACAGTAAGAGTGAGGTCCACTTATGGTCGTGTAAATATCGTAAGAGTGACAATGACTTATGATTGTGTATATAAGGTATGAACAAGGTTGACTTATGGTCGAGTATATACAGAAAGAGCGTGGTTGACTTATGATTGGGTAAATACAGCAAGAATGAGGTGGACTTATGGTCGGGTAAATACGGTATGAGTACTGTCGACATATGGCAAGGAATGTACAGTAATGTTGATCTACGGCCGTGTATATACTGTAGTAGGCTAGTGTTCTATTTACTACAGGAGCCTGTTTGGCAGAAAATGAACACAGAAGGGTTAAATGTTACTCCATCCCAGAGCTCAGTACCGTTTCTGGACATGCATCTTATTGCAGGCCTTGAAATGACAGTGGATACTGGTGGGAGAACGATAATCAGGTATGACTGTATACTGTATATGTAGTTGAGGATACAAGCAGGATGTTGATAATCTGATATGACTGTATAACTATGCAACATAGTCTCCATCCATGCTGCTGTGCGCAGTGGCTTGCCATATTGCCAGGGTAGTTGAGGATACAAGTAGGATGTTGATAATCTGATATGACTGTATAACTATGCTGTGCGCAGTGGCTTGCCATATTGTCAAGGTAGTTGAGGATACGGAATGTTATCTGATATGACTGTATAACTATGCTGTGCGCAGTGGCTTGCCATATTGTCAAGGTAGTTGAGGATACGGAATGTTATCTGATATGACTGTATAACTATGCTGTGCGCAGTGGCTTGCCATATTGTCAAGGTAGTTGAGGATACGGAATGTTATCTGATATGACTGTATAACTATGCTGTGCGCAGTGGCTTGCCATATTGTCAAGGTAGTTGAGGATACGGAATGTTATCTGATATGACTGTATAACTATGCTGTGCGCAGTGGCTTGCCATATTGTCAAGGTAGTTGAGGATACGGAATGTTATCTGATATGACTGTATAACTATGCTGTGCGCAGTGGCTTGCCATATTGTCAAGGTAGTTGAGGATACGGAATGTTATCTGATATGACTGTATAACTATGCTGTGCGCAGTGGCTTGCCATATTGTCAAGGTAGTTGAGGATACGGAATGTTATCTGATATGACTGTATAACTATGCTGTGCACAGTGGCTTGCCATATTGTCAAGGTAGTTGAGGATACGGAATGTTATCTGATATGAGTTTATTACCATATGCAACTTAGTCACTGTTATTCTTCTGGAGAACTTAACTTGTATGCCTTTAACTTCTCCCTTCTATATTTTAAACTTCTCCCTTGTATACCCTATCCATCTCCCTTGTATATCTTAACCTTCTCCCTTGTATATCTTAACCTTCTCCCTTGTATATCTTAACCTTCTCCCTTGTATATCTTAAGCTTCTCCCTTGTATATCTTAAGCTTCTCCCTTGTATATCTTAAGCTTCTCCCTTGTATATCTTAAGATTCTCCCTTATATATCTTAACCTTCTCCCTTATATATCTTAAACTTCTCTCTTGTATATCTTAACCTTCTCCCTTATATATCTTAAGCTTCTCTCTTGTATATCATAAACTTCTCCCTTATATATCTTAAACTTCTCCCTTGTATATCTTAAGCCTCTCCCTTGTATATCTTAAACTTCTCCCTTGTATATCTTAAACTTCTCCCTTGTATATCTTAAGCTTCTCCCTTGTATATAAGATTCTCCCTTACATATCTTAAACTTCTCCCTTGTATATCTTAAGCCTCTCCCTTGTATATCTTAAGCTTCTCCTTATATATCTTAAGCTTCTCCCTTGTATATCTTAAGCTTCTCCCTTGTATATCTTAAGTTTCTCCCTTGTATATTTTAAGCCTCTCCCTTGTATATTTTAAGCCTCTCCCTTGTATATCTTAAGCCTCTCCCTTGTATATTTTAAGCCTCTCCCTTGTATATCTTAACCTTCTCCCTTATATATCTTAACCTTCTCCATTATATATCTTAACCTTCTCCATTATATATCTTAACCTTCTCCATTATATATCTTAACCTTCTCCATTATATATCTTAACCTTCTCCATTATATATCTTAACCTTCTCCCTTATATATCTTAACCTTCTCCATTATATATCTTAACCTTCTCCATTATATATCTTAACCTTCTCCCTTATATATCTTAACCTTCTCCCTTGTATATCTTAACCTTCTCCCTTATATATCTTAACCTTCTCCCTTATATATCTTAACCTTCTCCCTTGTATATCTTAACCTTCTCCCTTATATATCTTAACCTTCTCCCTTGTATATTTTAAGCCTCTCCCTTGTATATTTTAAGCCTCTCCCTTGTATATTTTAAGCCTCTCCCTTGTATATCTTAAGCTTCTCCTTATATATCTTAACCTTCTCCATTATATATCTTAACCTTCTCCCTTATATATCTTAACCTTCTCCCTTGTATATTTTAAGCCTCTCCCTTGTATATCTTGAACTTCTCCCTTATATATCTTAAGCTTCTCTCTTATATACCTTAGCCCGTTCCCTTATATAAGCACCTCTTGATGCCATTACCAATACGACATACATTGACAATGTAGTACTCAAACCAATGTTCATAATAAATGCCAGAATCTCATGTAGTCCCAGTAATATCTATGTAGGTGGGATAGATATGGCGACTACTTATCCACTGCATGATAGCTAAATGGCTGTAGTTTGTATAAGTTAAGCTTTTCCTTTGTATACCTTAAACCTTCTGTGCATTTTGAAAGTCTAGCTTTCACTATGTACTAGTATATAATACATATATATTGGAATTGAAATGTACTAGTATTTTATTTTCATTTTCACAGGAATATCAGTTTGAATGAGTCGATGATTGGGGTGTACTGTTCTAGGGAGAGATTCACCCGGTCTAATTGTTATGTAGAAGTGACAGCGACGAGAATATCGGGATCCGGCAAGATTGGTATACTGATGGGCTGTATGTATGACGTGCTCATTTCCGAAAGAAACCCAATGGATTCTGCTTCAGATGTTGGAGGAATGGTGGAAGGGTAGGAATTTCCAATTATTGTGTGACTTTCTTATTGCATCTTATCTATTATATTTTATGCATTAAGTATTAGAATGTTCAGTTATTTCAATACACTAGCATTTCTGTTGGTCTTGTCTATATGTTTCTAGCATTCAAATATTGAATGATTAAATATTACATTTACATTTTCTGTTGATCTGGTCTATATGTTTCTAGCATTCAAATAGTGAATTATTAAATATTACATTTACATTTTCTGTTGATCTGGTCTATATGTTTCTAGCATTCAAATATTGAATTATTAAATATTACATTTACATTTTCTGTTGATCAAGCCTATATGTTTAATACAATAAAATACTGAAGTTCATATGTGTATTGGTCTTTTAAATATTTGTAAATAAAGTACTGAATAAATTCATTAATACAAAGAGACTATAATAAATTTGAAAACTGACTTTTATGAAAGATATAGATGATGCCATGTGTGTTACAGGTTTGAAATTGGAGATGAAGACAAGACCTTAGGATTTGGCATAGAAGGAGGGTGGTTGTCTGAATATGTTCCCAGCCCTGATGCTCAATTTTATTTCATAGAAGATGGAGTCAAGGTAATATTAGTACTGAATGAGTACACGTGTGTGTGATACTGTTTCATAGATGTAATTTAGAATTTGGGCTGTTGTGCATGCTCATATAAGAGGGGATTAAAAGGGTCTGATCACTTAGCTTTCCTTGTATGATGATTGGAGGAGCCTGGATGGTCTGATCACTTAGCTTTCCTTGTATGGTGATTGGAGGAGCGTGAAGGGTCTGATCACTTAGCTTTCCTTGTATGGTGATTGGAGGAGCCTGAAGGGTCTGATCACTTAGCTTTCCTTGTATGGTGATTGGAGGAGCCTGGATGGTCTGATCACTTAGCTTTCCTTGTATGGTGATTCGAGGCCCTGAAGGGTCTGGTCACTTAGCTTTCCTTGTATGATGATTGGAGGGGCCTGGATGGTCTGATCACTTAGCTTTCCTTGTATGGTGATTCGAGGCCCTGAAGGGTCTGGTCACTTAGCTTTCCTTGTATGATGATTGGAGGGGCCTGGATGGTCTGATCACTTAGCTTTCCTTGTAGGGTGATTCGAGGCCCTGAAGGGTCTGATCACTTAGCTTTCCTTGTATGATGATTGGGTGGCCTGGATGGTCTGCTCACTTATGCTTTCCTTGTATGATGATTGGAGGGACCTGCAGGGTCTGCTAACTTAGCTTTTCTTGTATGATGATTGGAGGGGCCTGAAAGGTCTGATCACTTAGCTGTCCTTGTATGATGATTGGAGGGGCCTGAAGGGTCTGCTCACTTAGCTTTCCTTGTATGATGATTGGAGGGGCCTGAAGGGTCTGCTCACATAGCTTTCCTTGTATGGTGAGTCGAGGCCCTGAAGGGTCTGGTCACTTAGCTTTCCTTGTATGATGATTGGAGGGGCCTGGATGGTCTGATCACTTAGCTTTCCTTGTATGGTGATTCGAGGCCCTGAAGGGTCTGATAACTTAGCTTTCCTTGTATGATGATTGGGTGGCCTGGAGGGTCTGCTCACTTATGCTTTTCTTGTATGATGATTGGAGGGGCCTGAAAGGTCTAATCACTTAGCTGTCCTTGTATGATGATTGGAGGGACCTGCAGGGTCTGCTAACTTAGCTTTTCTTGTATGATGATTGGAGGGGCCTGAAAGGTCTAATCACTTAGCTGTCCTTGTATGATGATTGGAGGAGCCTGAAGGGTCTGCTCACTTAGCTTTCCTTGTATGATGATTGGAGGGGCCTGAAAGGTCTGCTCACATAGCTTTTCTTGTATGATGATTGGAGGGGCCAGAAAGGTCTGCTCACTTAGCTTACCTTGTATGATGGTTGGAGGGGCCTGATGGGTCTGCTCACTTAGCTTTCCGTGTATGATGATTGGAGGGGCCTGAAGGGTCTGCTCACATAGCTTTTCTTGTATGATGATTGGAGGGGCCTGAAAGGTCTGATCACTTAGCTGTCCTTGTATGATGATTGGAGGGGCCTGAAGGGTCTGCTCACTTAGCTTTCCTTGTATGATGATTGGAGGGGCCTGAAGGGTCTGCTCACATAGTTTTCCTTGTATGGTGATTCGAGGCCCTGAAAGGTCTGGTCACTTAGCTGTCCTTGTATGATGATTGGAGGGGCCTGGATGGTCTGATCACTTAGCTTTCCTTGTATGGTGATTCGAGGCCCTGAAGGGTCTGATCACTTAGCTTTCCTTGTATGATGATTGGGTGGCCTGCAGGGTCTGCTAACTTAGCTTTTCTTGTATGATGATTGGAGGGGCCTGAAAGGTCTAATCACTTAGCTGTCCTTGTATGATGATTGGAGGGGTCTGAAGGGTCTGCTCACATAGCTTTCCTTGTATGGTGATTCGAGGCCCTGAAGGGTCTGGTCACTTAGCTTTCCTTGTATGATGATTGGAGGGGCCTGGATGGTCTGATCACTTAGCTTTCCTTGTATGGTGATTCGAGGCCCTTTAGGGTCTGCTCACTTAGCTTTCCTTGTATGATGATTGGGTGGCCTGGAGGGTCTGCTCACTTATGCTTTCCTTGTATGATGATTGGAGGGACCTGCAGGGTCTGCTAACTTAGCTTTTCTTGTATGATGATTGGAGGGGCCTGAAAGGTCTAATCACTTAGCTGTCCTTGTATGATGATTGGAGGGGCCTGAAGGGTCTGCTCACTTAGCTTTCCTTGTATGATGATTGGAGGGGCATGAACGGTCTGCTCACATAGCTTTTCTTGTATGATGATTGGAGATGCCTGAAAGGTCTGCTCACTTAGCTTACCTTGTATGATCGTTGGAGGGGCCTGGAGGATCTGCTCACTTAGCTTTCCTTGTATGATGATTGGAGGGGCCTGAAGGGTCTGCTCACTTAGCTTTCCTTGTATGATGATTGGAGGGGCCTGAAGGGTCTGCTCACATAGCTTTTCTTGTATGATGATTGGAGGGGCCTGAAAGGTCTGATCACCTAGCTGTCCTTGTATGATGATTGGAGGGGCCTGAAAGGTCTGATCACTTAGCTGTCCTTGTATGATGATTGGAGGGGCCTGAAAGGTCTGCTCACATAGCTTTCCGTGTATGATGATTAGAGGGGCCTGGAGGATCTGCTCACTTAGCTTTCCTTGTATGATGATTGGAGGGGCCTGAAGGGTCTGCTCACATAGCTTTCCTTGTATGGTGATTGGAGGAGCCTGGATGGTCTGATCACTTAGCTTTCCTTGTATGGTGATTCGAGGCCCTGAAGGGTCTGGTCACTTAGCTTTCCTTGTATGATGATTGGAGGGGCCTGGATGGTCTGATCACTTAGCTTTCCTTGTATGGTGATTCGAGGCCCTTTAGGGTCTGCTCACTTAGCTTTCCTTGTATGATGATTGGGTGGCCTGGAGGGTCTGCTCACTTATGCTTTTCTTGTATGATGATTGGAGTGGCCTGAAAGGTCTGATCACTTAGCTGTCCTTGTATGATGATTGGAGGGGCCTGAAAGGTCTGATCACTTAGCTGTCCTTGTATGATGATTGGAGGGGCCTGAAAGGTCTGCTCACATAGCTTTCCTTGTATGATGATTAGAGGGGCCTGGAGGATCTGCTTACTTAGCTTTCCTTGTATGATGATTGGAGGGGCCTGAAGGGTCTGCTCACATAGCTTTCCTTGTATGGTGATTGGAGGAGCCTGGATGGTCTGATCACTTAGCTCTCCTTGTATGGTGATTCGAGGCCCTGAAGGGTCTGGTCACTTAGCTTTCCTTGTATGATGATTGGAGGGGCCTGGATTGTCTGATCACTTAGCTTTCCTTGTATGGTGATTCGAGGCCCTTTAGGGTCTGCTCACTTAGCTTTCCTTGTATGATGATTGGGTGGCCTGGAAGGTCTACTCACTTATGCTTTCCTTGTATGATGATTGGAGGGACCTGCAGGGTCTGCTAACTTAGCTTTTCTTGTATGATGATTGGAGGGGCCTGAAAGGTCTAATCACTTAGCTGTCCTTGTATGATGATTGGAGGGGCCTGAAGGGTCTGTTCACTTAGCTTTCCTTGTATGATGATTGGAGGGGCCTGAAGGGTCTGCTCACTTAGCTTTCCTTGTATGATGATTGGAGGGGCCTGAAGGGTCTGCTCACATAGCTTTTCTTGTATGATGATTGGAGGGGCCTGAAAGGTCTGATCACCTAGCTGTCCTTGTATGATGATTGGAGGGGCCTGAAAGGTCTGATCACTTAGCTGTCCTTGAATGATGATTGGAGGAGCCTGGATGGTCTGATCACTTAGCTCTCCTTGTATGGTGATTCGAGGCCCTGAAGGGTCTGGTCACTTAGCTTTCCTTGTATGATGATTGGAGGGGCCTGGATTGTCTGATC
The DNA here is from genome assembly GCA_014843695.1 of Archivesica marissinica. Classification (NCBI taxonomy): domain Eukaryota; kingdom Metazoa; phylum Mollusca; class Bivalvia; order Venerida; family Vesicomyidae; genus Archivesica; species Archivesica marissinica. Next base: position 52,095,832 of record CM026391.1, read on the forward strand.
ACTTAGCTTTCCTTGTATGGTGATTCGAGGCCCTTTAGGGTCTGCTCACTTAGCTTTCCTTGTATGATGATTGGGTGGCCTGGAGGGTCTACTCACTTATGCTTTCCTTGTATGATGATTGGAGGGACCTGCAGGGTCTGCTAACTTAGCTTTTCTTGTATGATGATTGGAGGGGCCTGAAAGGTCTAATCACTTAGCTGTCCTTGTATGATGATTGGAGGGGCCTGAAGGGTCTGCTCACTTAGCTTTCCTTGTATGATGATTGGAGGGGCCTGAAAGGTCTGCTCACATAGCTTTTCTTGTATGATGATTGGAGGGGCCTGAAAGGTCTGCTCACTTAGCTTTCCTTGTATGATGATTGGAGGGGCTTGAAGGGTCTGCTCACTTAGCTTTCCTTGTATGATGATTGGAGGGGCCTGAAGGGTCTGCTCACATAGCTTTTCTTGTATGATGATTGGAGGGGCCTGAAAGGTCTGATCACTTAGCTGTCCTTGTATGATGATTGGAGGGGCCTGAAAGGTCTGATCACTTAGCTGTCCTTGTATGATGATTGGAGGGGCCTGAAAGGTCTGCTCACATAGCTTTCCTTGTATGATGATTAGAGGGGCCTGGAGGATCTGCTCACTTAGCTTTCCTTGTATGATGATTGGAGGGGCCTGAAGGGTCTGCTCACATAGTTTTCCTTGTATGATGATTGGAGGGGCCTGAAGGGTCTGCTCACATAGCTTTCCTTGTATGATGATTGGAGGGGCCTGAAGGGTCTGCTCACATAGCTTTCCTTGTATGATGATTTGAAATTGGAGATGAAGACAAGACCTTAGGATTTGGCATAGAAGGAGGGTGGTTGTCTGAATATGTTCCCAGCCCTGATGCTCAATTTTATTTCATAGAAGATGGAGTCAAGGTAATATTAGTACTGAATGAGTACACGTGTGTGTGATACTGTTTCATAGATGTAATTTAGAATTTGGGCTGTTGTGCATGCTCATATAAGAGGGGATTAAAAGGGTCTGATCACTTAGCTTTCCTTGTATGATGATTGGAGGAGCCTGGATGGTCTGATCACTTAGCTTTCCTTGTATGGTGATTGGAGGAGCGTGAAGGGTCTGATCACTTAGCTTTCCTTGTATGGTGATTGGAGGAGCCTGAAGGGTCTGATCACTTAGCTTTCCTTGTATGGTGATTGGAGGAGCCTGGATGGTCTGATCACTTAGCTTTCCTTGTATGGTGATTCGAGGCCCTGAAGGGTCTGGTCACTTAGCTTTCCTTGTATGATGATTGGAGGGGCCTGGATGGTCTGATCACTTAGCTTTCCTTGTAGGGTGATTCGAGGCCCTGAAGGGTCTGATCACTTAGCTTTCCTTGTATGATGATTGGGTGGCCTGGATGGTCTGCTCACTTATGCTTTCCTTGTATGATGATTGGAGGGACCTGCAGGGTCTGCTAACTTAGCTTTTCTTGTATGATGATTGGAGGGGCCTGAAAGGTCTGATCACTTAGCTGTCCTTGTATGATGATTGGAGGGGCCTGAAGGGTCTGCTCACTTAGCTTTCCTTGTATGATGATTGGAGGGGCCTGAAGGGTCTGCTCACATAGCTTTCCTTGTATGGTGAGTCGAGGCCCTGAAGGGTCTGGTCACTTAGCTTTCCTTGTATGATGATTGGAGGGGCCTGGATGGTCTGATCACTTAGCTTTCCTTGTATGGTGATTCGAGGCCCTGAAGGGTCTGATAACTTAGCTTTCCTTGTATGATGATTGGGTGGCCTGGAGGGTCTGCTCACTTATGCTTTCCATGTATGGTGATTGGAGGGACCTGCAGGGTCTGCTAACTTAGCTTTTCTTGTATGATGATTGGAGGGGCCTGAAAGGTCTAATCACTTAGCTGTCCTTGTATGATGATTGGAGGGACCTGCAGGGTCTGCTAACTTAGCTTTTCTTGTATGATGATTGGAGGGGCCTGAAAGGTCTAATCACTTAGCTGTCCTTGTATGATGATTGGAGGGGCCTGAAAGGTCTGCTCACATAGCTTTTCTTGTATGATGATTGGAGGGGCCAGAAAGGTCTGCTCACTTAGCTTACCTTGTATGATGGTTGGAGGGGCCTGACGGGTCTGCTCACTTAGCTTTCCGTGTATGATGATTGGAGGGGCCTGAAGGGTCTGCTCACATAGCTTTTCTTGTATGATGATTGGAGGGGCCTGAAAGGTCTGATCACTTAGCTGTCCTTGTATGATGATTGGAGGGGCCTGAAGGGTCTGCTCACTTAGCTTTCCTTGTATGATGATTGGAGGGGCCTGAAGGGTCTGCTCACATAGTTTTCCTTGTATGGTGATTCGAGGCCCTGAAAGGTCTGGTCACTTAGCTGTCCTTGTATGATGATTGGAGGGGCCTGGATGGTCTGATCACTTAGCTTTCCTTGTATGGTGATTCGAGGCCCTGAAGGGTCTGATCACTTAGCTTTCCTTGTATGATGATTGGGTGGCCTGCAGGGTCTGCTAACTTAGCTTTTCTTGTATGATGATTGGAGGGGCCTGAAAGGTCTAATCACTTAGCTGTCCTTGTATGATGATTGGAGGGGCCTGAAGGGTCTGCTCACATAGCTTTCCTTGTATGGTGATTCGAGGCCCTGAAGGGTCTGGTCACTTAGCTTTCCTTGTATGATGATTGGAGGGGCCTGGATGGTCTGATCACTTAGCTTTCCTTGTATGGTGATTCGAGGCCCTTTAGGGTCTGCTCACTTAGCTTTCCTTGTATGATGATTGGGTGGCCTGGAGGGTCTGCTCACTTAGCTTTCCTTGTATGATGATTGGAGGGACCTGCAGGGTCTGCTAACTTAGCTTTTCTTGTATGATGATTGGAGGGGCCTGAAAGGTCTAATCACTTAGCTGTCCTTGTATGATTATTGGAGGGGCCTGAAGGGTCTGCTCACTTAGCTTTCCTTGTATGATGATTGGAGGGGCCTGAAAGGTCTGCTCACATAGCTTTTCTTGTATGATGATTGGAGATGCCTGAAAGGTCTGCTCACTTAGCTTACCTTGTATGATCGTTGGAGGGGCCTGGAGGATCTGCTCACTTAGCTTTCCTTGTATGATGATTGGAGGGGCCTGAAGGGTCTGCTCACTTAGCTTTCCTTGTATGATGATTGGAGGGGCCTGAAGGGTCTGCTCACATAGCTTTTCTTGTATGATGATTGGAGGGGCCTGAAAGGTCTGATCACCTAGCTGTCCTTGTATGATGATTGGAGGGGCCTGAAAGGTCTAATCACTTAGCTGTCCTTGTATGATGATTGGAGGGGCCTGAAAGGTCTGCTCACATAGCTTTCCGTGTATGATGATTAGAGGGGCCTGGAGGATCTGCTCACTTAGCTTTCCTTGTATGATGATTGGAGGGGCCTGAAGGGTCTGCTCACATAGCTTTCCTTGTATGGTGATTGGAGGAGCCTGGATGGTCTGATCACTTAGCTTTCCTTGTATGGTGATTCGAGGCCCTGAAGGGTCTGGTCACTTAGCTTTCCTTGTATGGTGATTGGAGGGGCCTGGATGGTCTGATCACTTAGCTTTCCTTGTATGGTGATTCGAGGCCTTTAGGGTCTGCTCACTTAGCTTTCCTTGTATGATGATTGGGTGGCCTGGAGGGTCTGCTCACTTATGCTTTTCTTGTATGATGATTGGAGGGGCCTGAAAGGTCTGATCACTTAGCTGTCCTTGTATGATGATTGGAGGGGCCTGAAAGGTCTGATCACTTAGCTGTCATTGTATGATGATTGGAGGGGCCTGAAAGGTCTGCTCACATAGCTTTCCTTGTATGATGATTAGAGGGGCCTGGAGGATCTGCTCACTTAGCTTTCCTTGTATGATGATTGGAGGGGCCTGAAGGGTCTGCTCACATAGCTTTCCTTGTATGGTGATTGGAGGAGCCTGGATGGTCTGATCACTTAGCTCTCCTTGTATGGTGATTCGAGGCCCTGAAGGGTCTGGTCACTTAGCTTTCCTTGTATGATGATTGGAGGGGCCTGGATTGTCTGATCACTTAGCTTTCCTTGTATGGTGATTCGAGGCCCTTTAGGGTCTGCTCACTTAGCTTTCCTTGTATGATGATTGGGTGGCCTGGAGGGTCTACTCACTTATGCTTTCCTTGTATGATGATTGGAGGGACCTGCAGGGTCTGCTAACTTAGCTTTTCTTGTATGATGATTGGAGGGGCCTGAAAGGTCTAATCACTTAGCTGTCCTTGTATGATGATTGGAGGGGCCTGAAGGGTCTGCTCACTTAGCTTTCCTTGTATGATGATTGGAGGGGCCTGAAAGGTCTGCTCACATAGCTTTTCTTGTATGATGATTGGAGGGGCCTGAAAGGTCTGCTCACTTAGCTTTCCTTGTATGATGATTGGAGGGGCTTGAAGGGTCTGCTCACTTAGCTTTCCTTGTATGATGATTGGAGGGGCCTGAAGGGTCTGCTCACATAGCTTTTCTTGTATGATGATTGGAGGGGCCTGAAAGGTCTGATCACTTAGCTGTCCTTGTATGATGATTGGAGGGGCCTGAAAGGTCTGATCACTTAGCTGTCCTTGTATGATGATTGGAGGGGCCTGAAAGGTCTGCTCACATAGCTTTCCTTGTATGATGATTAGAGGGGCCTGGAGGATCTGCTCACTTAGCTTTCCTTGTATGATGATTGGAGGGGCCTGAAGGGTCTGCTCACATAGTTTTCCTTGTATGATGATTGGAGGGGCCTGAAGGGTCTGCTCACATAGTTTTCCTTGTATGATGATTGGAGGGGCCTGAAGGGTCTGCTCACATAGCTTTCCTTGTATGATGATTGGAGGGGCCTGAAGGGTCTGCTCACATAGCTTTCCTTGTATGATGATTGGAGGGGCCTGAAGGTTCTGCTCACTTAGCTGTCCTTGTATGATGATTGGAGGGGCCTGGTTGCTTAGTTGTCTTGTGGATGATTTTTCATGACATATTTTGCTGTTATTTTCACCGCTAGCATGGAAAGAGTTAATGAATTACAGTCCAGAGATTAGTACGGTGGTCTTAATAGACAAGAGGTATCTATTTGTAGGTAGTCTGTCGCACAGGTTTGACTGTACCTGGTAGCTGTAAATTTATATACTATGCATGTATTTGAAATTATCTCCAAATAATAACACAATCAAACCTGGGTTAATGACGTATAAAGGCACCCTAACTGATTCTCAAATCATTGGCCCTGCATACTTATATAGTTGTTTCTTAACATGCTGCTGGTCTGGACATACCGAGGCATCCACAAATCGTTGGCCCTGCATACTTATATAGTTGTTTCTTAACATGCTGCTGGTCTGGACATACCGAGGCATCCACAAAACGTTGGCCCTGCATACTTATATAGTTGTTTCTTAACATGCTGCTGGTCTGGACATACCGAGGCATCCACAAATCTTCAGAACGAGGTAAATAACGCCACCTATCATTCTTTCCATTGGATTAGTGTTGACCCAGAAAGTTAAATATGTGTTGATAAACAAGACTTCATAAACTGTCAATGTAAGTGGTGAGTAAACTACATGTACTGATAAAAGATGCTTACCTGAATATCAAGTTATTTGTAAAATTACCCCACCCCTTTATCTGAAAAAATGCTCCAAATGTCCATAATATATATTTATGTTCATTCCAACTTGCTATCTGGTTGCTATCTGGTATTTATGAATGAAACTGTTTTGATCACATGTTAAGGTTACTACATACTTCCCGTATTACCAAATATGGGCATAATAATAAGGTCCAGGATGCACTTTTTCTACTGAATGTTTATTTTTGAGAACTGTTTTCCACCCATATTTAGTAGTAAAGATATTTGTTATTTTCTGGTGGGAGATTAAAAAGATATTCATGTTTTATGTTATAATGATAAATTTACTGCTAGACTTACATATTATACAGATTAAGGTCTCTATCAAATACTCGCATAATTGTATTATGACTATCGTTGTATAAACACCCAAATCAGGGCCTTGGCCATTTGTCGTGCTATAATAGGAACTACTGACTACGTAACTGCTGACACGATGGCGCCAAAAACATGATAAACACAAGTGATTCCCAATAGTATTTCTTCTTTGTGTATTTGTAATGTTGAAGTGGAGAAGTCATAGGATGAAGCAAAATGAGTTTTAAATTCAGGTACAGATTAGTATATCTGTAGTTTGGTTTTTAATAGCTAGTACCGCGATATACCCATAATGCATCCTAACAGATTTCATAAAAATTCAAGACTTGGTTTTGAATCACTTATTTTGGAATTAATTTAAATTTTAATCTTATTTCCAGTCCTGTTGTTAACCTGATGTGACTATTGTTTATTGTACACATTTTGGAGAATGTCTTGTTTCAATCTCCAAACCATTTGTACATTCCTGTGGTATTGTACATGAGTATTTGAAAATGTCTAAACAATGATTAATGTATTATCTTTCAGGGCAAGGGAAAGAACCCTGATCCAAAGTTGATACCGAATGGATCAATGTATCCCATCTTCTCAGTCCTTGGGGAGAGCATGTCATCTGTCCGGCTACCACCAATGGTTCAACCACCGCAGGTAATCATCATCATTATTTTCATTTGCTCAGCTGTTGTTCTTTGTTTTGATGATGAGTGAATATGATGAATTGATCGGTGTTTCTCCTCCATCTGAAACTAATATATCTATCCTTCCTCTCACACTCCTCCACCTGTCCTTCCTCTCACACTCCTCCATCTGTCCTTCCTCTCACACTCCACCATCTGTCCTTCCTCTCACACTCCTCCATCTGTCCTTCCTCTCACACTCCTCCATCTGTCCTTCCTCTCACACTCCTCCATCTGTCCTTCCTCTCACACTCCTCCATCTGTCCTTCCTCTCACACACTCCTCCATCTGTCCTTCCTCTCACACACTCCTCCATCTGTCCTTCCTCTCACACTCCTCCATCTGTCCTTCCTCTCACACTCCTCCACCTGTCCTTCCTCTCACACTCCTCCACCTGTCCTTCCTCTCACACTCCTCCATCTGTCCTTCCTCTCACACTCCTCCATCTGTCCTTCCTCTCACACTCCTCCATCTGTCCTTCCTCTCACACTCCGCCATCTGTCCTTCCTCTCACACTCCACCATCTGTCCTTCCTCTCACACTCCGCCATCTGTCCTTCCTCTCACACTCCGCCATCTGTCCTTCCTCTCACACTCCACCATCTGTCCTTCCTCTCACACTCCGCCATCTGTCCTTCCTCTCATACTCTGCCATCTGTCCTTCCTCTCACACTCCGCCATCTGTCCTTCCTCTCACACTCTGCCATCTGTCCTTCCTCTCACACTCCGCCATCTGTCCTTCCTCTCACACTCTGCCATCTGTCCTTCCTCTCACACTCTGCCATCTGTCCTTCCTCTCACACTCCACCATCTGTCCTTCCTCTCACACTCTGCCATCTGTCCTTCCTCTCACACTCTGCCATCTGTCCTTCCTCTCACACTCTGCCATCTGTCCTTCCTCTCACACTCTGCCATCTGTCCTTCCTCTCACACTCCGCCATCTGTCCTTCCTCTCACACTCTGCCATCTGTCCTTCCTCTCACACTCCGCCATCTGTCCTTCCTCTCACACTCTGCCATCTGTCCTTCCTCTCACACTCCTCCATCTGTCCTTCCTCTCACACTCTGCCATCTATCCTTCCTCTCACACTCTGCCATCTGTCCTTCCTCTCACACTCTGCCACCTGTCCTTCCTCTCACACTCCGCCATCTGTCCTTCCTCTAACACTCTGCCACCTGTCCTTCCTCTCACACTCCGCCATCTGTCCTTCCTCTCACACTCTGCCATCTGTCCTTCCTCTCACACTCCCCATCTGTCCTTCCTCTCACACTCCTCCATCTGTCCTTCCTCTCACACTCCTCCATCTGTCCTTCCTCTCACACTCCTCCATCTGTCCTTCCTCTCACACTCCTCCATCTGTCCTTCCTCTCACACTCCTCCATCTGTCCTTCCTCTCACACTCCTCCTCTGTCTCAAGAAAATTAGCCATAACTTCTTAATCTCTTGATGGATTTAGCTAACATCAGTACACTTTGCTCACAGTTGATAGTTCTCAACAGTGATGTCTTGTAATGCATTTGTAATGGAACATTGTCATTACGTCTTCATCACTTGGCAGATCATATTAACAGTGAATAATGCTCTACATTGCCATTACGTCTTCATCACTTGGCAGATCATATTAACAGTGAATAATGCTCTACATTGTCATTACGTCTTCATCACTTGGCAGATCATATTAACAGTGAATAATGCTCTACATTGTCATTACGTCTTCATCACTTGGCAGATCATATTAACAGTGAATAATGCTCTACATTGTCATTACGTCTTCATCACTTGGCAGATCATATTAACAGTGAATAATGCTCTACATTGCCATTACGTCTTCATCACTTGGCAGATCATATTAACAGTGATAATGCTCTACATTGTCATTACGTCTTCATCACTTGGCAGATCATATTAACAGTGAATAATGCTCTACATTGCCATTACGTCTTCATCACTTGGCAGATCATATTAACAGTGAATAATGCTCTACATTGCCATTACGTCTTCATCACTTGGCAGATCATATTAACAGTGAATAATGCTCTACATTGCCATTACGTCTTCATCACTTGGCAGATCATATTAACAGTGAATAATGCTCTACATTGCCATTACGTCTTCATCACTTGGCAGATCATATTAACAGTGAATAATGCTCTACATTGCCATTACGTCTTCATCACTTGGCAGATCATATTAACAGTGAATAATGCTCTACATTGCCATTACGTCTTCATCACTTGGCAGATCATATTAACAGTGAATAATGCTCTACATTGCCATTACGTCTTCATCACTTGGCAGATCATATTAACAGTGAATAATGCTCTACATTGCCATATAAATCTTCATCACATGACGCTTCGGTCACCTGTCGTCGATGACCTTGTTAATCTTGTAGTATCCACATAGTTTAAATCACTATTTATTCATGATTCGTGAAAGAATACCCTCCCAATTACAACATATTTCTCAGATATTATTGATTGTTGTCTACATATCCCGATTGTGGATTTGAGTGTCTACATACACAAAACTAAGACTTATCGAGTAAAAATCGAATATTGGAAAATCGGGTGCTCATTATCTTTGTAATTTTTATCCGCTCACGTGAACCAAATGTATGTCAGACATGTATTTAGTCGTCGACAGTATCTGGAAAGAACATCTCCTCTTGAACTTTCAACTTGGTCTAAGCTTCCCAGAAATGATCAACTTCTCTTCTTGAACCATGTGACCTATTTATATCTAACTTTGCTGGAATGATCAACCTCTCCTCTGGAACCATGTGATCTATTTATATCTAACTTTGCTGGAATGATCAACATCTCCTCTGGAACCATGTGATCTATTTATATCTAACTTTGCTGGAATGATCAACCTCTCCTCTGGAACCATGTGATCTATTTATATCTAACTTTGCTGGAATAATCAACCTCTCCTCTGGATCAATTGATCTATTTATATCTAACTTTGCTGGAATGATTAACCTCTCCTCTGGAACCATGTGACCTATTTATATCTAACTTTGCTGGAATGATCTACCTTTCCTCTGGAACCATGTGATCTATTTATATCTAACTTTGCTGGAATGATCTACCTTTCCTCTGGAACCATGTGATCTATTTATATCTAACTTTGCTGGAATGATCAACCTCTCCTCTGGAACCATGTGATCTATTTATATCTAATTTCGCTGCAATGATCAATCTCTCCTCTGGATCAATTGATCTATTTATATCTAACTTTGCTGGAATGATCAACCTCTCCTCTTGAACAACATGATCTATTTATATCTAACTTTGCTGGAATGATCAATCTCTCCTCTTGAACAACGTGATCTATTTATATCTAATTTCCATGGAATGATCAGCATCTCCTCTGCAATTTGTTCAAATCGGGTCATTTGGTCAAAGGCATTTTCCACCATGGTATTCTTTCGGAGACTTATGACTATCATGTACTTAGGTGAGCAATGATTCTGGACGCTCTTGTCAGGGCCCTACCTGAACATCATCATTATCTTCATCATGATTACCATCATCAGCAACACCGGCATCATGAAATTGATTTCTTGTTGCAGAAATTAGCGAATCAATGGAAGAAGGAAAATAGATGGATAGAAAAAGGGTTCTCTCATGACTGTCTGGTGGACAAAGATGGCCGAATAACGTAAGTATCCTAGGAGAGAATAACGTAAATATGCTAGGAGAGAATAACGTAAATATGCTAGGAGAGAATAACATAAATATGCTAGGAAAGAATAATGTAAATATGCTAGGAGAGAATAATGTAAATATGCTAGGAGAGAATAATGTAAATATGCTAAGAGAGAATAACATAAATATGCTAGGAGAGAATAACATAAATATGCTAGGAGAGAATAACGTAAATATGCTAGGAGAGAATAAAGTAAATATGCTAGGAGAGAATAACATAAATATGCTAGGAGAGAATAACGTAAATATGCTAGGAGAGAATAACGTAAATATGCTGGGAAAGAATAACGTAAATATGCTAGAAGAGAATAACGTAAATATGCTAGGAGAGAATAATGTAAATATGCTAGGAGAAAATAACATAAATATGCTAGGAAAGAATAACATAAATATGCTAGGAGAGAATAACATAAATATGCTATGAAAAAATAATGTAAATATGCTAGGAAAGAATAACATAAATATGCTATGAAAAAATAACATAAATATGCTAGGAGAGAATAACGTAAATATGCTAGGAAAGAATAACATAAATATGCTAGGAGAGAATAACATAAATATGCTAGGACAGAATAACATAAATATGCTAGGAGAGAATAAAATAAATATGCTAGGAAAGAATAACGTAAATATGCTAGGAGAGAATAATGTAAATATGCTAGGAGAGAATAACATAAATATGCTAGGAGAGAATAACGTAAATATACTAGGAGAGAATAACGTAAATATGCTGGGAAAGAATAACGTAAATATGCTAGGAGAGAATAATGTAAATATGCTAGGAGAGAATAACATAAATATGCTAGGAGAGAATAATGTAAATATGCTAGGAGAGAATAACGTAAATATGCTGGGAAAGAATAACGTAAATATGCTAGAAGAGAATAATGTAAATATGCTAGGAGAGAATAACATAAATATGCTAGAAAAGAATAACATAAATATGCTAGGAAAGAATAACATAAATATGCTAGGAAAGAATAACATAAATATGCTAGGAGAGAATAACATAAATATGCTATGAAAAAATAATGTAAATATGCTAGGAAAGAATAACATAAATATGCTATGAAAAAATAACATAAATATGCTAGGAGAGAATAACATAAATATGCTATGAAAAAATAATGTAAATATGCTAGGAAAGAATAACATAAATATGCTAGGAGAGAATAACATAAATATGCTATGAAAAAATAATGTAAATATGCTAGGAAAGAATAACATAAATATGCTAGGAAAGAATAACATAAATATGCTAGGAGAGAATAACATAAATATGCTAGGAGAGAATAACATAAATATGCTAGGAGAGAATAAAATAAATATGCTAGGAAAGAATAGCGTAAATATGCTAGGAAAGAATAACATAAATATGCTAGGAGAGAATAACATAAATATGCTAGAAGAGAATAACATAAATATGCTAGGAAAGAATAACATAAATATGCTAGGAGAGAATAATGTAAATATGCTAGGAGAGAGTAATGTAAATAATTATGCTATGAAAAAAATAACATAAATATGCTAGGAGAGAATAAAATAAATATGCTAGGAAAGAATAGCGTAAATATGCTAGAAGAGAATGACGTAAATATGCTAGGAAAGAATAACATAAATATGCTAGGAGAGAATAACATAAATATGCTAGAAGAGAATAACATAAATATGCTAGGAAAGAATAACATAAATATGCTAGGAGAGAATAACGTAAATATGCTAGGAGAGAATAACGTAAATATGCTAGGAGAGAATAATGTAAATATGCTAGGAGAGAATAACGTAAATATGCTAGGAGAGAATAACATAAATATGCTAGGAGAGAATAACGTAAATATGCTAGGAGAGAATAACGTAAATATGCTAGGAGAGAATAACATAAATATGCTAGGAGAGAATAATGTAAATATGCTAGGAAAGAATAATGTAAATATGCTAGGAGAGAATAATGTAAATATGCTAAGAGACAATAATGTAAATATGCTAGGAACGAATAGCGTAAATATGCTAGGAGAGAATAATGTAAATATGCTGGGAAAGAATAACGTAAATATGCTAGGAGAGAATAACGTAAATATGCTAGGAGAGAATAAAATAAATATGCTAGGAAAGAATAACGTAAATATACTATGAAAAAATAAAAATAAATATGCTAGGAAAGAATAACGTAAATATGCTAGGAGAGAATAACATAAATATGCTAGGAGAGAATAACGTAAATATACTAGGAGAGAATAACGTAAATATGCTGGGAAAGAATAACGTAAATATGCTAGGAGAGAATAATGTAAATATGCTAGGAGAGAATAACATAAATATGCTAGGAGAGAATAATGTAAATATGCTAGGAGAGAATAACGTAAATATGCTGGGAAAGAATAACGTAAATATGCTAGAAGAGAATAATGTAAATATGCTAGGAGAGAATAACATAAATATGCTAGAAAAGAATAACATAAATATGCTAGGAAAGAATAACATAAATATGCTAGGAGAGAATAACATAAATATGCTAGGAAAGAATAACATAAATATGCTAGGAGAGAATAATGTAAATATGCTAGGAGAGAATAACGTAAATATGCTGGGAGAAAATAATGTAAATATGCTAGGAGAGAATAACATAAATATGCTAGGAGAGAATAACGTAAATATACTATGAAAAAATAACATAAATATTCTAGGAAAGAATAACATAAATATGCTAGGAAAGAATAACGTAAATATGCTAGGAGAGAATAACATAAATATGCTAGGAAAGAATAACATAAATATGCTAGGAGAGAATAATGTAAATATGCTAGGAGAGAATAACGTAAATATGCTAGGAGAAAATAATGTAAATATGCTAGGAGAGAATAACGTAAATATGCTAGAAGAGAATAACGTAAATATGCTAGAAGAGAATAACGTAAATATGCTAGGAGAGAATAACATAAATATGCTAGGAGAGAATAACATAAATATGCTAGAAGAGAATAACGTAAATATGCTAGGAGAGAATAACATAAATATGCTAGGAGAGAATAACATAAATATGCTAGGAAAGAATAACGTAAATATGCTAGAAGACAATAACGTAAATATGCTAGAAGAGAATAACGTAAATATGCTAGGAAAGAATAAGAATAGATGTATTGTTGTATGACTCGCAATATTCCAATATATTGATTGCAGTACAGTTTTGGCTGTCAATTACTAGCCATATGCAGAACGCTTAGCACATTAGAGGTTGTGTGCTCAAAGGTCAATGTCACACTTAGGTGTGAAAGATAATATATGAGAATCAACTGGTACCCTCCAAGGTCAAGTCTTATTTCAGCAATAACTTTATTGGCAAATCACTTGCCCTTCTCCGCAGGCCATATTGTAGCCAGATTCTTTCGAATGAGGAAGCTATTCAGCTAGCATGAGGAAGGTTTGTGGTTCTACCTAGTTGCTCGACGTTAACTGAAGCAATATTTGGAGGGGTAGTTGTTATTTTCCTCAACCTGTTAAAGCTGGAGTGTAGCTACTTCACCTCAGCACATGCGTAATAGAAAATGGATGTAGTTGTGCGAATATATATGTAAAACATTGGGAGTGAATGTATTAATGTCATACCTTTCCTAGCGATGCCGCATCTGTGTGCATAACCACCAATATATAGGGAAATAAGAATTAGACGTTATGATTTGGTAACTTGATATCAGCCTGAAACCTAATGATATCAAGTTACCTCGGGTCGATACCTATACTTTGGTTTCAGACTGATATCAAGTTACCTCGGGTCCATACCTATACTTTGGTTTCAAGCTGATATCAAGTTACCTCGGGTCGATACCTATGCTTTGGTTTCAGACTGATATCAAGTTACCTCGGGTCCATACCTATGCTTTGGTTTCAAGCTGATATCAAGTTACCTTGGGTCGATACCTATGCTTTGGTTTCAAGCTGATACCAAGTTACCTTGGGTCGATACCTATGCTTTGGTTTCAAGCTGATACCAAGTTACCTTGGGTCGATACCTATGCTTTGGTTTCAGGCTGATACCAAGTTACCTCGGGTCCATACCTATGCTTTGGTTTCAGGCTGATACCAAGTTACCTTGGGTCGATACCTATGCTTTGGTTTCAGGCTGATACCAAGTTACCTTGGGTCGATACCTATGCTTTGGTTTCAGGCTGATACCAAGTTACCTTGGGTCGATACCTATGCTTTGGTTTCAGGCTGATATCAAGTTACCTCGGGTCGATACCTATGCTTTGGTTTCAGGCTGATACCAAGTTACCTCGGGTTGCTACCTAGGCTGATATGAAACTAGCCACGTAATAATGGCTGTATTACTTTTGATATGAATTTGAACATTTCATAACTGAAATCATGCTCTCCGTTACCCATTATCATAAATAAGTCACAATTACCGAATTAGATACACGGAAACAATTGAAATATTACCATGAACTTACAAACATCTGTTATCAGTCAAATTTGACAGACTGAGAAGTAAACAAACTAACACCGAGTGCGCAAGCGTTATTTCTCAGGAACTAGTTATGATACAGCTTTTTCTGGTTTAATATGGGCTTGTGACCGTATCAAACCAGCAAACGTAATATCAGACTGGAAAACACAACGTATATACCTGGGTGGTAGACAGTATTGTAGTAGACAAAATAAGATAAAATTCATATCTAAGTAATAACTTGGATTAATAGTGTGATTACAACTTTTCAGCTACTGTCGCAACTATTCCTCATCTAGTGCAAGAAGTCGGTTCCTGGGACGTCAGGAGATCAGAGAATCTGAACCGTTTTCTTTCTCTATTATTGTTGAGGAGATGAGCGCACTTCAGCCTGACAGCGAGGAAACAGATTTCTGCATAGGTCTTGCTGGAGAATTCTTCAAATCCCTCACCGCCAGTCCCAAAGATTTGATATACACACTTACATTTAATATCACTAGGTAAGTTTACATCGATGAACTCAGAAATGTAATGATCTTGTATGTAGGCTATAGCCTGTAACTGTAGGATATAACTTGTGACTGTAGGATGTAATGTGTAGATGTAGGATGTAATATTTAGCTGTATGATATAAAGTGTAACTGTAGGATATAACGTGTTGCTGTAGGATATAACGTGTTGCTGTAGGATATAACTCATACCTGTGTCACTGTAGGAAATAGCATGTACCTGTGGGATATAGCTTCTAACTGTATATGGATATAATGGGTAACTGTAGGATATAATGGATAACTGTGGGATATAATGGGTAACTGTAGGATATAATGGATAACTGTGGGATATAATGGATAACTGTAGGATATAATGGATAACTGTAGGATATAATGGGTAACTGTAGGATATAATGGATAACTGTAGGATATAATGGATAACTGTAGGATATAATGGGTAACTGTAGGATATAATGGGTAACTGTAGGATATAATGGATAACTGTAGGATATAATGGGTAACTGTAGGATATAATGGATAACTGTATCATATAATGGGTAACTGTGGGATATAATGGGTAACTGTAGGATATAATGGTTAACTGTAGGATATAATGGTTAACTGTAGGATATAATGGGTAACTGTAGGATATAATGGGTAGCTGTGGGATATAATGGGTAACTGTAGGATATAATGGATAACTGTATCATATAATGGGTAACTGTAGGATATAATGGGTAGCTGTGGGATATAATGGATAACTGTAGGATATAATGGATAACTGTAGGATATAATGGGTAACTGTAGGATATAATGGGTAGCTGTGGGATATAATGGATAACTGTAGGATATAATGGATAACTGTATCATATAATGGGTAACTGTAGGATATAATGGATAACTGTATGATATAATGGGTAACTGTGGGATATAATGGGTAACTGTAGGATATAATGGGTAACTGTAGGATATAATGGGTAACTGTAGGATATAATGGGTAACTGTAGATATAATGGGTAACTGTAGGATATAATGGGTAACTGTAGGATATAATGGGTAACTGTAGGATATAATGGGTAACTGTAGGATATAATGGGTAACTGTAGGATATAATGGGTAACTGTAGGATATAATGGATAACTGTATGATATAATGGGTAACTGTGGGATATAATGGGTAACTGTAGGATATAATGTTAACTGTAGGATATAATGGTTAACTGTAGGATATAATGGGTAACTGTAGGATATAATGGATAACTGTAGGATATAATGGGTAACTGTAGGATATAATGGGTAACTGTAGGATATAATGGGTAACTGTAGGATATAATGGGTAGCTGTGGGATATAATGGATAACTGTAGGATATAATGGATAACTGTAGGATATAATGGGTAACTGTAGGATATAATGGGTAACTGTGGGATATAATGGATAACTGTAGGATATAATGGATAACTGTATGATATAATGGGTAACTGTAGGATATAATGGATAACTGTATGATATAATGGGTAACTGTGGGATATAATGGGTAACTGTAGGATATAATGGGTAACTGTAGGATATAATGGGTAACTGTGGGATATAATGGGTAACTGTATGATATAATGGGTAACTGTAGGATATAATGGATAACTGTAGGATATAATGGGTAACTGTAGGATATAATGGGTAACTGTAGGATATAATGGGTAACTGTAGGATATAATGGGTAACTGTAGGATATAATGGGTAACTGTAGGATATAATGGGTAACTGTTTGATATAATGGGTAACTGTAGGATATAATGGATAACTGTGGGATATAATGGGTAACTGTAGGATATAATGGGTAACTGTAGGATATAATGGGTAACTGTGGGATATAATGGATAACTGTAGGATATTATGGGTAACTGTTGGATATAATGGGTAACTGTGGGATATAATGGGTAACTGTGGGATATAATGGATAACTGTAGGATATAATGGGTAACTGTGGGACATAATGGGTAACTATGGGATATAATGGATAACTGTAGGATATAATGGGTAACTGTGGGATATAATGGGTAACTGTAGGATATAATGGGTAACTGTATGATATAATGGGTAACTGTATGATATAATGGGTAACTGTAGGATATAATGGGTAACTGTAGGATATAATGGGTAACTGTAGGATATAATGGGTAACTGTAGGATATAATGGGTAACTGTATGATATAATGGGTAACTGTAGGATATAATGGTTAACTGTGGGATATAATGGGTAACTGTAGGATATAATGGGTAACTGTATGATATAATGGGTAACTGTAGGATATAATGGGTAACTGTAGGATATAATGGGTAACTGTGGGATATAATGGATAAATGTAGGATATAATGGGTAACTGTGGGATATAATGGGTAACTTGGGATATAATGGATAACTGTCGGATATAATGGGTAACTGTGGGATATAATGGGTAACTGTAGGATATAATGGGTAACTGTAGGATATAATGGGTAACTGTATGATATAATGGGTAACTGTAGGATATAATGGGTAACTGTAGGATATAATGGGTAACTGTAGGATATAATGGGTAACTGTAGGATATAATGGGTAACTGTAGGATATAATGGGTAACTGTAGGATATAATGGGTAACTGTAGGATATAATGGGTAACTGTAGGATATAATGGGTAACTGTAGGATATAATGGGTAACTGTAGGATATAATGGGTAACTGTAGGATATAATGGGTAACTGTAGGATATAATGGGTAACTGTAGGATATAATGGGTAACTGTAGGATATAATGGGTAACTGTAGGATATAATGGGTAACTGTAGGATATAATGGTAACTGTATGATATAATGGGTAACTGTAGGATATAATGGGTAACTGTAGGATATAATGGGTAACTGTGGGATATAATGGGTAACTGTAGGATATAATGGGTAACTGTAGGATATAATGGGTAACTGTAGGATATAATGGGTAACTGTAGGATATAATGGGTAACTGTAGGATATAATGGTTAACTGTAGGATATAATGGGTAACTGTAGGATATAATGGGTAACTGTAGGATATAATGGGTAACTGTAGGATATAATGGGTAACTGTAGGATATAATGGGTAACTGTAGGATATAATGGGTAACTGTGGGATATAATGGGTAACTGTAGGATATAATGGATAACTGTAGGATATAATGGTTAACTGTAGGATATAATGGATAACTGTATGATATAATGGGTAACTGTAGGATATAATGGATAACTGTATGATTTAATGGGTAACTGTGGGATATAATGGTTAACTGTAGGATATAATGGGTAACTGTAGGATATAATGGGTAACTGTGGGATATAATGGGTAACTGTAGGATATAATGGGTAACTGTGGGATATAATGGTAACTGTAGGATATAGTAACTGTAGGATATAATGGTAACTGTAGGATATAATGGTTAACTGTAGGATATAATGGGTAACTGTAGGATATAATGGGTAACTGTAGGATATAATGGGTAACTGTAGGATATAATGGGTAACTGTAGGATATAATGGGTAACTGTGGATATAATGGGTAACTGTAGGATATAATGGGTAACTGTAGGATATAATGGGTAACTGTAGGATATAATGGGTAACTGTAGGATATAATGGTAACTGTAGGATATAATGGGTAACTGTAGGATATAATGGGTAACTGTAGATATAATGGGTAACTGTGGGATATAATGGGTAACTGTAGGATATAATGGGTAACTGTAGGATATAATGGGTAACTGTGGGATATAATGGGTAACTGTAGGATATAATGGGTAACTGTGGGATATAATGGGTAGGATATAATGGTAACTGTAGATATAATGGTAACTGTATGATATAATGGGTAACTGTAGGATATAATGGTTAACTGTAGGATATAATGGGTAACTGTAGGATATAATGGTTAACTGTAGGATATAATGGGTAACTGTAGGATATAATGGGTAACTGTAGGATATAATGGGTAACTGTAGGATATAATGGGTAACTGTAGGATATAATGGGTAACTGTAGGATATAATGGGTAACTGTAGGATATAATGGGTAACTGTAGGATATAATGGGTAACTGTGGGATATAATGGATAATGTAGGATATAATGGGTAACTGTGGGAATAATGGGTAACTGTGGATATAATGGATAACTGTAGGATATAATGGGTAACTGTGGGATATAATGGGTAACTGTAGGATATAATGGGTAACTGTATGATATAATGGGTAACTGTATGATATAATGGGTAACTGTAGGATATAATGGGTAACTGTAGGATATAATGGTTAACTGTAGGATATAATGGGTAACTGTAGGATATAATGGTTAACTGTAGGATATAATGGGTAACTGTAGGATATAATGGGTAACTGTAGGATATAATGGATAACTGTAGGATATAATGGGTAACTGTGGGATATAATGGGTAACTGTAGGATATAATGGGTAACTGTAGGATATAATGGGTAACTGTGGGATATAATGGGTAACTGTAGGATATAATGGGTAACTGTAGGATATAATGGGTAACTGTGGGATATAATGGGTAACTGTAGGATATAATGGGTAACTGTAGGATATAATGGGTAACTGTGGGATATAATGGGTAACTGTGGGATATAATGGGTAACTGTAGGATATAATGGGTAACTGTAGGATATAATGGGTAACTGTAGGATATAATGGGTAACTGTAGGATATAATGGGTAACTGTAGGATATAATGGGTAACTGTAGGATATAATGGGTAACTGTAGGATATAATGGGTAACTGTAGGATATAATGGGTAACTGTAGGATATAATGGATAACTGTGGGATATAATGGGTAACTGTAGGATATAATGGGTAACTGTAGGATATAATGGGTAACTGTAGGATATAATGGGTAACTGTAGGATATAATGGATAACTGTAGGATATAATGGGTAACTGTAGGATATAATGGGTAACTGTGGGATATAATGGGTAACTGTGGGATATAATGGATAACTGTAGGATATAATGGGTAACTGTGGGATATAATGGGTAACTGTGGGATATAATGGGTAACTGTAGGATATAATGGGTAACTGTAGGATATAATGGGTAACTGTAGGATATAATGGGTAACTGTAGGATATAATGGGTAACTGTAGGATATAATGGGTAACTGTAGGATATAATGGGTAACTGTAGGATATAATGGGTAACTGTAGGATATAATGGGTAACTGTAGGATATAATGGGTAACTGTAGGATATAATGGGTAACTGTAGGATATAATGGTGGATATAATGGGTAACTGTAGGATATAATGGGTAACTGTAGATATAATGGTAAGTAACTGTAGGATATAATGGGTAACTGTAGGATATAATGGGTAACTGTAGGATATAATGGGTAACTGTAGGATATAATGGGTAACTGTATGATATAATGGGTAACTGTAGGATATAATGGGTAACTGTGGGATATAATGGGTAACTGTAGGATATAATGGGTAACTGTAGGATATAATGGGTAACTGTAGGATATAATGGTAACTGTAGGATATAATGGTAACTGTAGGATATAATGGGTAACTGTAGGATATAATGGGTAACTGTAGGATATAATGGATAACTGTAGGATATAATGGGTAACTGTAGGATATAATGGGTAACTGTAGGATATAATGGGTAACTGTAGGATATAATGGGTAACTGTAGGATATAATGGGTAACTGTAGGATATAATGGGTAACTGTAGGATATAATGGGTAACTGTAGGATATAATGGGTAACTGTAGGATATAATGGGTAACTGTAGGATATAATGGGTAACTGTAGGATATAATGGTTAACTGTGGGATATAATGGGTAACTGTAGGATATAATGGGTAACTGTAGGATATAATGGGTAACTGTAGGATATAATGGTAACTGTAGGATATAATGGTAACTGTAGGATATAATGGGTAACTGTAGGATATAATGGGTAACTGTAGGATATAATGGATAACTGTAGGATATAATGGGTAACTGTAGGATATAATGGGTAACTGTAGGATAATGGTAACTGTAGGATATAATGGGTAACTGTAGGATATAATGGGTAACTGTAGGATATAATGGGTAACTGTAGGATATAATGGGTAACTGTAGATATAATGGGTAACTGTAGATATAATGGGTAACTGTAGGATATAATGGGTAACTGTAGGATATAATGGGTAACTGTGGATATAATGGGTAACTGTATGATATAATGGGTAACTGTAGGATATAATGGGTAACTGTAGGATATAATGGGTAACTGTGGGATATAATGGATAACTGTATGATATAATGGGTAACTGTAGGATATAATGGGTAACTGTGGGATATAATGGTTAACTGTAGGATATAGTAACTGTGGATATAATGGTAACTGTAGATATATGGTAACTGTGGGATATAATGGGTGCTGTGGGATATAATGGGTAACTGTGGGATATAATGGGTAACTGTGGGATATAATGGGTAACTGTGGGATATAATGGGTAACTGTGGGATATAATGGGTAACTGTGGGATATAATGGGTAGCTGTGGGATATAATGGGTAACTGTGGGATATAATGGGTAACTGTAGGATATAATGGGTAACTGTGGGATATAATGGGTAACTGTAGTTTATAATGGGTAACTGTATTATATAATGGATAACTGTAGGATATAATGGGTAACTGTAGGATATAATGGGTAACTGTATGATATAATGGGTAACTGTAGGATATAATGGTTAACTGTGGGATATAATGGATAACTGTAGGATATAATGGGTAACTGTGGGACATAATGGGTAACTGTAGGATATAATGGGTAACTGTAGGATATAATGGTTAGCTGTGGGATATAATGGGTAACTGTAGGATATAATGGGTAACTATAGGATATAATGGGTAACTATAGGATATAATGGGTAACTGTAGGATATAATTGGTAACTGTAGGATATAATGGGTAACTGTGGGATATAATGGGTAACTGTAGGATATAATGGATAACTGTATGATATAATGGGTAACTGTGGGATATAATGGGTAGCTGTGGGATATAATGGGTAACTGTGGGATATAATGGGTAACTGTGGGATATAATGGGTAACTGTGGGATATAATGGGTAACTGTGGGATATAATGGGTAACTGTGGGATATAATGGGTAACTGTGGGATATAATGGGTAACTGTAGGATATAATGGGTAACTGTAGGATATAATGGGTAACTGTAGGATATAATGGGTAACTGTAGGATATAATGGATAACTGTAGGATATAATGGGTAACTGTAGGATATAATGGTAACTGTAGATATAATGGGTAACTGTATGATATAATGGATAACTGTAGGATATAATGGGTAACTGTAGGATATAATGGGTAACTGTAGGATATAATGGGTAACTGTATGATATAATGGGTAACTGTAGGATATAATGGGTAACTGTAGGATATAATGGGTAACTGTATGATATAATGGGTAACTGTAGGATATAATGGGTAACTGTAGGATATAATGGGTAACTGTAGGATATAATGGTTAACTGTGGGATATAATGGATAACTGTAGGATATAATGGGTAACTGTAGGATATAATGGATAACTGTAGGATATAATGGGTAACTATAGGATATAATGGGTAACTATAGGATATAATGGGTAACTGTAGGATATAATGGATAACTATAGGATATAATGGGTAACTGTATGATATAATGGATAATTGTATGATATAATGGATAACTGTAGGATATAATGGTTAACTGTAGGATATAATGGATAACTGTAGGATATAATGGTTAACTGTATGATATAATGGATAACTGTATGATATAATGGATAACTATAGGATATAATGGGTAACTGTATAACTGTAGGATATAATGGGTAACTGTAGGATATAATGGGTAACTGTAGGATATAATGGGTAACTGTGGGATATAATGGGTAACTGTAGGATATAATGGGTAACTGTAGGATATAATGGGTAACTGTAGGATATAATGGGTAACTGTAGGATATAATGGGTAACTGTAGGATATAATGGGTAACTGTAGGATATAATGGGTAACTGTAGGATATAATGGGTAACTGTAGGATATAATGGGTAACTGTGGGATATAATGGGTAACTGTAGGATATAATGGGTAACTGTAGGATATAATGGTTAACTGTAGGATATAATGGGTAACTGTATGATATAATGGGTAACTGTAGGATATAATGGGTAACTGTAGGATATAATGGGTAACTGTAGGATATAATGGGTAACTGTAGGATATAATGGTTAACTGTAGGATATAATGGGTAACTGTAGGATATAATGGGTAACTGTGGGATATAATGGGTAACTGTAGGATATAATGGGTAACTGTGGATATAATGGTAACTGTAGGATATAATGGGTAACTGTAGGATATAATGGTAACTGTAGGATATAATGGGTAACTGTAGGATATAATGGGTAACTGTAGGATATAATGGGTAACTGTAGGATATAATGGGTAACTGTGGGATATAATGGGTAACTGTAGGATATAAGGGTAACTGTAGGATATAATGGTAACTGTAGGATATAATGGGTAACTGTAGGATATAATGGGTAACTGTAGGATATAATGGGTAACTGTAGGATATAATGGGTAACTGTAGGATATAATGGGTAACTGTAGGATATAATGGTAACTGTAGGATATAATGGGTAACTGTAGGATATAATGGGTAACTGTAGGATATAATGGGTAACTGTAGGATATAATGGGTAACTGTAGGATATAATGGTAACTGTAGATATAATGGTAACTGTAGGATATAATGGGTAACTGTAGGATATAATGGGTAACTGTAGGATATAATGGGTAACTGTAGGATATAATGGGTAACTGTAGGATATAATGGATAACTGTATGATATAATGGGTAACTGTGGGATATAATGGGTAACTGTAGGATATAATGGGTAACTGTAGGATATAATGGGTAACTGTAGGATATAATGGTTAACTGTAGGATATAATGGGTAACTGTATGATATAATGGTACTGTAGGATATAATGGTAACTGTAGGATATAATGGGTAACTGTAGGATATAATGGGTAACTGTAGGATATAATGGGTAACTGTAGGATATAATGGGTAACTGTAGATATAATGGTAACTGTAGGATATAATGGTAACTGTAGGATATAATGGTAACTGTAGGATATAATGGGTAACTGTAGGATATAATGGATAACTGTAGGATATAATGGGTAACTGTAGGATATAATGGATAACTGTAGGATATAATGGGTAACTGTAGGATATAATGGGTAACTGTAGGATATAATGGATAACTGTAGGATATAATGGGTAACTGTAGGATATAATGGGTAACTGTAGGATATAATGGTTAACTGTAGGATATAATGGATAACTGTATGATATAATGGATAACTGTATGATATAATGGATAACTATAGGATATAATGGGTAACTGTAGGATATAATGGGTAACTGTTGGATATAATGGGTAACTGTATGATATAATGGATAACTGTAGGATATAATGGGTAACTGTAGGATATAATGGGTAACTGTGGGATATAATGGATAACTGTATGATATAATGGGTAACTGTAGGATATAATGGGTAACTGTGGGATATAATGGTTAACTGTAGGATATAGCAAGTAACTGTAGGATATAATGGTTAACTGTAGGATATACTGGATAACTGTGGATATAATGGGTACTGTGGGATATAATGGGTAACTGTGGGATATAATGGGTAACTGTGGGATATAATGGGTAACTGTGGGATATAATGGGTAACTGTAGGATATAATGGGTAACTGTGGGATATAATGGGTAACTGTAGGATATAATGGGTAACTGTAGGATATAATGGGTAACTGTAGGATATAATGGGTAACTGTAGGATATAATGGGTAACTGTATATAATGGTAACTGTAGGATATAATGGGTAACTGTAGGATATAATGGGTAACTGTAGGATATAATGGGTAACTGTAGGATATAATGGGTAACTGTGGGATATAATGGGTAACTGTAGGATATAATGGGTAACTGTGGGATATAATGGGTAACTGTAGGATATAATGGTAACTGTGGATATAATGGGTAACTGTAGGATATAATGGGTAACTGTAGGATATAATGGGTAACTGTAGGATATAATGGGTAACTGTAGGATATAATGGGTAACTGTAGGATATAATGGGTAACTGTAGGATATAATGGGTAACTGTAGGATATAATGGGTAACTGTAGGATATAATGGGTAACTGTAGGATATAATGGGTAACTGTAGGATATAATGGGTAACTGTGGATATAATGGGTAACTGTGGATATAATGGGTATGTGGATATAATGGGTAACTGTGGGATATAATGGGTAACTGTAGGATATAATGGGTAACTGTAGGATATAATGGGTAACTGTAGGATATAATGGGTAACTGTAGGATATAATGGGTAACTGTGGGATATAATGGGTAACTGTAGGATATAATGGGTAACTGTAGGATATAATGGGTAACTGTAGGATATAATGGGTAACTGTATGATATAATGGGTAACTGTAGGATATAATGGGTAACTGTGGGATATAATGGATAACTGTAGGATATAATGGGTAACTGTAGGATATAATGGGTAACTGTAGGATATAATGGGTAACTGTATGATATAATGGGTAACTGTAGGATATAATGGTTAACTGTGGGATATAATGGGTAACTGTGGGATATAATGGGTAACTGTAGGATATAATGGGTAACTGTGGGATATAATGGGTAACTGTAGGATATAATGGGTAACTGTAGGATATAATGGGTAACTGTAGGATATAATGGGTAACTGTAGGATATAATGGTTAACTGTGGGATATAATGGGTAACTGTAGGATATAATGGGTAACTGTAGGATATAATGGGTAACTGTAGGATATAATGGGTAACTGTAGGATATAATGGGTAACTGTAGGATATAATGGGTAACTGTAGGATATAATGGGTAACTGTAGGATATAATGGTTAACTGTGGGATATAATGGGTAACTGTGGGATATAATGGGTAACTGTAGGATATAATGGGTAACTGTGGGATATAATGGGTAACTGTAGGATATAATGGATAACTGTAGGATATAATGGTTAACTGTAGGATATAATGGGTAACTGTAGGATATAATGGATAACTGTATGATATAATGGGTAACTGTAGGATATAATGGATAACTGTATGATTTAATGGGTAACTGTGGGATATAATGGTTAACTGTAGGATATAATGGGTAACTGTAGGATATAATGGGTAACTGTGGGATATAATGGGTAACTGTAGGATATAATGGGTAACTGTGGGATATAATGGTTAACTGTAGGATATAGCAAGTAACTGTAGGATATAATGGTTAACTGTAGGATATAATGGTTAACTGTAGGATATAATGGGTAACTGTAGGATATAATGGATAACTGTAGGATATAATGGGTAACTGTGGGATATAATGGATAACTGTAGGATATAATGGCTAACTGTAGGATATAATGGGTAACTGTAGGATATAATGGGTAACTGTAGGATATAATGGGTAACTGTGGGATATAATGGATAACTGTAGGATATAATGGCTAACTGTAGGATATAATGGCTAACTGTAGGATATAATGGGTAACTGTATGATATAATGGGTAACTGTGGGATATAATGGGTAACTGTAGGATATAATGGGTAACTGTGGGATATAATGGTTAACTGTAGGATATAATGGTTAACTGTAGGATATAATGGGTAACTGTATGATATAATGGGTAACTGTAAGATGGGTAATTGTAGGATATAATGGGTAACTGTGGGATATAATGGGTAACTGTAGGATATAATGGGTAACTGTAGGATATAATGGGTAACTGTAGGATATAATGGGTAACTGTAGGATATAATGGGTAACTGTGGGATATAATGGATAACTGTATGATATAATGGGTAACTGTAGGATATAATGGGTAACTGTGGGATATAATGGTTAACTGTAGGATATAAAGTAACTGTAGGATATAATGGTTAACTGTAGGATATAATGGATAACTGTAGGATATAATGGGTAACTGTATGATATAATGGGTAACTGTTGGATATAATGGGTAACTGTAGGATATAATGGATAACTGTATGATATAATGGGTAACTGTGGGATATAATGGGTACTGTGGGATATAATGGGTAACTGTGGGATATAATGGGTAACTGTGGGATATAATGGGTAACTGTGGGATATAATGGGTAACTGTGGGATATAATGGGTAACTGTAGGATATAATGGGTAACTGTAGGATATAATGGGTAACTGTAGGATATAATGGGTAACTGTAGGATATAATGGGTAACTGTAGGATATAATGGGTAACTGTAGGATATAATGGGTAACTGTAGGATATAATGGATAACTGTAGGATATAATGGGTAACTGTAGGATATAATGGGTAACTGTAGGATATAATGGGTAACTGTAGGATATAATGGGTAACTGTGGGATATAATGGATAACTGTAGGATATAATGGGTAACTGTGGGATATAATGGGTAACTGTAGGATATAATGGGTAACTGTAGGATATAATGGGTAACTGTGGGATATAATGGGTAACTGTAGGATATAATGGGTAACTGTAGGATATAATGGGTAACTGTAGGATATAATGGGTAACTGTAGGATATAATGGGTAACTGTAGGATATAATGGGTAACTGTGGGATATAATGGGTAACTGTAGGATATAATGGGTAACTGTAGGATATAATGGGTAACTGTGGGATATAATGGGTAACTGTGGGATATAATGGGTAACTGTAGGATATAATGGGTAACTGTAGGATATAATGGGTAACTGTGGATATAATGGGTAACTGTAGGATATAATGGGTAACTGTAGGATATAATGGGTAACTGTAGGATATAATGGGTAACTGTAGGATATAATGGGTAACTGTAGGATATAATGGGTAACTGTAGGATATAATGGGTAACTGTAGGATATAATGGGTAACTGTAGGATATAATGGGTAACTGTGGGATATAATGGGTAACTGTAGGATATAATGGGTAACTGTAGGATATAATGGGTAACTGTAGGATATAATGGGTAACTGTAGGATATAATGGGTAACTGTAGGATATAATGGGTAACTGTGGGATATAATGGTTAACTGTAGGATATAATGGGTAACTGTAGGATATAATGGGTAACTGTAGGATATAATGGGTAACTGTAGGA